>CM069165.1:25311584-25734084 GCA_035221665.1 Okamejei kenojei | reverse complement strand
TACACTGTATTACACCCCCCACCCCGCTCCTCTCTCTGTATCCCCCTCTTCGCCCGGCTACATGTAACCTGGTACTGTATGGTATTAACACAGCCACCTCTAGTTCAAACCCACACCATCTGTGCTCGGCGCTGGTGGGGGGGGGGGGGGGGGGGGGCAGAATCAAACACAACAGAGCGTCTGAATAGGAGGAGATGGTGTCATTTTTGAACCTGAGGATGAAATGTACAAAACACGAGAGCTCGGTTTATAGAGGGGAGCAGGGTCTTGTATGTCTGTGTGTGTGTGTGTTTATCCACCGGCGGATGAAATGGGACGAGAGGCTTAAAATGATGCCACCCAGCTTGCGTTGCGTCACGAATACGAGCTGAAGCAGTCGCTGGTTGGCAGAGAGGGAGAGAGAGAAGGAGAGGAGAGGGAGAAATAGAGAGGAGGAGGGAGAGAGTGGGAGGGGGAGAGAGAGAGAGAGAGGGAGGGAGGGGGGGGGGGAAGGAAGAAGAGGAGGTCGCTGACTATCTGTGCACCCGTCCAGCCCCGCCTGTGTCCTGGCCAAATAACAAGGCTCCTTCACCTGGCTGGGACCGTGTGTGTGTCAGTGAGACGCGGCTGGACAAGGCTCCTCGCCACCCATCGCTCAGCGCCGCCTCCATAAATACTCCGTCCCCGAGCAGCCAGAAGGAAGGAAGGAAGGAAGGAAGGAGACAGTTTGGTTGACTCTCGTTCCCTGGATTATAAACCTGATTGAAGGGGAATTTGCGCTGGAGATTATTAATCGATTCTTGCGTCAGTGACAGGCAGGCAGGCAGAGGCGAGATTCCTCTCGGTTGGAGGGAAGGATTTTACACGGCGAGAAGGGGAGGTTGTTTGTTTGCAACCCCTCTCCCCCCCCCCTCTTCCTTTCCTCCTCCCCGCTCTCCCTCCTCCCCCGGCTCTTCGGCCCCTCTAGGCGCGGCTAGCATGGCCGTGAGCCGGGCGGAGAGGCGCGACTGCCTCTCGCCCTGTCTGTCCCCATGCTAGCCATGGCCCGGGCCAACGCGTCCTCCAGAAGAGGCAACGTCGTGTTCAACATGGAACCCGTCATCATCCCCATCGACGCCGAGATGATCTGTGACAGCAGCGACCAGCGCATGTGGTGGGCTTTCCTCGCCTCCTCCATGGTCACCTTCTTCGGGGGACTCTTCATCATCTTGGTGTGGAGAACCGTCCAGTACCTGTGGGCCGTCTGCTGCCACTGCGGCTTGAAGAGGAAGGTAACCACCCCCCCCCCCCGGGATCCCCTTCCCCCCACCCTTCCCCCTCCCACTCCCCCACCCTTCTCCGCCCACCCTCCCCCCCAACCACCCCCCCACTTCCCCCCCACTCCCCCACCCTCCCCCTCCCACCCTTCCCCCTCACCCACCACCCTTCCCCCCTCCCCTCCCCACTCTCCCCCCCACCCTTCCCCCCTCCCACTCCCCCAACCCTTCCCCCCTCCCCACTCCCCCACTCTTCCCCCTCACCCACCACCCTTACCCTTCCCCCTCCCCTCCCCACTCTCCCCAACCCTTCCCCCTCCCCACTCTATCCCTCACCCACCACCCTTCCCCTCTCCCCTCCCCACTCTCCCCATCCCTTCCCCCTCACCCACCCCCTTCCCCCCTCCCCTCCCCACTCTTCCCCAACCCTTCCCCTCCCCACTCTTCCTCCTCACCCACCACCCTTCCCCTCTCCCCCTCCCCACTCTCCACCCAACCTTCCCCTCACCCACCACCCTTCCCCTTCCCCCCTCCCTCCCCACTCTCCCCCAAACCCTTCCCCGCGCCCCCCTTACCCAACCACCCCCCTCCCCACTCCCACCTACATTGGGGACGTGGTGGGGGGTGAGAAGATTCCTGGATTGCAAAGTTCCAGAGGCTCTGGGCAGATTTACCGAGTGGGAGGGGTGTCGAGGGCAATGGGGCCAAATTGAACGTCTAGTGGACGGGCATGGACGTGGTGGGCCGAGTGGCCTGCTTACATGCTCTACATCTGTGGGAACCGGGACCATAAGAGGAGTTGAGTTGAGGCCTGGTGTAAACAAGCCTTGTTCATGTCGATGGATGGGGGTAGGATCGAGGGGCCGAGTGGCCCGCTCCTGTGCTATAGCACTCGGCCACTCGGCCCCTCAAGGCTGTACACTATGAACATTGTCCAGCTGACCCCATCAACGTGAGGTGTTGCTGTATCTCCTCGTCTCCTGTGCAATATGCAGCAGGTTGCTTGTTGTTTTAAAAATAGTTTTTCTTTGTGCTGGTGTCAATAAAGGGAAGTGTGATCGCTGCTTGCCGAGGGAGAGCCGTGAATGCAATGGGAGAGGGGTTTGTGAGGGAGGGGAGGGGATGGGCTGGGGTGGGTGACCGGCGGCCACAGAACCTGCACACTCTGGTGGGCGCCCACCTGTGGATCATTGAATGTGTCGCCTGTGTGGGACAGCCCCCGGGCTGTGTTTCTCTGTCTGTGTCGGGCAGATCTGAGGGGAGGTGGGAGGGGGGAAATATCTTGCCCCGTGGAAGAAATAAACATGTCGAAGGTGATATCTCCAACGCTTCCCCCAGCGCTGCTCTGGGCTCTTTGGGTTGGAGACCTCCAGCTTCTGTGGGCGGAGATGTTCACCCGCTGAGAAATCAAACGCTCATTGCAGGTGAGCCCAGCCTGTATGTGGAGAGCGCAGTGTGTGTGTGTGTGTGTATGTTTCCTCCTCCAGCCTCTTCAAACAGGCGAGAGGCCACCTGCTATTTTGTTGCGACAATTGGAGATAGGCACAACATGCTGGAGTGGCTCAGCGGGGCAGGGCAGCGTCTCTGGAGAGAAGGAATGGGCGACGTTTCGGGTCGAGACCCTTCTCCAGACTCCAATCCCACCCCTTCTAAACAGAGATGCTGCCCTGTCCCGCTGAGTTGCTCCAGCATTTTGTGTCCGCGAAACGAGCATCTGCAGTTCCTTCCCACGCAGTTCAATCGGAGCGCTGGAAGGAGAAACGCTTGCATTTCTGTAGCGCCTGTCCACGTCCCATTCGCAGGTCGCCTCAATGCGGTCTAGATTTTGTGACTAATCCAATTAACAAGACGGACTATCTTGGCAGCAAGGTTGCACACGTTGTAACGAGATGATAATGTCCAGGCAGTCTGGTTAGATTTCTGCACTGAGGGATAACTGCTGGTCAGAACTGGTCAGAGTTCACGAGTCAGAGGGGCAGAAGTAGGCCATTCGGTCCATCCAGCCTACCCCACCACTCAATCATGGCTGATCTACCTTTTCCTCTACACCCCATCCTCCTGTCTCCCCCCCTTCCCCATAACCCCCTGACACCCTTACCAATCAAGAACTCTAAGGATACCTGCGTTCATTTTCAGTTTAGTTTATTGTCACATGCACGGAGGAACAGTCACAATCTTATATTGCGTGCTAATTAGCCAGCCGAAAGACAACGTGTGATCACAAATGAGCCATTTGCAGTGCACAGATACAAGATAAGGGAATAACGTTTAGAGCTAGTTAAGGCCAGTAAAGTCCAATCAAAGATACCAATGAGGTAGATAGTAGTTCAGGACTGCTCTATGGTTGCGGTTGGATGGTTCAGTTGCCTGATAACAGCTGGGAAGATACAGCTGAGCTTGGGGGGTCTTTCACATTCACTGCCGCACCTTGTGGGGCTCCTGTTCCCCATCTGGTGTACGGGACACAGATCTCCCTCATGATTTCACTGGACCGTCTGCTTGGACATTGTCACAGAGAGAACCAGCCCATCGGGACTATGCCAACCATTAACCACCAATCCTACACAAGCCCCACTTTTTATTCTTCATAAGTCAGAGGAGCAGAATTAGGCCATTCGGCCCATCAAGTCTACTCCGTCATTCAATCAAAGTAGACCTATCTTTCCCTCTAGAAACAGAAAATAGGTGCAGGAGGAGGCCATTCGGCCCTTTGAGCTAGCACCGCCATTCATTGTGATCATGGCTGATCGTCCCCTATCAATAACCCGCGCCTGCCTTCTCCCCATATCCCTTGACTCCTCAAGCCCCTAGAGCACTATCTAACTCTCTCTTAAATCCATCCAGTGACTTGGCCTCCACTGCCCTCTGTGACAGGGAATTCCATATATTCACAACTCTCTGGTTGAAAAAGTTTTTTCTCACCTCAGTGTTAAATGACCCTCCCCTTTATTCTAAGACTGTGGCCCCTGGTTCTGGACTCGCCCAACATTGGGAACATTTTTCCTGCATCTAGCTTGTCCAGTCCTTTTATAATTTTATATGTTTCTATAAGATCCCCCCTCATCCTTCTAAACTCCAGTGAAACTCTCAACCCCACTCTCTTGCCTTCTCCCCACATTCTCTCCATATTCTCAACAAATTCCGCCACCAGCACCCCTCTCAGATTCTATCACTTACCCACATACTCAGGCAATTTACTGTGGTCAATTACCAATTTGCATGCGGGTGGAAACCGGAGTATCCAAAGTAAACCCATGTAGTCACACCGGGAACGTGCGAACTCCACACGAACAGCACCTGAGGTCGGAATTGAATCGGCATCACTGTCATAATGAGGTAGAGGAACTGTACTGCCCCATATAACCATATAACCATATAACAATTACAGCACGCCTTTGTGTTCAAGTCTCTGGAGCGCAGCTTGAACCTTCTGTCTCTGGAGAACATCATTTGCCGAGTTTTATAAAGCACAAGCGACATCCCTTTATCATCCTCATTGGGTCAGAGTGACAAAGGGGGGAAAGTAGGTCAGGTCCCAGTTTTTTCACTGCTTTGCTCTGGTTTTCGACTCTTCGAGCAATCGTTCCCATACGTGTTGCATTTCAAAATTGCCTGTAAACTGGGGGGATGCAAACGATTGCAGATGCTGGAATATTGTGTAGAACGCAAAGTGCTGCAGTAATTCAGTGGGTCAGTCAGGCATCTTTGGAGGGATATAGATAGGTAATGTTTTGTGTTGGGACCCTTTGTAAGATTCAAGGGGAATCTGTTGAATCTCAACCTGAAACACCACCTATCCATGTCGTCCAGAGATGCTAACTGATCCAATGAGTTACTCCAGCATTTTGTGTTCAAAGAAAATAAACAGTTTGAGAAACTCAGTGGGTTAAGCAGTGTCTGTGCAGACAAAGGGGTATTGGCATTTCTGCTCTGGTGCTGTGGACAAGGACTATGCTGGCATCATGAAGGCTGTGTGTTGGCAATGCTCCAGACAAGGAAAGCTGAGATAATGGGGTGATTTCCCCCGTCAATTAAACTTGATGCCCGTAATGATTTTATGCCATGATTAATATCTACATATCCTCCACTACCTGCATTTTGTTTAGTGTAATTATCATGCTATTATTGGGAGAAATCTTGTCGCTTTCTCTTCTATTTAAACAGAGTTTGTTTACTGGGCAACTTCACTTTGTTTGAAGGACATGAAACTTTGTCATAAATTATACACTCCACCCACCTCTGATGTATTGGATCACATAATGTCAATGGTTTTATTAAAAATAAATACATGCATTTAAATACAATGCGAATTATGCAACGTGCTTTCGACAGGTGCAATTTTGATTCATATTTAATTAAATACATTTTGTAAAAGTCTTGCTTTTTATCATGACAGTTGTCAGACTCACCCCCAGCTCTGTCGCGTCATAAGTGATAGGAGCAGAATTAGGCCATTTGGCCCATCAGGTCTACTCTACTCTGACATTCAATCATGGCTGATCTAACTCTCCCTCCTAACTCCATTCTCCTGTCTTCTTCCCATAACCCCTGACACCCATACAAATCAAGAGGCTATCTATCTCTAGCTTAAAAATCTCCATTGAATTGTCCACCCTTGTGCCAGTAAACAAGGCACTGAGCTGGATGAGAGAGGCACCTTCCCTCATTACAAGTAGATTAGTGAAAAATACATTTAGACAGAATGGCAGGTTTTTTTCTTCTGTGAACAGTAAACAGTCCAAGAGGTGAAATGAGAGCAACATCAATATTGCTTGTATTCTAAGCACATTTAGCCGAGAGAGCTTGTATACTGGAATATGGATCTTGGCGCTGTTTTAAGTTTGGAACATTTCTTCTCGTCTCTCTAATTGCATTTGGGGGGGAAAAGGCACAGAGAATGGATTGTGGAGTTAACACACAAGATTAGTGAGCAGAGTTAATTGGTGTCAGCTCGGCTGTGAGGTCGTTCTCTTGCTTGGAAACTCTAGGCTTTCATTTCTCCCAGAATGTGAGACTGTACATTCAGTGTTCTGGCAGTGCTGCGCATTAATGATACCGATCTGGAGTCACACAGCATGGAGAGAAGCTCTCGTTCCCACCATGTTCATGCTTGCCATCAATTGCCCATCTACACTAATCCTGTTCCCAGTGCAGATCGCAGCCAACATTATTGTGCACCTTACACCTGTTCACTGTAACGGTACAATGCTATCACGCTATATCTTGAACTCGGGTATAGTTCTCTTCGCAATACCTGTTGTACTTTGTGGCTTGATGTATAACATGATTTGACTGTAGCATGCAAACAAATCTTTTCATTATACCTCTGTACACATGACAATAATAAACTGGTGCGCATGCACCGAGCTGAGAGGCAGCAAGTCCTAGTAGCTCCGAGTTTTGTTTAATGTTTTAGTGTTTAGAGTGCTTTGTTTAGTGTTTTGTTTAGTTCTTGTCAAGGACAAGGACTTGGATACAAGTTCTTATAGCTCCAAGTTTTTGTTTAGTGTTTTTAGCGAGGAGGCAGCGCTGCCGGGCCACACCATCGCCAGACTTTCCGGTGCCCTCTGCCTCTTTCGCCCTGTAACCTCCTGGATAATCTTGTGCCTTTAGGCTAACAACTAGCCCAAGCAGCATCCAGACCTCCAGAACAACAACCAGCTCAGGTTACCACCAAGGCTACTCCCAGGCCTTCAGGCTAATCAGCTAGCCCAAGGTACATCTAGGTCTCCAGGATTCCAGCTGGCCTAGGCCACCTCCAGACCTCCAGGATGGCCTATGTTACACTAACACAGGTCCAGGAAATGCTATACTCACAGAAAGATCACTTTGCTGAACAACAGAATAACTTTAAAGACTTCATTAAACTCATCCTGGACAGCTCGAACAAACGGCTAGATGAGCTAACAAGAGAAAACCAAGAACTTAAAATGAGTCTCCAGTACACTCAAAATGAAGTTGACACTCTCAAATCCAATTACAGCAATCATTCTACTGAATTGAAAGCACTGCAGACGGAGCTGCTCAAAGCCTGTGAGGGGCGTCTCTCCATAGATGCAAAGATGGACTACCTTGAGGGCCAATCTAGAAGGAATAATTTGGTCTTTGAGGGTCTACCTGAATCACCTAATGAGACCTGGGCTGTCAGAGGATAAAGTCCGTAAACTACTGGTGGAAAATCTGAAAATGGGTCAACAGCACGCCATAGAGATGGAGCGTGTACACCGTACATCCAAACCGGCTCAGAATGGCAGATCCAGACGAGTGGTGGTTAAGTTCCTCCGATACAAGGATAAGCAGGCGGTCCTCGCAAAGGCCAAATTCCTCAAAGGTACAGCCATTTTCATCAATGAAGATTTCACTGAAGCAGTTCGCAAAAAGCGGAAGGAGCTGCTCCCAGCAATGCGAACAGCACGGGATCGCGGGGACACTGCTTACTTAAGGCACGACCGTCTTATTGTCCATCCTGCCCACCAACGCAAACCATCTAGTGAGACAGTAGCCTAGTCTACTCCCTGCCGGACTGGTCAGTGTTGGATGCTGCTGCATTACCTTTTTTTAACTCTTCTTTATGGATTTGAACTCTTTGCGCTCACTTATAGATAATGGTCAAACTCAGGCCAATTCTATAGCCTCTAATCCTTTCATCACATGTAATACTGATAATGATGACAGGCATGATGAACTCTATCATCCTGATATGAACTGTGATGGCTTGAAGAATGCTAATGTATCATGTCAATATTACTCTAACGATCACATCAATTTGTGACAGAAGCAGCCATGTAATGACTTCTCAGGCCCAGGCTCCTTGTCCTCCTTGCATTTAAATGTTCGCAGTCTGCCCAGAAATTATGACCACTTGACCTCTTATTTATCCACGTTAAATCATAATTTTTCTGTAATGGCTTTTTCTGAAACGTGGCTCAAGGATGATATCGCTGGTCTCTATCCTTTCTCACAATACAATGCATTCCATTCTTGTAGAAAGAACAAAGCAGGAGGTGGAGTTTCGATTTATTGTAGGACAATTATAACTGTATTCATAAAAAGCGATATCAGTGTACACGTTAGACAAAACTAGTGTTGAATCTGTTTTTGTTGAAATTACTTCTTGCCCAAACTTTGGTGGGGAAAAACGTCATCATTGTTTATCTATAGACCTCCAGATTCCGATTCTGTCACATTTATTGATGCCCTCTGTCTGACGCTAGAAATGATAACCAAAGAACGTAAAATGTGTTTTCTACTTGGAGACTTAAACATCAACCTCCTTAAAAGCGATTCACCTCTCTCGATAGATTTCCTTAATGTTCTTTTTTCAACTCACATTGATACATAAACCAACGAGAATAACCAGCACCTCGCTTCACTCATTGATAACATCTTGGCAAACTGTCTGGATTACAAATGTCTTCTGGTATATTGTTAGCTGATATCTCTGATCATCTCCCTATATTCCAAATTGTACATATCACTCAAAAGAATAAGTAAAGCAATAGCTGTGATCATAAGGGAACATAATATCGCAAATATACCAATAGAAAATATGGAAGCTTTTAAATGTGTAATTGGTGGACTATCATGGGATGAGGTTCTTAGGCTGCAAGGTCAATTGAAGCTTATCAGGCAGTTCCTTTCCCTTATTAATACCTCTTTGGAGAAATGCTTTCCCTTAATTTCTACCAAGATTAAGAAAGCTGCCTCATTTGACAAACCCTGGTTCACTAAAGAATTGAAGAAACGCATTTTGATTAAGAATAAACTATACAAGAAATCTATTTTGCATCCCACACCATTCAATGTGGAATCATAAAAAGCTTACAAAAATAATCTTCCTCACTATTTAAGGCAAGTAAAAAAGAAATACTTTACTGATAAATTCATGCAAGCGTCAAATGACATCAAACCAACTTGGAACCTCATCAACCAAGTGCTAAATCGCAAAAAAAGCCCCACCTGCTGTATCTCACAGAGATGTTAGGAAGAGATGGTACTATTCATAACCCAAAAGGAGATAGTTGATGGTTTTAATGATTTTTTTTGTCAACGTTGGGCCCTCCTTGGCTTCAAGGCTGAAGAATGAGAATTCTCTACTTTGTCCACCTTCCATCCCCCTTGTCCCAAAGAAGTCTACAACATAATTGTGAGTCTAAAGAACTCTGCAAAAGGCCATGATGGAGTTAGAACCACTCTCTTAAAAAAAGTTATTGATCATATTATGAGCCACTAGCACATATTTTCTTTATCTCTCCAATCTGGTGTCATTCCTCAAGATTTAAAGATTGCCAAAGTCATACCTTCTATGAATCAGGTGACCCTAAAGAATTTCGTAATTACCGCCCAATATCTATTCTTCCCTGTCTCTCAAAAAATCATAGAAAGACTAGTGTACACAAGAATCCTAAACATCTAACTGTGAATAATATTTTGTATAACCATCAATATGGCTTTAGGAAGAGATACTCTACGGAGCATGCAATATTATAACTTATTAATAACATCTCTACTGCTCTGGATGAAAATAAAGTTGCCCTTGGTGTCTTTCTAGATCTATCCAAGGCATTTGATACAGTCAACCATTCAATCTTAATCTCTAAAATCAATAGATATGGGGTAAAGGATGTAACGCTTCTATGGTTAACCAACTATTTAGCAAATAGAGTGCAATCTGTCTATCTAAATGGAAGCTCATCCAAAAAATTGATAATTCACTGTGGGGTACCACAAGGCTCCATCCTTGGTCCTTTACTATTTTTGATCTATATAAATGACTTATCCTATACCTGTAGAGTACTTCATTCCTATCCTGTTTGCCGATGACACAATCTTATAGCTTCACATAGTGATCTAAAATCATTGGTTGAATTAGTTAATGAAGAAATGCTTCATGTCTCTAAGTGGTTTGCGTGAACAGGCTCTCTCTCAATATCAAAAAAAGCAATTACATGACCTTCTGCAATAAAAACATTTTTTTCCAAAGACAAATCTAAATTTTTTATCAATGGACATGAAATTCCTGAAGTAACATATACAAATTTTTTAGGTGTAACCATTGATCAAAATTTAACTTGGAAAGAACATATCAATATTGTCTGTAGAAGATCAATGAAAATGCTTGGTATTCTGAGAAAGGTTTGTGCATTTATTCACCCGTCTTCCCATCTAACAATATATTACAGTTTGATTTTTCCTTATTTCAATTATTGTAATATTGTTTGGGGTTCTACCTATCCTTCCTATCTTTCTAAGCTACTCATCATACAGAAGAAATTTATGAGATTAATTTCTCATTCAAATTCACAAGAACCTTCTGCCCCTCTCTTCAAGAAGTACTCAATTTTGTCTGTAGATAAAACTGAATGATTTCCAAATATGTATTTTTATTTTCAAATATCTTAAATGTAAACATGATTTGCCTGTTTCTCTTCATAATCTTTTCACCCTTCTAATATTCACCATTACCCAACCAGAAGAAGAAATGATCTTCATCTTCCGTTTTGTCGAACATCCAAACACCAACATTGCATTACTTTTAAAGGTCCTAAATTTTGGAAATTACCTGCCTCTGTCATTAAAGTCTCCACACCTCCTTAGCCACTTTAAGATTGAGCTTAAAAGTTTCTCATCATGTCCTGAGTTCTGACCTCCAGCTTTTTGTAATGCTATTTATGAGCTCAAACTACTTCTGTTGACTCTTATCTCATACTATACCTTATTATTTTATTTATTTTCATATTTTTAATTTCATATTTTTAATTTTCATTCTTAAACTGTATTATTGTTTATTATTGTCTTTTTTATTTCTCCTACCCCCTGATTTGCCATTAACGCTCATTTTCAGATGGGAGCGGACTTTGTTTAAGCCCTCCGGGCTTCCCTTCCCTCCCAGCACTGTATGGTATTATAAATTGATCGTTTGTCTTCTTTTAAAACATGGTGCAAATAAATAAATAAACAAAATAAAATAAACAAATAAACCAATAATAATAAACTCCAGCACTGAGGTATTACAGCTGCCCGGTCCAATAGGGTTTGGGTAATATGAAATGTTGCAAGATAAAAAGTGTTCTTTAGTTTAGAGATACAGCGCGGAAACAGGCCCTTCGGCCCACCGAGTCTGTGCCGACCAGCGATCCCCGCACACTAACACTATCCTACACGCACTCTGGACAATTACACTTATACCAAGAAACTTAACCTACAAACCTGCACGTCTTTGGAGCGTGGGAGGAAACCGGAGTTACTGGAGAAAACCCACACAGGTCACGGGGAGAACGTACAAACTCCGTACAGACAGCACCCACAGTCAGGATTGAACCCGGGTCTCTGGTGCTGTAAGGCAGCAACTCTACCGCTGTGCCACCGTGCCACCTGTTCTGGCATCATCTTTCTGGTGCGACCATCTAGATCAGATGAACTCCTCTCAGCAAGATGTGGGACATTGTTGCTCAATTGGCTGCTGCTTCTGTGTCGAGCAAGGATTGCATTCAGCAATGTAAAGCACAGAGGTGTTTCTGAGATTCTGCTGGGCAATTGCACTTGTGCAGGTCTGTCTTTCATTGCTTCCATTCAACAATAAGGGCGTGGAAAGGATGTTTTCAGTAATGGGAGAGTCTAGAACCAGAGGGCACATCCTCAGAATGAAAGGATGTATTTTCAAAATGGGGAAGACGAGGAATTTGTTTAGTCTGAGGGTGGAGAGACTGTTGCATTCATTGCCATATATAGCTGTGGAGGCCAAGACATTGGGTATTTTTAAAGCAGAGATTGATAGGTTCTTGATGAGGAAGAGTGTCAATGTGGCCAAGGCAGGAATAGGGGGTTGGGAAGGAAAAATAGATTTTTCACTAACAGTAATGCTCCAAGGCAATAACACTATATTCTGCCTGGTATCATCAGTTATATTTAACTTATTGTCACGTGTACTGAGGTACAGTGAAAAGCTTTTGTTGGGTGCTATCCAGTCAGCAGAAAGACAATACAGGTTCAGGAATAGCTACTTCCCCACATTAAAATACTTGGCTCGGACAAAACTCGAACATTAATAGCCCATTATCTGTTATTTGCATTTTATCAGTTTATTTATTCATGTGTGTGTATAATTATATAATGGTATACGGACACACTGATCTGTTTTGTAGTCAATGCCTACTATGTTCTGTTGTGCTGAAGCAAAGCTAGAATTTCAATGTTCTATCAGGGACACACGACAACAAACTCTCTTGAATCTCTTGAATACATGATGACCACCAAGCCATTTACATTGTATCGATACATGATGACGGAATTATGTTTAGTGCAAGGTAAGGCCAGCAAAGTCAGAACAAGGATGGTCCATAATTGAATGGCCTAATGTTGCTCCTATGTCTTATGATCCTCTTGATCTTATAAAATGAAGTACCAATAAATGTATCCTCTCAACTAAATCTTAAAAAAACTAAAATGCAGCAAATACCTGCCAGGTCAGGCTACATTAAGCAGTGAGAAAGGGATTAACATTTTAGATCATACATTCAAATGAAAGTCATTGACCTGAATCATTGACTTTGTTCCTCCTCCAAAGTTGCTGTCTGACCTGCTGAGTAGCTCCAGCTTTTTCTGTTCTTTCTTTAAATTTTCTAAACCTAACACTATTAGTTAATTTTGTTGCAGAATAGGCAAGTCTGTTAAGGTGGACCCGTGCCTGGCATAGCCCTTGATCAGGGGGTAGATGAAGCACAGCTTGAAAACGTTGCACATTGCCAAAGAGAAAGGAATATTTCCAGTTTAGGAACAGTTACTACCAGCGAGAACTGTCAGGGTGAATTAAGCTTGGGTCTGGGGGAGGAGAAAGCTCTCACTGGCCCATATGGTTAGTCTGCAGCCTCTGACATGGTGTGCTATTCTGGTTGCTGCTCCAGCCCGCTGTGTGTCTTGCCTGTGAAAATCCCTGCTGCCAGCTTTGGATCAGTTAAGCTCCCTCCCGAACAAAATGTGTAGGAAGGAACTGCAGATGTTGGTTTACACTGAAGATGGACACAAAATGCTGGAGTAACTTATTGGGACAGGCAGCACCTCTGGATAGAAGGAATGGATGACATTTCAGGTCGAGACCCTTCTTGAAAAACAACACCTCATATTTCACTAGGACAGCTTAAACCCAGCAGTATGAATATTGATTCCTCTAACTTCAAGAAACCCTTGCTATCCCTCTCTCTCCATCCTCCCCCCACTAGTTCTACGACTAGTTTCACTGTCCTTCCGATTATTTTACTGATTGTATGCCTCCCATTCACCTTCCCCTCAGGTAATAATGAACCATTCTACATTTCCTTGATCACCGACTGCTTTGATCTGCCGTTTTCACACCTTACCCCTCCATATCTCTAGTCTCCCTCTCCCCTGACTCACAGTCTGAGGAAAGGTCTCGACCCGAAACAGCACACATTCATTCCCTCCAGAGATGCTGCCTGGCCTACCGAGTTACTGCAGCATTTTGTGTCTATCTTTGAAGATCGTTCGTCCACTCGAGTTCACCAGGGTTGCAGGCTGGAAGCTCTCTGTCTGAAGATGCCCATGTCTTCCTTCCCCAAATACAGCCTGACCCAGAGTTCCTCTAGCCTTTGTTTTTCGCACATTATCTGCCATTAATGGTGCTTATCTAATAACCAAACAGTATTTGAAACAATTTTGGTGACTTTATAATTTATCATTTTGAACGAGTTAATGTCTATTAACTAAAAGTGTATATTAGAAATTGTGAAACTCTATCTTTGGGTGGCTGCTCGGGGATCACTGAGTATATTGGTATACTCTCTGTACTGGTCCCCGCCACCCCCATCATGACCAATTGAGTAAAGCTTGGCTTGTTTTACCTTTAGCCCTTTGTGTTGTTGTCTGTTTTTAGTAGCGAACTTTATCAATTTTACCAGAGAGAAAGATCTAGTTGATGTTGATACGCGACTGAGTAAGGGAAAGGCTTTCCACCTAATTCTATTTTCAAAATCGAGAAATAAAATGGGGAAACAAAGAACTGCAGATGCTGGTTAGATCTGGCAGATGGTGGGTCTGAAGAAGGGTCCTGACTCTGGAGAATCATCACCCATCTATGTTCTCCAGAGATGCTGCCAGATCCACTGAGTTACTCCAACACTTTGTGTCCTTTTAAGAAATAAATGAGTCACTTACTTGGAAACCAGACATAAAGTGCTGGAGTAATTCCATGGGCGAGGCAACATCTCTGGAGAACATGGATAGGTGACGTTTCTGCTCAGGAACCTTCTTCACACTGGGGACGTCTGAAGAAGGGTTCTGACCTGAAACGTTGCCTAAATATAGACTCCAGAGATGCTGTCTTACCTGCTGTGTTACTCCAGCAATTTGTGTCTTTTTTTGTAAACCAGCATCTGCAGTTCCTTGTTCCTAACCTCTTTAGTTGTACGGGTTTAGTTTGAGGGTCAAACACTCTCAAGGTTTCTTGCTTCATGTTGATTTAAAGTCAGGAGACTTGAGTGAGATGCAAATTTATGTTTATTATTTATGCATGAGTTATTTGGGCTCTGGGATGTGTATAATATATTTGGTAATTCTATATTAATGCATCCACATCTCTGACGTTAGTTCTGACAGTGCAGTAACTCTAAACAATAATGAGCCATCGGGCTGTTAATGAAATCCATTCCATGACAAGCTTAATGTTTAGTGACAACTCTCTTGGGCGGTGTGTTTGATGGGGTAGAAATCTGTTCTTGTTTGCTTACACTGAATGTGTCCGACATGGTATTGGTTCTGCTGTGTTCTCCGTTTCCATTGAAGTCACGCATTTGGTTGTTGGGTCTGGAATTTGAAAGTGGTGTACGCTTATAACCATGGTTGTCCATGTAGGTTCAGCGTAAGTGGTTCAAGGAAATAATTTGATCTCCCCTCCTCTCCTCGTTGGTTAATGTTGATGATCTCTTCTGCTGTAAATATCCTTGAGGCAGATGAGAAGTTGTGATGAATGGTCCAAAGTTCAATCAATAGAGGATAAGGAAAGACCAAGTCTCTATCTCACGAGGCTGCTAGTCCATGGGAGAGAATTATACTTCCACTCTGGTCATAGACAATAGGTGCAGGAGTAGGCCATTTGGCCCTTCGAGCCAGCACCGCCATTCAATGTGATCATGGCTGATCATACCCAATCAGTACCCCGTTCCTGCCTTCTCCCCATATCCCCTGACTCCGCTATCTTTAAGAGCCCTATCTAGCTCTCTCTTGAAAGTATCCAGAGAACCGGCCTCCACCGCCCTCTGAGGCACAGAATTCCACAGACTCACAACTCTCTGTGAGTAAAAGTGTTTCCTCGTCTCCATTCTAAATGGCTTACTCCTTACTCTTAAACTGTGGCTCCTGGTTCTGGACTCCCCCAACATCGGAAACATGTTTTCTGCCTCTAACGCGTCCAAACCCTTATCAGTCTTATATGTTTCAATAAAATCCCCTCTCATCCTTCTAAACTCCAGAGTGTACAAGCCCAGCCGCTCCATTCTCTCAGCATATGACAGTCCCGCCATCCCGGGAATTAACCTTGTAAACCTACGCTGCACTTCCTCAATAGCAAGAATGTCCTCCCTCAAATTAGGGGACCAAAACTGCACACAATCCAGGTGTGGTCTTACTTGGGCTCTGTACAACTGCAGAAGGGCCTCTTTGCTCCTTGTCTTGCTGGTTTACAGTTCTGGGCATGCGGCGGAAGGAACTATATTGGACCAGAAATTATGGTTCTGAAGGGAACATAAACCATAGAACAGTATAGCACAGGAATGGGCCCTACAGCCCACAATGATAGTGCCGAACATGAAGCCGTTAAACTGATCTAATCTGTCTGTACATGATTCATATCCCTGTATTCCATATGCTTCCATGTGCCTATCTAAAAACCTCAAATGCCACAATTGCATCTGCCTCCACCACCGCCCCTGGCAATGTGTTCCAGGCCCCCACCATCTTGCGTGTTAAATAAAATGTTGCCGACTTCTCCATTTATATTGCTCCCCCGCCCTTCACCGTACAGCTCTGCCCTGTAGTGTTGGATACCCCTGCCCTGACAAAAAGGGTTTGAGTCTACCCTATCTACACCTCTCCTAATTTCGTACACTAATATCAAGTCTTCCCTGGACCTCCGATGTTCCACGCTGATCCTGAGAAGAATAATCTTGGATTATTTCCTGCAGAAAATTCTGAAATTCTCATCAGGTCATGCCATTGAGAAAATGAGTTAGTTTACCAAGCTGTTGACCCAGTGACCATTATTTAGGGCTGATGTATCTGAAGATTGGCTAAACATGACTAATGCGACATTGTGTATAATTGATGGGGAGATGCATACTTAAACTTAGCATCTCTATTTCCCTCTAAAAATCCATCTTGAATTGCTGGAGAGTGACATTTGAACGAATGCCATGTTTATTGCAATGGTAAAAATCTGATTCATGATGAATCATTTCTGGGAGATGAGGGGTGGGCATTCAACGCGCACAAAATAATAACTATAACTGCGGGACTAATCAAAGGTGCTCTGCTGCTTGGAAATGTCAGAAGAAAAATATCTAATATTCCATCAAAGTGGTGAGCCTGATTCAGTAACCGATTAGCAAGTGTTTAATTTATTCCAAATCTGGTTTCTTATCAGGAGTTGCTCAGTGACTCAGATATTGACATATTACCAAAAAAGAAATTGCTTAGTAACACCTTCTGGACTGCAATCTGCTTTGAATATTCTATGGTATAAATTCAAGATGGGAATAGACAAGCGGATAATGCACAATTATAACTAAGCAAGATTATTTTAGTCTAGTTTAGTTCAGAAATACGGAACGGATACAGGCCCTTCGGCCCATCGAGTCCATGCAGACCAGCGAGCGCCACACTTGAACCACACACACACACACACACACACACACACACACACACACACACACACACACACACACACACACACACACACACACACACACACACACATCTAATCATCCTTTGATTCAGATGATGTGTTGAAATCATCCTTGAATTTACTGGGAATTTACACTCTCTGGGATGGAGATTTATAGTCCCATCGAAATGTCTGTTGCATGGAGGGCAAAGACAATAAAGACTTGTTTCTGCACTCTATCTCTCCATGACAATTTAACTGAATTAGAACATTCCTCATGACTTCCAATCTCTGGGACTTTGTCACCTATTTCTAGTTTCTTAATCCTTGGGAAATGACCTTGTAGTAACCACCTTGCCAAGACCCTGGAAAGGTCCTGACCCGAAATGTCACACATCATTTGTCTTCAGAGATGCTGCCTGAGACCTGCTGAGTTACTCCAGCACTGTGTCTATCTTCAGTATCTGCAGTTCACATTCTACGCAGTTTCAGTGAAATCACTTCTCACTTCTAAGTTACATTTGTCACATTTTAACTTTGTTTTTATTTATAGAATTGACTATTCATCTCAGAAATCAACCCAGATAACTTTTTTTTGCACTGTCTTCAGAGAAGATATATACTTCCTTAAGTAACGACACAAAACACAAGGTGGTGGGCGTACTCAGTGGGTCAGGCAGCATCCGTGGATGGAATGGTCAGCGATGTGCCGGGTCAGTTTCATTCTTTCCAAAGATGCTGCCTTGTCCACTGGTCCAGATTCCAATACCTGTAGTTATTTTTGTCTCCACAAAAACTGAATATAGTGGCACTGGAGTGGTTCATCGTACACAACCCCAGCCCTGCCACAGCAACAGACACTGTGGACCACCTTTTGAACTATTGCCATCTTATTTTCCACCCGCGTTTTACACTATTGTCTTAATAATAGTCTTTGTGTTCTCACTAGCTTGTGGAATGTATGTTTCTATCTGAGTCTATGATGCAGGTACAAGCGACATTCTCATTGTACCTGTCCCTCACTGTGCTTGTGCATACGATAATAAAGTTGACGTGATTCGACTTCACTTTAGGGGTTCCACCAACGCAACTGTACCAAGTTTAGTTTAGAGATACAGCGCAGAAACTGGCCTACTGCGTCCGTGCCCACTAGTGATATCCGCAATTAACACTATCCTACACACACTAAGGGTAATTTTTTACATTTACCAAGCCAATTAACCTACAAACCTGTACGTCTTTGGAGTGTGGGAGGAAACCGATGATCGCTGAGAAAGTCCACGCGGTCACGGGGAGAACGTACAAACTCCATGCAGACAGAACCCGGGTCTCTGGCGCTGTAAGGCAGCAACTCTACCGCTCTGCTACCATGCCACCCATCTTGCATCATCTTGCAATGATGCAGGATTTACTCTTGCTTGCGTGTCGGATTCGTTCCATAAAATACCAAGGTGCGACTTGACTTCCCTGTTGCTTGCTGTACTGTTAACCATCTCTCCATGATTTGTGTTCAAGCACATCCAAATTATTGTGAATGCCAACATTTCACAGTTTCTCTGTGTCAGTTGATGTCAGCTATGGTTCAGGTGATAGCACCATCACCTATGAAACATAAGGTTGCAGGTTCAAATCTCACCACAGGCACCTGAGCAAACATCTCGACTGACACACCAATATGCTTCTGAGAGACTGCTGTACTATAGTTTAGGCTGAAGCTTAGTCTGCTCAAGAAAGGTACCGCAGTGCTGAGGTAACTCGGCGAGGCAGGCAGCGTCCCTGGAGAACATGGATTGGTGACGTATCGGGCTGAGGCCTTTCTTCAGACTCTCCAGCACTGGGAAAAATATCCTACCACTATTTCAGTTACGTGCAATGGAGTTATCACATGTATCCTAACAAATATTTACCTCTAACTCAACACAACTAAAGCAGATTGTTTGGTTATCATCACAAAGCTCTGTATTTCCGGCATTACAGCAGCATTTCATTTCACTAAGTACTGTATTTGTTTTGCATCCTACAAGGGAAGTGTGAGGTGCTACACAAACGCAATTCTATCTTCTATGTTGTATTCACTCTTTTCCAATGGAGCAAATATAGAAATCTATTTAGTTGATTGAATCTTTAATTGTTCCTTTTAGAGATGTGTTGAGGAAGATTAAACCAATCCTGCTGATAATTCCAGAGCTGTAAAATCTGGTGTTTATGTCGAGATTCTGGGTATTTTTAGCAGCGACTAACAGGGAGCTCTGGGATGCATGCAAATGTGTTCGTCTTTTTAAAATAAGGCTTGTTAGAATCCAACATGTATGTTCAAAGCACTACTTTTGATTTCACTTTTTATTTTCATCTTTGTTTATAAGTTTATATTATTAATAGGTCTGAAAACATTGATTTTCTTCCATCCATAGAAAATAGGTACAGGAGGAGGCCATTCGGCCCTTCGAGCCAGCACCGCCATTCATCCCCAATCAATAACCCGTGCCTGCCTTCTCCCCATATCCCTTGATTCCATTAGCCCCTAGAGCTCTATCTAACTCTCTCTTAAATCCATTCAGTGATTGGGCCTCCACTGCCTTCTGTGGCAGGGAATTCCACAAATTCACAACTCTCTGGGTGAAAAAGTTTTTTTCTCACCTCAGTCTTAAATGGCCTCCCCTTTATTCTAAGACTGTGGCCCCTGGTTCTGGACTCACCCAACATTGGGAACATTTTTCCTGCCTCTAGCTTGTCCAGTCCTTCTATAAGATTCCCCCTCATCCTTCTAAACCAGTGAATACAAGTCTAGTCTGAAAAATCTATATCCCCTATATATTAACCTAAAGCTTATCGTTAAATCCAAATGTTTTAACAAAGGATCTTTATATCAATTTGAAGTCCCCCATATACAATGCAATTAATATGGTGGATTTTGATGGTATTTATATTTAAGTCTTATTGAGATTTTCACTGTACCTTGGTAAATGTGACAATAAACTAAACTCAAATATGACACTGGGTCTTCCCCATCCACCCCTACCATGTAACCCCTGCTCTTCCCCACCCACACCACAGCCCCCATACCCCCCCACCCCCAGTCCACCCTGCACCCCCCCCCCACCACACAACGCTCCGTCCTCGGTGCACTCACCTGCCTTCCTCTGGCCACAACCCCCATCCTTGCCGCGTGTTCACCATCCCCCCGGACCTCCCCCTCTCCGACACCGAAAGGTCGGTCCTCAGCAGAGGTCTTACCTTTGACCCCCTCCGTCCCCACAATGAGTTCCGCGCCCACCACGACTTGGAGCTCTTCTACCGTCGCCTCCGCCTCACAGCGTTCTTCCACGTGAAGAAGTCCTCTCCCCCCACTGATGATCCCTTTTCCTGTCTCCAACGTGCCCCCTCCTCTTGGACACCCCCTTGTAGCCTTCCGGCTTTAGAACTATTTATCCAGAACTGCCGTCGGGACATCAACCGCCTTGACTTCGTCACTCCCCTGTCTCACTCCAATCTCCCCCCCCCCCCCCCCCCCCCCCCCCCACCCCCCCCCGAAAGTACTGCCATCGACTCACTCTGTAACAACCCAGGCTGGGTTATCAAACCCGCCGACAAGAGAGGTGCCATGGTCGTCTAAACGCGTCAATCTCTACAAAGCGGAGGCCACGCGCCAACTCTCGGACACCTCCTCCTACTTACCCCTGGTCCATGACCCCACTGACGAGCACCAGGCCACCATCTCAAGCACCATAACCAACTTCATCAACTCCGGCTCCCTACCCCCCCCAAGCCTCCAACCACATCGTTTCCCAGCCCCGCATGGCCTGATTTTACCTTCTCCCCAAAATCCACAAACCTGACTGCCTCGGCAGACCCATTGTCTCTGCCTGTTCGTGCCCCACCGAACACATTTCCACATGCCTTGACTCCATCCTATCCCCCTTGGTTAAATCCCTCCCCACCTATGTTAAAGACACCTCAGACACTCTCCGTCGGCTCCGTGCATTCCATTCTCCAGGCCCCCATCCTCTCATCTTTACCATGGACGTCCAGTCACTCTACACCTCCATCCCCCACCAGGACGGTCTCAAAGCCCTCCGGTTCTTCCTCGAACAGAGGAGCAACCCATACCCATCCACTGACACCCTCCTCTGCCTAGCGGAGTTGGTCCTTACCCTCAATAACTTCTCTTTTGACTCCTCCCATTTCCTCCAAACACAAGGCGTAGCTATGGGCACACGCATGGGCCCCAGCTACGCTTGCCTCTTTGTTGGGTACGTCGAACAATCCTTGTTCTCGGCGTACCAGGGCCCCATCCCCGACCTCTACCTCTGTTACATCGACGACTGCTTTGGTGGCACCTCCTGCACCCACACACAACTGACTGACTTCATCCATTTCACCACCAACTTCCATCCGGCACTCAAATACACTTGGACCATTTCCGACACTTCCCTACCATTCCTTGACCTCACCATCTCTATTGCAGGTGATACGCTCCTGACCGACATCCACTACAAACCAACTGACGCCCACAGCTACCTGGACTACTCTTCCTCCCACCCTGCTTCCTGTAAGGACTCCATCCCCTATTCCCAATTCCTCCGTCTACGCCGCATCTGCTCCCAGGATGAGGTGTTCCACACCAGGTCATCACAAATGGCCTCATTCTTCAGAGAACGGGGATTCCCCTCCCCCACTATTGATGAGGCTCGCACCAGGGTCTCCTCCATACCCCGCAACACTGCCGTCTCTCCCCATTCCCCCACTCGCAACAAGGACAGAGTCCCACAGGTGCTCACCTTTCACCCCTACCAGCTGGCACATACAACACATAGCCTCTGCCAGTTTCGACACCTCCAACGTGACCCCTCCACTCGCCACATCTTCCCATCTCCCCCCCGTCTGCCTTCCGCAAAGACCGCTCCCTCCGCAACTCCCTTGTCAATTCTTCCCTTCCCTCCCGCTCTACCCCTTCCCCGGGCACTTTCCCTTGCAACCGCAAGAGATGCTACACTTGTCCCTTCAGCTCCCCCCTCCACTCCTTTCATGGACCCCAGCAGTCCTTCCAGGTCTGACCTGCACACCCTCCAACCTCATCTACCGCATCCGCTGCTCCAGATGCCTGCTGATCTATATCGGTGAGACCAAGCGGAGGCTTGGTGATCGTTTTGCCGAACACCTCCGCTCGGTCCGCAATAACGAACTCGATCTCTCGGTGGCTCAGCACTTCAACTCCCCCTCCCATTCCATATCCGACCTCTCGGTCCTGGGCCTCCTCCACGGCCAGAGTGTACAACACCGCAAGTTGGAGGAACAGCACCTCATATTCCGCTTGGGGAGTCTGCATCCTCTGGGCTTGAACATTGAATTTTCTCAATTCTGTTAACCCTTGCTGTCTCCTCCCCTTCCCACCTCTCCTTCAGCTCTCGGGCCCTGGCATTCCCTCTCTCTCTCTATCTCTCCCCCACCCTAGTCGCACTAGCTTCTCATTTTCACACTACAAACAGCTTACAATGACCTGTTTCCTTTATCATCGATATTTTTTTGCATATCTTTCATTCATTGTTCTTTATCTCTCCACATCACCGTCTATATTTGTCGTTTCCCTGATCCCTAATCAGTCTGAAGAAGGGTCTCAATCCGAAACGTTGCCTATCTCCTTCGCTCCTTAGATGCTGCTGCACCCGCTGAGTTTCTCCAGCCTTTTGTGTACCCTCAAATATGACAGATTTGTTGGGTTTACAAAGACATTCTATTTTATCATTGTGCCCATTTTAAGGGGAACAACAAGTTGGATGAATAAACTGCCTTTAGATATGCATGAAGAAAAACAGCCTGGAATTCCTCTGGAACACCCCCTTTCCTAATCAGCAGCATGAACAGGTTGAATTAATTCATCTCTTTGTTGTCAGTGGTATCTTGCTTTGTACAAAGTGACCTCCCCATACAGATTGTAGGCTAATTGGCTTGGTAAAATTGTAAATTGTCCTGAGTTTGTGTGCGGGTATCGCTGGTTGGCACGCACTCCGTGGGCCTAAGGGCCTGTTTCCCGCTAAACTAAACAAATAATTGGGTTATTTGGCACATTTCCATTGTGGTGAATATGAATGGGTTGTTCGGCAAATGTCCACGATGATGTTTATGAATGGGCTGTTCAGCATGTGTTCATGGTGGCGAAAATGAATGGGAAATGGGCACATGTCCATCGTTTATGATGTGTGCTGAAAATCCCGAAAAACATAATTGATATTATGATAGCGTCTGATCACTTCACCTGTCTCCAAGCTTCCAAAGAGGAAGATCAAATCACAGATAATCCAAAACCACTTTGCCTGGAATGTCCTCATCAGTGTCCATAAATCTTTCCTTGTAATGCAATGTTCTTCGCCATCTAGTTTTCTCTTCTGGGGTCAATGAATCTTTGGTTCCAGAGCTACAGATGAATCATCAGTTTGAGACATCATTTCATCAACCAGATCTTCCATTGTCTGCTGCTTGGGTTCAAGGCGAGTGATGGGTTTGAGGCTCCACCATCATTTTTGTTTTTTATTTATTTATTTTTTTGATTCAATAATATTGTAGGCTTTAAGGCCCTGTCCCACTTTCCCGAGTTACTCACAAATTCTCGCGGGTTTTCCCCTTGATTCGAACTTGGAGAATTACGGTAATAGCCATTCGTAGGTACTCGGGGCTATTATTTTAAACTCGTGGACATTTTTCAACATGTTGAAAAAACGTCCCGACTTACCCGATGCCCCGTGTTCCTACAGCTGGCATTACGAGCCGCTACGAAACATCTACGGAATCCATCGGGCACCTACGAGCTCGCTACCAACATCCCCAACATTCCCCGAGTTCGAATCGAGGGGAAAACTCGGGAGAGTTTGTGAGTAACTCAGGAAAGTGGGACGGGCTTTATGAGAAGTATTGGTAGCTTACCTGGGTGTTAGCATCTGCCATTGATGTTTTTATTCTATAACCATTTGTCAGTTCTGTTTGTTCAGTAGAGCCATGCACCCATATTGTGCAAACCATTGAAGTGATTTGCTTGTTGGCTTAGGAAAGGAATCCCCTTTGCCTCACTGAGTCTTGCTGATAACCACTAAAGCGATTAAATTCATGCTTTTGCACAATCTCGTGAGAGAGCTGCATTTGAATCAGTTAGGTTAATTCCCTTCAGGTTAATCTGAATTGCAAATTTTGTATGTCATCTCTTGTTGTTAGTCACAAACACCGATTATTCTTTCTATTATCAAGCAACAATCATTTGCAAGGAATTAATTATGTTTTTTTGCTGTAGAGTCATACAGCGTGGAAACAGGCCCTTCGGCCCTACTTGCCCACACTGGCCAAAATGTCCCAGCTACACTTGTCCCACCTGCCTGCGTTTCGCCCGCATCCCTCTAAAATCGCCCTATGCATGTAACTGTTTCTTAAAATATTTTTGGGGAACTACTTTAAACTTTACTGTAGACTTTAGAGATACAGTGCGGCAGTATTGATTGTAGTCACGTGTAGTCTTTCCACTGACTGGATAGCATGCACCAAAAAGCCTTTGCACTCTACCTCGCTACATGTGCCCATAAACTAGAATAAGATAAAATACAATTTAAAAAACTAACTTATTAGTTTAGTTTGGAGATACTGTCATTTCATGCTTTTGGTTATTGTCAGAGGTGATGTCATAAAAGGGAAGTGCATTTATATAGCAGCTTCTTTCCCACCTCAGCACATCCCAAACCACTCTGCCCGTTTGTGTCAACAACAATAATCGTATACTGGCAGCGTTTGTGGAGAGGGAAACATTTCACGTCGACCTTTCATCAGAACTAGGAGAAGAAATCTAAACCTTTTTAAGGTTAGACAGAAGGGTAAAGGATGAGTGAACAAAAGGAATGTGTATGATAGGATGACTCGGAGAAGCCAAAGGATACAATTAAGTTCAGATTTGTGTTTATTATTGTCCCTTGCACCGACCTACAGTGAAAGGCTTTGTTTTGCATGCTCTCATAAGGTCATAAGGAATAGGAGTAAACATAGAAACATAGAAAATAGGTGCAGGAGCAGGCCATTCAGCCCTTCGAGCCTGCACCGCCATTCAATATGATCATGGCTGATCATCCAACTCAGTATCCTGTACCTGCCTTCTCTCCATACCCCCTGATCCCTTCAGCCACAAGGGCCACATCCAACTCCCTCTTAAATATGGCCAACAAACTGGCCTCAATTACCTTCTGTGGCAGAGAATTCCACAGATTCACCACTCTCTGTGTGAAAAACGATTTTCTCATCTCGGTCCTAAAAGACTTCCCTCTTATCCTTAAACTGTGACCCCTTGTCCTGGACTTCCCCAACATCGGGAACAATCTTCCTGCATCTAGCCTGTCCAACCCCTTAAGTAGAATTAGAATTAGAGTAGAATTAGAATTGGGCCATTCGGCCCATCAAGTCTACTCAGTCATTCAATCATGGCTGATCTATCTCTCCCTCCTAACCCCATTCTCCCGCCTTCTCCCCATAACCTCTGACACCAGTACCTCTCCAGTCAAACCATACAATACAATACAATAGAAAATACAATCAAGCCATACTCCAGTACAACAGGCAGGGTGAAGGGGGAGATACAGAGAGCAGAATATAGTTCTCAGCATTGTAACGCATCAGTTCCAACGACAAAGTCCAATGTTCACAACTGGAGATTGGCTTGTGGAAGGAGCCTGATAATTGATGGGAAAAAGCTGGTGGTGGAGACCCAGAGACTGGTGAAAGCTGATTAATTGCTGTTGATCTGACGGGAGGAGATACAGTGAGGACAACGCAGGGGAGAGCAGAACAGAATCAATTCTCAGTGGTGTCCGTACCTTGCTGGGATCTCACTGACACTCTTCACCCATTGGAGCATGCTGATGCACACATTTGACCAGGATAGAAGGATACTTCCAGGATTTGGAAGCGCCGTGGAGAAAATGAATTAATTGATTCCTGGAATGAAGATGGTTATAGAGCCATACGGCATGGAAACAGGCCCTTTGGCCCAACTCCTCCATGCTGACCAAGGTGCCGCATCAAAGCTAGTCCCATTTCCCCTGCACTTGGTCCATGTCCCTCTAAACCTTTCCTATCGATGTAAGATATTGTCTTGTGAGGAAAGATTGAGCAAAATCAGCTTGTAATGTTTTGAAGAACATGTGATCTTAATGAAATATTTAACATTTTGAAGAGGCTTAATAGGATACCGAGAAGATGTTTTTCCTTATGGAGGAATCTAGACTATTGGCTTTGAATTCAGAACAATGATTTGATCATGTCAGTTGTGGAATCTTCTCTGAGGGTTGTGAATCTTTTGGGCTTCTATTTTCAGAAGGCATGGAGGCCGGGTCACCATACATTTGGTCAACAGGGAGTCCAGATTTATGGGGATTGTGCAGAGAAGTTGAGGCCAGCCTCGATGTTATTGAATGGCAGAGTAGGCTCAATGGACCACGCAACGGACTTTTGCTGGTGGCTTCCATATCTATTGTAAATGGAGGACTGAGATCAAAACTGGTATTTCTCGTGTGTGTGGATTATAAACTTTGCACGGAAGGCTTAATCTAATTATGCAAAGTTCTGTTAATGACATTGTAACCATTCCGATTTCCATATAATGTGTATTACATGTGCGCTTTGCATCCTTTATTGAGTCTATTATTATATTAACCATACTTGCGATCTTCCCCACAAAGTGGAAGAATTCCATTAAATATAAATGGTTCATAATAAGCTCAGTGGTGTGAGGTGTGTGCAGAGCACAGTTTTACAGGCAATGCTGGTGCCTGGCTCCCTCACTCTTTTGTCATTCCCAATGCATTTGGCTTTGAGTCACCATGCCTATGACTCATTGTTTGGATCCCTCTCCGTTGCAATGTGTGAGAGAATGGAGCAAATATTCTCTCAAGCCCCCACAAAGACTGTAAATCAGATGTTCCACTTTTGCAATGCATTTCTAATTTCTGCACATGAAATTACCTGCTGAGCTCATAAAAAAAGTTTAAAAAAACTTTTTTTTTGGTCATTTTACATAAATCTCAGCGATAAACGTGTGATATCTGATTAATCCATTGTGCTTCAATGAGACATTTCAATTCCCAGAGATGTTTCTTTTTATTGTTCATATTCCTCGAGGATTAAATACATTGGAAGTGAATTCTTATCTTTTCAATATCTGAGTGAAGCAGAGGTTTGGTGAGTCATAGCCTTTATTAGTTGTACCCTTTGTCAGTGCCGGCACATTGTTAGATACCAAATGTTAGAGTAACTCAGCGGGACAGGCAGCATCTCTGGAGAGAGGGAATGGGTGACATTTCGGGTCGAGACCCTTCTTCACACTGACGTCAGGGGGAGAGGGAGATGGTAGCAAAGGAAGTGTAAGGTGTGAAACTGGGGCAAAGGGAATGGAGATCAAGAAAAATGTGGAAATTTTATCTCTTTAAAAAAATGTGTAGTTTTTATCTCTGCATTTTATCTCTCTTTGCTTTGTTGTTATCTTCTCCCAGCTAACAAGTATATATTCTACATTTTCCTTGATCCTTATCTCTCTATCTCCCTCCCCCTGACGTCAGTCTGAAGAATGTTTAAGACCTGAAACGTCCCCCATTCCTTCTCTCCAGAAATGCTGCCTGTCCCACTGAGTTACTCCAGCATTTTGTGTCTACCTTTGGTTTAAACCAGCATTTGCAGTTCCTCCATATACCAGTACATGAATATGCCAGCTGGCTGCAAACAAAATGTCTCTCTCTTTTACGTTGCCTTTTCTCAGTATCTCTTTCTTCCCATTTCTCTCGTTCATCGTTCCTTCTCTTGCTAAACGCAGAGTACTGGAGTAACTCAGCTGGTCATGCAGCAACTGTGGAGGTGAATGGACAGAGAATACTTCAGGTTGGGAACCTTCTTTAGATTGGTCCTGAACTGAAATGTTGCCTGTTGATTCCATCAGACGATGCTGCCTGACCTGTTCCCCCAGCATTTTAGAAACATGGAGAATAGGTGCAGGAGTAGGCCATTCGGCCCTTCGAGCCTGCACCGCCATTCAATATGATCATGGCTGATCATCCAACTCAGTATTCTGTACCTGCCTTCTCTCCATACCCCCTGATCCCTTTATTTGTTAAATATTTTTATTAGACGTAAGTACATATTAAAAAAAGAATATACTTGTCACATACATTCTTAATATTATTAATATTAACAATTATGCCTTGTTTGGACTTCTATACATTTTTCAGTTTTTAACGCAGATAGGAAAAAATAGAGAGAAATAAAGTAAAAATAGAAAAATCAAAAAGATGAGTGGAGTGTTAAACAGGTTATCCATCGTTGGAGATATATCCATGATTTGTTATGTATGATTCTTCATCCATTCCTTTATTCAGCTTCAGTCAGGCTCTCGCACCGAGCCATTTTGATCCTTTAAATATTCAATAAATGAGACCGTACCCCTCTGAAAAGATCCAACCTGTCCATTAGGACAAGCCTTAATCTTTCCAGATGAAGTGTCTCCGACATTCCTGTAATCCACATTTTGGTTGTGGGGGATGTAGGACCTTTCCAGAATTTCAATATTAATTTTTTCCCAATTATTAAACTGTAATCACTAAAAATTCTTTGATCCATTGTTATTAATTGATCTGTTTCTAATATTCCCAACATTATTAATTTTGAGTCAGGAATCAGATTAGTATTAACAACTTTCGAAATTATCTTAAATATTTCTGTCCAAAATTTAGTAATTTTTATACAATTTGTAAATGAGTACGTTAAGTTAGCTTCTAAGTGCTGACATTTATCACATATGGCAGATACATTTGAAAAAATACTATGTAATTTGGATTTTGAATAATGTAATCTATGTAATATTTTAAATTGTATAAGAGAGTGTCTAGCATTTAACGAGCAATGGTGTATATGTTGTAAACTTTCATCCCATACTTCTGGTCTAATTATTTGACCTAATTCGTTTTCCCATGATTGCCTATATATTTCTGTCATTGGGACATCGTTTTCCAATAAAATGTTATAAATATACGATATCAATTTTTCTGTGTTCGGGTGTTTTATTTAGACATTCATCTAAAATTTCTGTCTTTCTATTTCTAATTTCTTGTGTGTTTGCTTTTACATAGTCTCTAATTTGTAAATATCTAAAGTAATCTTTTGAATGTAATCCATAAATTTGTTGTAATTCTTGAAATGAAAGGAAGGAGTTTTCCCTGTAGAGATCGCCCATCTTATTAATTCCATAGTTTTTCCATTGTAAAAAACCTTTGTCCATCATTGAGGGTTTAAATGTAACGTTATTTACAATGGTAAGGGCTAATGCTATACATTCCAATTTTAATGTTTTCTTTATTTGTTTCCAGATACGTATCCCACTTTCTATTATAGGGTTTTCATTATAGGTTTTCTTACGTAGTTTAATATTGGCGAATAAAATCGAGCTAATTTCAAAAGGCGAACAATCTTCTTTTTCCATTTTTAACCAAATTGGTTGTTTATCTGTCTCTACTAACCAAAAATTCATATTTTTAATATTAACTGCCCAGTAATAAAACATAAAGATTGGCAGTGCTAGACCTCCATTTATTTTTGATTTACATAAATGTTTTTTATTTATTCTATGGCTCTTATAATCCCAGATAAAATTGGTGACTATAGAATCAACCTTCTTAAAAACATTTTAGGAAGATATATCGGAATCAATTGGAAGAGATATAGTAATTGCGAGCGAAAAATTATTTTTATTGCATTAATTCTACCTATCATTGAAATAGGTAATGTTTTCCAATATAAAATATTCTTATTTAATTCATTCAGTAAAAGTGGAAAATTGGATTTAAATAAAGAATCGAATCTTTTTGTCACATAAATTCCAAGATATTTGATTTTTTTCGTTTGCTATCTTAAAAGGAAATTGTTGTAATATATGTAAGTTATTTACCATTATTGACATGTTCACTTTTATTCCAATTAATACTATATCCTGAAAATAAGCCAAATTCAGTTATTAAATTTAATACATTTGGAATACTAATTTCCGGCTTTGTAATATAATGTAATACGTCATCCGCATATAAGGAGATTTTATTTTCAATATCTCTGGTTTCATACCCATATATTTCAGGATGTAATCTCACGCGTTGAGCTGATGGTTCAATTGCAAGTGCAAACAATAGCGGGGATAAAGGACAACCTTGTCTGCAGCCTCGGAATAAATTAAATTTAGTTGATAGCATTTGATTTGTTTGTATTCTGGCTGTTGGATTAGTGTATAATAATTTAACCCATGAATAAACTTCTCTCCCAACTTAAAAGTTTCCATGACCGAAAACAAGTAAGATCATTCCACCTGGTCAAAGGCTTTCTCCGCATCTAACGATATAATTACTAGGTCTTTATTAATACCTCTTTTCGAATATATAATATTGAATAATCGTCTAAGGTTATATGAAGAATATCGTTTTGGTATAAATCCTGTGTGATCCGCCGGGTGAATTAATTTATTGATCACTGTGCTTAGTCCTTGTGCTAATATTTTGGTTAGTACCTTTTGATCAGTGTTTAAACGAGCTATAGCTTTATATGATCCTGGGTCATCCAGATCTTTGTCTATTTTAGTTACAAGTGTTATAATAGATTCATTCAACGTTTCTGATAGTTTCTGGTGGGTATAGATGTATTCATAGAGTATCTTCAGACGTGATGCAATCAGATCATAAAATGTTTTATAAAATTCCGAACCAATACCACCTGGTCCCAGTGTTTTACCATTTTTTAATGATCTGATAGATTCTTCGATTTCTTTTACTGATATATCAGCATTTAGCAATTCTCTATTTTCTGAATCCAACCCATTTAGATTACACTTTTAAAAAAAAATGCTTCTATTCATATCCAGTTTTCTGTCGTTTTAGCTGAATATAAATTTTTATAATATTGCAAAAATCTCTCATTAATATCTTTGGGTTGTACTAATGGTTCGCCATTGTCTGATTTAATCCTATGTATTATTTTTTCTCCCTCCATTTTCCGTAATTGACGAGCAAATTTTTGGGGTTTATCTCCGAATTCAATTTGTAATTGTTTAGTGCATTGATAGAGTTTTACAACTTGATCTGAGTATATTTTATTTAATTTATATTTCAGTGCAGCGATTTTTTAATGTTTTGTCATGGATGGTTTAGCAACATTCTCTGTGTCTAATTGTTTAATCTCCTTTTGCAATTCCTGTTGTTCCCTCCAATTCTCTTTATTATAAAATGCTTGAGAAGAAATCATAATTCCACGGGCATATGCTTTAAAAGTTTCCCATAATAGGGAAGAAGATATTTCCGGTTTATCATTTATTTCAAAGAAAATCTTAATCTGTTCTATAATATATTCCTGAGTTACTTTGTCTTTTAAAATTTGTGGGTTAAATCTCCATTGTCCCTGTTTTTCCGTTTTACCAGTTATTTTAATCATAAATGTGCGTGATCTGAGATTGTAATATTATGGTATTTTGAATTGTAAGTGAGATAAGTTTAGACTCTACCAAAAAATAATCTATTCTTGAATATGTTTTATGTACAGGTGAATAAAATGAATATTCTCGTCCAGTTGGATTTTCTACTCTCCAAACATCTTTAATATTACTAGTATCCATGTATGCATTTAATAAGTCACTGGAATGTGATTTAATTTTCCTTTGTTTTGTGGATCTATCTAAATAAGAGTCTAATGTACAATTTAAATCTCCTCCAATTATTAAGTTATGTTGTGCTATTTCCGGGATATTTTTAAATATTTTCTTAAAAAACAGTGGATCAAAGTTTGATCCATAAACATAAACAAAAATCATTTTTTGTGCATTTAGTTCTCCTATTACAATAATGTATCTACCATCACTATCAGTTATAGTTGATGTATGTTTAAATAACGTGCCTTTACGAAATAATATTGCTACACCTCTGGATTTGTATGTAAAGGAAGAATGATATGTTTTATCTATCCATTTAGCTTTCAGCCTATGCTCGGCATCTTTTTTTAAGTGTGTTTCTTGGATAAAAATTACATCAGCTTTAATTGCTTTTAAATGTGCTAGTTCTTTACCTCTCTTATTTGGTTCATTAATACCTTTAACGTTCCAGCTACAAAACGTTATTCCTTCATTCCCCGTATTCATTTTTAAATCTTGCATCTTTTGTCTATGGAGGTCTATAATAGAGCCAATGGTTCAGTTCGACAGACCCGACCTTACACCCGAACTCCGAATAGACAAATTTCAAGACCCTTGAATGTCTCTCACATGTATATCTCCTTTGATCCAATTTGTAACTCCATTCAAACTGAAAATAATAATGATAGATTATAATATAAGAGAAAAGAAGATAGATTAAGAAATTAGTAATGTGCACAAATAAGGAAAAAACTACATCTAGTGTTAGTGTGGTTAGTGCTAGCCATACTAGCATGGCTAACCATCTACCGACTTCCGTAGTTGATGTTACCAACTTAACCAGCTCCTTGGTTTCTTGGAATTTTTATTCCATAGCAGTATTTTACTGGGGATATTGGATTTTAAACTATTCGGGTTCCAATAGTCGGGAATGTGAGGATACATATATTTAAAACTTATTTAAGAATATAATAAAAAACGAAAAAAAGGGAAGAAAGAAATTAAAAATAAAAATTAATAAAAAAAATTTAAAAAAGTTTCCAAGGAGGGCAAATGAAATCAAACTCTATATTTGACTCTAAACATTCAAATATAAATAAGTATTAGTCATTCATGATAATTATTAACTCTGATTAGTAATGATACCACGCTATAGTTTTAGTATTTATTAATTATTTGTATTAGTAGTGCAGTTATACTAATTATTAGTATCCATGGGAGAGTTTCTGATCCACATCTTTCTCCAGCTTCCTTAGACACGTCTTTAATTCCATCCAGTCCTGCAAAGTCAGTTTATTCAATGATGAAGGTCAGTTTTAAAAATATTATTCAAGCTTCTTCTCGAACCTTAGTCTTCTGGGCAAAGTCCAGTGCCTCCACAGGGTTGGTGAAAAAGTGTTCATTCTGATTGTAGGTGACTCTTAGGGTAGCTGGATACCTCAGACCATATTTCAAATTCTTCACTTCCTTCAAGATTCATTTGGTCTCATTAAACGCTTTTCGTTTCCTGGAGACCTCTGCTGGATAGTCACGATAGATACTGATCCCGTATCCTTCAAATGTAAGATTTCTGTTTTTTGCATTATCTCCTCCAGGACTTAGTCGTACTGGACTTTTATTATCATTTGTCTTGGGGGAGCACCTTGTCTTGTCTGGTGTCTCATCACTCTGTGTGCTCGAGCAAGTAAAGGCTTTTGATCCAGAGATAAAACTTTTTGCAGTAGATTTGCAGTGAATTCTCGGGGACCTTGATCCGCCTCTTTCCCTTCTGGAATACCCGCAATTCTTAGGTTCTGTCTTCTCTGGCGACCTTCCAATTCAGTACATTTCTCAGTTTTTCGGCTAGTTCTTCAAGGTCCTTTATGGCTAACGTCTGTTGATCCAGTGCTTCCTCCACGGGATTCAGCCTTTCTTCAAGATCAGTTGTCACTTTTCTGATTTTAACATTTGTCTCGTTTGTCATACTTGCAGCTTGTTCAGTCAGTATTTCTGCAATTTCTTTCTTCAGTTTATCCGGTGTATTCGTAACCGTGGAACTCTTTAGCTCCAGCTTTATTTCCTCCTTTAAGCCAGTAATTTCACTTGCAATAAAAGTTTTAAGATCTTCGCCTTCCGATTTTTACATCATTTTTTTTCGACACATCTTCTAGGGATAGCGTCCTACCTGAGCCCGAGGCTTCAGTCGGGCCTTTTTCTTGTTCCACCATTTTCGGCCTAGTAACACGACTTTTTGGTTTATCCGAGAGGGGGTTGCGCTGCATAGACATAGTAAGTCGCGCGCCTGATAACGTCACTCGCCTGATAACGTCACTCATGGCAATCGGTACAGAAGCAGCAGGTAGGTCGTTTTCTCCCCGATTTTTCAACGTTTTTTTCAAGGAGCTGGCTGGCGTTGCTCTTTAGCCCTCCATAGCACCACCGGAAGACCCCTTGATCCCTTTAGACACAAAGGCCACATCTAACTCCCTCTTAAATATAGCCAACCAACTGGCCTCAACTACATTCTGTGGCAGAGAATTCCACAGATTCACCATTCTCTGTGTGAAAAATGATTTTCTCATCTCGCTACTAAAAGACTTCGCCCTTATCCTTAAACTGTGACCCCTTGTTCTGGACTTCCCCAACATCGGGAACAAACTTCCTGCATCTAGCCTGTCCAACCCATTTTGTATTCTGATCAAGATTGCAGCATCGCCAGTTTCTTCTGTCGCTCTCACCCGCTCTCTCTCTTGCCCTCATTCCATCTTTAGATCATAGACCAGAAATGTGCAGATAGACACAAAAAGCTGGAGTAACTCAGTGGGACAGGCAGCATCTCTGGAAAAGGGTCTCGAGCCGAAACGTCACCCGTTCCTTCTCTCCAGAGATGCTGCCTGTGCCGCTGAGTTACTCCAGCTTTTTGTGTCTGTCTTCAGTTTAAAACAGCATCTGCAGTTCCTCCTTCATAGAATGTACAGCACAGGAACAGGTCTGTTGGCCCACAACGACTGTGCTGAACATAATGCCAATATAATATTTCACAGATGTTACTGAGTTTTTCTTCTCTCGTGTGGCAGAGCCTGATGGGAATACTGACTGAAGTCCAAGTGGTCTCTTCCAGCTCCTGATTAATGTGTACTTAACCAAACCTGCCTGGTATTGCTGGCCCCATACGTGTTATCTGGATATGTACTTGACCTGAGCCAATACATAGTTGGGTTCCTCATCTGCCACAGGCTGCGTACCCAGGGTATAATGGATTTGTCACAGTGGAACATGTTTGATTGGAGCCAGGAGGATGCACTACAGTTTATGGAGGAGAATGAAATCGGTCAGAAGTTTTGAAAGCCGCAAGTAAACCGTAGAAGGGATATACTGAGGTGTGATTCCAGTTGGATCAGTTTAACTAATTACTTTGATTCTCAACATACCTTAATTATTTAACCACGTAAGTGAAAAATCTCAAACGTTTGAAGAGTAACCAGTCAAGATTTTCCACCTACCACAGCTGCACAGTAAAGTTTTAAAAATAGAAACTAATTACATTGAGTGCTATAATTAATTTCAGTCCCATTCTCGTAATGGGTGGTTTTTTCGGTTGAACCAAATGGATGCGTCAGAAACCCAGCTCCATACTTTGCACAGTGTGAGACGGGTTACGGTACGGTGAAGAAGATGCCCTCCCACTTGGGATCACCACACAGGGGCGGGTGGTGCTGCGGTAGAGTTGTGCCAGATATCTGGGTTTGCTCCAGACCACGGGAGCTGTCTGTACGGAATTTGTACATTCTCCCTGTGCCCGCGTGGGTTTTCCCCAGGGGCTCAGGTTTCCTCCCACACTCCAAAGACATGCAGGTTTGACGGTTGTTGGTTTCGGTAACAATGGTAAATTGTCCCATGTGTGTGGGGTAGGGCTAGTGTACGGGGTGACCTTTGGTCGGCGCGGCCTCCTGTGCCGAAGGGTGTGGCCGCAGAGACCGTTCCCTCCACAACTCCCTGGTTAATTCATCCCTTCCCACCCAAACCACCCCCTCCCCAGGTACCTTCCCCTGCAACCGCAAAAGATGCAACACCTGTCGCTGTACCTCCCCCCTCGACTCTGTCCAAGCATCCCGACAGTCCTTTCAGGTTATGCAGAGATTCACTTGCACCTCCTCCAACCTCATCGACTGTATCCGTTGTTCAAGATGTGGACTCTTATACATCGGCGGGACCAAACGCAGACTGGGCGATCGTTTAGCTGAAAAACCTTCCCTCAGCCCGCCTGAACCAACCTGATCTCCCGGTTGATGGACACTGTAATTCTCCTTCCCATTCCCACACTGACCTTTCTGTCTTGGGTCTCCTCCAGTATCAGAGTGAGGCTAAATGCAAATTGGAGGAACAGCATCTCATATTTCACTTGGGCAGCTTACAACCCAGTGGTATGAATATTGATTTCTCTCGCTTCAGGTAGCCCCGGCATTCCCTCTCTCTCTGTTCCTCCTCTACCAGCCAAGTCGCACCAGCTTCTCATTTTCACCGTACAAACAGCTAACAATGGCCAGTTTCCTTTATCATCGTTACTCTTTCATTCATTGTTCTTTATCTCTCCACATCACCGTCCATATCTCTCGTTTCCCTTATCCCTAACTAGTCTGAAGAAGGGTCTCGACCCGAAATGTCACCCATTCCTTTTCTCCACAGATGCTGCCTGTCCCACTGAGTTAATCCAGCATTTTGTGTCCATCTTCGTGGGCTGAAGGGCCTGATACCACGCTGTATCTCTAAACTAAACAAAACAATCAAAGGCTAGAAATTAAACAAATTGGAACAGCAGCACTGTGTATGTTTCAATACATTGCTGTGTGATCTGTGTGACACAAGTGGCTCTTGGCCTTCCCGTCTTTCTGTGTTTTTTAGTGTTAGAATGCTTTGGAATGACTCGGCTGTGTTTCACTGTCTTCTGTGGTGGTGGCGATGGATTATGTAGCCTTTAAGAATGATAAATCCAGAAATGTAACTCTCCCTAAAGTGGAATGGCATGTATCTGTTGAAGGATTGCCTATAGGAGTCAGCTTAATAGCACAGGAACAGGCTCATTGGCTCACAATGTCTATTCCAAATATGATGCAAAGTTAAACTAGACTCCTCTGCCAGCATGTGGTCCATATCCTCTTATTCCCTGCACCTATCCATGTGCCTATCTGAGAGCCTGGTGAATCCAATTAATAATGATTGCCAGAGGTGAGTTAGGTTGAAAGGCTTGTTTCCATGCTGTTTGGCTCCATTACTCAAAAGGATTATATGTTTACAGTTATTAAATAAAACTCATTGGATAGGGGTGGGTCCATTGAGTATCTGTAACTGGTTTTGTTTATATTGGATTAGGCTGAGTCCATTAAGTATCTGGCAGTTCTGTGCCAGTCTCTCTCACCGCAACCGCAAAAGCATTTAATTGTCAGTGTGGGAAGAAACTCTGGATGCTGGCTCATACCGAAGATAGACCAAAAATGTTGGAGTAACTCAGCGGGTCAGGCAGTATCTCTGGAGGAAAGGAATAGGTGGTGTTCGGGCCTGAAGAAGAGTTATGACCTGAAATGTCACCTAATCTTTTTCTCTTTTGATCCTGCGTGACCTGATGACATACTCTAGCATTTGTGTCTATCTTCGTGTTCAATTGTCATGTGTGTTGACACAGGAACAATTGATAGTTTTACCCGACATAACTTGCAAGAAATCCCTGCATATCCAGGAGTGGGTAGTTTTTAACGGGGAGCGGCAGAATGGAAGGTTGTATTTCCTCTTGGAATGATGCTGGACTCCACCTAAATTATCAACAGGGAGGTTACAAGCTAAATTCCGTGAATAACTCCAACCTTTATCTAGAGGTGGAGCTGCCAAGGACAGTAACAATCAAAGGAAGAGAAAGATCTGTTGCTGAAGATTCAGATATACAGTACGAATAACATTTAAAAAAGAAAGGAAAAATGAGTCACATTGAATGGCGGTGCTGGCTCGAAGGGCCGAATGGCCTACTCCTACACCTATTGTCTATTTTCTATTGAGTCAACAGCACGTCAGGACTCTGATATGTTATAAGTGGAAAACATTGTGAATGAAAACTGGGATGAAACTTATTTCACAATCTCATGATGCCCCAAGGTGCTTTATAGGTGCACCTGTCACATAGCGTCACCGTAACGTTAGAAGTTGTATTATCTTTCCAGAAGATAATTTTTCTCTGTGGGGAGGTGGTGTAAATTGAAATGCTTTGTGAAAAAGCTCTTGGGAATGGGAGATGGAGCTGAGATCCAGGACTAATGGTTCCAAATGAAGCGTTACACTGACTCCACGATTTCATTAGTACCTTTCACTACATGAAGAGCTCTGATCAAATTCACTTTTACCATGTTGTGTATGTATTCATTCAGCTGAATAAATTCACTCAAGCTAATACCCTCTCCACCTTTGCTGATTGGAGTCTAAAGTGGCCGTGATATTTTTGCAGACTGTTCCAGCAAAGGGTATACACTTGAAACTGGGAGGCCTGTACTGTTCGTAATATTAACTCTGAGTTGATTCCAGCCATTCGTTTAGTTTAGACAAAAATGCTGGAGAAGCTCAGCGGGTGCTGCAGCATCTATGGAGCGAATGAAATTGTACCACCTGTACCGAGGTTCAGTGAAAATCTTTTGTTGATTACAATTAAGCCTTTTACAGTGTATAGATACATGATAAGGGAATAGCATTTAATGCAAGGTAAAGCCAGTAAAGTCCGATCAAGGATAGTCCGAGGGCTACCAATGATGTAGATAGACAGATAAATCGTTACCTAAACCCACAAAAATCCTAGGCTTCCTCCTACATCGAATTAATGTGATTATCTATGAACTCTTAATTTTACATGTAATGGTGTGAGAGGCAGGAATTGACACTAAGAATGTCCGATCAATCAATAAATGAAAAGCAAACATAGTGTTAATTAATCAAAAATAAAACTGCAATGCCGGAAAACTAAAATAAAACCAGAAAATGTTTGAAATACTCAGCAGGTCAGGCTGCATTTGTGGGAAAATAAATGCTGTCTCTTGGCTCTTATTTAGACTGTTTTAAAAGCCCATGAGATGGAGTTTAGTTTAGAGATCCACGGGGAGAATGTACAAACACCGTACGGACAGCACCCATGGTCGGGATCCAACCATGGCCTCTGGCAGAAATATCAAGAAAAACAAGCACACATAATATCACACATTGAAGTAATTTCTCTAGCATGGGTACCAGACCCATTCCTTCTCTCTAGAGATACAGCCTGTCCCGCTGAGTTACTCTAGCATTTTGTGTCTACCTACAGAAGTTGTAGAGCAGGAAGGAAGAGAGTGAGTAATCATGTGGTCATTAGTGATGGGAGCAGAATTAGGCCATTCGGCCCATCAAGTCTACTCCGCCATTCAATCATGGCAGATCTATCTCTCCCTCCTAGCCCCATTTTCTTGCCTTCTCCACATAACCCCTGCTACAATACAAATCAAGAATCTATCTATCTCTGTTTTTAAAATATCCAATGACATGGCCTCCACACTCTTCTGTGGCAAAGAATTCCACAGATTCATCACCCACTGACTAAAAAAATTCCTTCCCATCTCCTTCCTAAAGGAACGTCCTTTAATTCTGGGGCAATGACCTCTAATCCTAGGCTCTCCCACCAGTGGAACCATCCTCCCCGCATCCACACCATCCAAGCCTTTCACTATTCTGCACGTTTCAATGAGATCCCCCCTCATTCTTCTAAACTCCCTCGAGTAGAGGCCCAGTGGCAACAAGTGCTCATCATGTATCACGCAATGAAGTCTCTTCTCTAGCACAGGTACCGGACCCATTGCTTCTCTCCAGAGATGCAGTCTGTCCTGTCGAGTTACTCCAGCATTTTGGGTCTATCTACAGAGGTTGAAGAGCGAGAGAGGGATTTTGAGATTTCACTTTTGCCCGAGGACTGATCTTTCATTCCCTGGCATAATCGGCACAATATTATTGACAGGAATTTCTCTTCAACGTTCCAATGATTTGGTTCCTTTCCAAATTTGCAGCTGTTCCTCAGTAAAAAATGCCACTCAGAGTGACTAATGAATTTGTGCTTGATTCGGAATGGAGACACGGACAGAACATCTGTGCAAACAGCTTGTTTAAATGGGTTTCTGTGCGTTTAACAAGCCAGCCGCTGGTTTAAAAAAAAAAGAAATGTTCATCACATTGTTGACTGGGCGAAAACATCATTTGGTTCCTGAACAGGTTGCACCTCATTTTGAGAATGAAAAAATCCCGCTGAAATCATAGTGATGTATATGCTTATGTGACTGATCATCCACTCCACTGTTAGACTCACCATTGGCCCATTGGCAGTGAAGCGCTGGAGAAAGGTCAAGACCTCCAATTAATACGATGGAAGCCCGGTGTAGGAACTACATGCCTATTCATTTGAATGGGATCTCCGATGGGATGGCAGGGTGGTGCTGCGGTAGAGTTGCTGTCCGACAGCACCAGAGACCCGGGATTAACCTTGGCTGCGGGTGCTGTCAGTATGGAGTTGGTACGTTCTCCCTGTGACCTGCAGTGTTTTTTCTCCCATACTCGAAAGACATACAAGTTTGTAGGTTAATTTTGTCATTTGTCCCTCGTGCATGTAGGATAGTGTTGGTTTGTGGGGATCAGCGCAGACTTGGTGGGTCAAAGGGCCTGTTTCCACGCTGTATCTCTAAACTAAACTCTGGATGTCTTTGTGATAACTTATTTGTAAAATGCCTCAATTGCGCAACATTTTCTTGTTATCCTAGTATTTTAAAAGAAAATGGAGCTAAACAGTTTGGGATGGCAAAGTGGTGCAGTTGGTGCAAAGAGAGAGACAGACCCGCTTGGTCTGCTGGGTTACTCCAGCACTTTGCGACTCTTATCCTTGTTCTCCGGAGATGCTGCCTTGACTTGCAGAGTTACTCCAGCACTTTGTCACAACTCACGGCACATATATCTTCATTGCATTGTGACATGGCAGGTTTGTGTGACTTCAGGGAAAGAGTACCCAGATCATGGTGAGATGTGAAATGGATGGTGTTCCCTTCGATGTTATTGGGTTCTAAGTGATTGAGATGTTTCTGACTGCACTGGTTGACTGAGAGAAACAGGTGACGGTCGAATTCTAACTGGATCCTAACAGATGGCCATTAGTCAGGGACCTGAAACTGTAACTAGAGACTTGAGAATGTCTCCGAGACGGGGACAAGCTTTGCAAAAACGCTCACCGAGTTAAATTAATTTCAAGTTCCATAATCTGAAGAAGTCAGATAATACAAATTTTCCATTTATTTAAAATGAATTAGATCACTTAATTATGTTGAAAAGATACTTCAATTTCGCACACTTTCGAGGTGCACAATTATTGTTTATGAGGCAGATTAAGTATTCCTTGACCCCCAACTAATCCCATCACATGGTGATTTTTCTGAAGGTGTTTTTTAATATAAGCAGCCATTGTAAGAGAGAGAGATAGATAGTGCTCTTAAAGATAGCGGAGTCAGGGGATATGGGGAGAAGGCAGGAACGGGCTGCTGATTGGGGATGATCAGCCATGATCACATTGAATGGCGGTGCTGGCTCGAAGGGCCAAATGGCCTCCTCCTGCACCTATTATCTATTGTCCATCAATTTTCACTGCTATTGTTGCATTCGTGCTGTATTTGATGTTGAGGCTGGGTGTGTTTTTAATATTCGATTTTTCAATTACTTCTCCATGCATGAATGGTTCCAGTTATCTAGTTATGGTGATTTGTAAATACCCCCCCACCCCACCCATCTCCTCCGCCCCCTCTCACTCCATCACGGAATCAACTTCAAAGCTCAGTGCTTTCATGATCTTCAAGTGTACTGGAAGCCTTTCATGTGTTTAAACGTATCTTTATTTATTTTTCCATTTGCTCTCTAGAATGAGGCTGTCACAGCTTTGTGATCTTCAGCACTGCAGGGAGGGTTGAGCAAGGTTACCTGAGGAAGTGATGGACTGCATTCAGAAATGGTGCCCAGCTGTGTGGGATGTGCAGAGGGATATTTTCACGCCACTTGTTTAAATGCCATTGATGCAACATTTAATCAGTCGAGAGAATAAACATTTCATGCAATATCCGTGGAATCATCTCTTACATGTTCCTGAGGTTAACAAACCTTGGTGTGATGGAACAGGGAATGTAGAACAGGGACAATTTTTCACTGCAGAGGAAACCGTTTAGTTGGGGCTGAACATCTGGCTATCCATCCAGTCCGGCTTGGCTGTGTGAGGTTGGAAGATGACAGTTTGCAGCATCCCAAGCCAATGAAATGGAGCATCATAAACTAATATCATCAAATAGGTGACTAAACATCACAAGAAAATCTTCCAAAGAGTAGCTTCCCTTCTTAGTGTCCATATTTCACTGTTGTTGAATCTACTCAACTCCTTGACCTCCTCCAAAGGTACATTGTGTTGCTTCCAACATGATGCCAAAATAATGCCGATTAATGATGAGATGAGGTTTGTTCATAAGGTCACAAGAATTAGGCCATTCGGCCCATCATGTCTACTCTGCCAATCAATCATGGCTGATCTATCTCTTCCTCCTAACATTATTCTCCTTCCTTCTTCCCATAAGGAACTGCAGATGCTGGTTTAAACCGAAGATGGACACACAATGCTGGAGTAGCTCAGCGGGACAGGCAGCATCGCTGGAGAGAAGGAATGGGCGATGTCTCGACCTGAAACAGCCCCCATTCCTTCTCTCCAGAGATGCTGCCTGTCCTTAAAAATATCCATTGACAGCCTCCGCAGCCATCTGTGGCAATCAATTTCACAGATTCACCACCCTTGTATAAGGGTTGAAGACTACGCCATATTGACTAAAGGCGTAGCCTTTCAGATGAATCATTCAGATAAACCTCAGCGAGTCATTTGTCATCCACTGTTAATTTTATTGGAAAGCTAAAAATAGGAAAGTCTATGTGTGCTGTAGCTTAAATTAAAAAATATATATATTTCTACCTCCTGTTGCACTGCTGGAATGTATTAACATGGGCCTTTTAGAACCTGGAGAACGGATTCCAAGCTATAGATCGGAACAGTTGCATTTTATATTTCAATATTTTCAGCATGCTAATGCCGTTAGGTAATCAGCTGGTTTCATAAAAGGACTGGCTTATCGGTAGGGGACAGGAGATGATAAATGAAGCTTTATCAGGAGGTCAGTGATAAATGGAGTTCAGTGACTGTACCTTATGGGCCTCCTGGTGTTTACATATTGCTGAGCAATGTGGAGGAGAATGCTGCCATAATGGGACTCTGGATGAGACCAAGCTGCATGCCCCAGGGGGTAGTAAACGGGAGATTTATGGAGTAGCAAGTGTTCTGGATGTTTAAAACAGATGCACAAAGAACTGGCAAATGGGTTTTTCCTGGAGATGGATAATGCTCTTTCGGCACAGCTGATGTAAAGATATGTGTCATAGGAAATGGATCCACAATGGGAAACATTTTAGGTGTACAGCGGCATGGTGGCGCAGTGGTAGGGTTGTGGCCTACAGTGTCAGAGACCCTGGTTCGATCCTGACTACGGGTGCTCCAATTCTTAGTTCATTTTAGATCTTAGCTAGACCTTAATTAGAATTGGTTAATTGGTATCAATCTGTGGTATAGATTCAAAACGTGCCAAACCATGGAAGCAGCCGAACTGGAGAGTTTCAACATGTCATCATGAAATTCACAGTCTCTCATTGCTCTCGTTTAGACAGGTGCTCAAGGGAGCAAGAGTGGAACTGGATTAGTCTTGTAACGGGCTGGCATGGACTCAATGGGCCAAATAGGCTCCTTTCACGCTGTAACAATTCTACGATTCTTTTTCATGAAAATACGAGCTCTTCACGCTCCTAGTTTCTGTGAAGATCAAATTTCTGCTATCGGGAGGAGGCCGTGGGCAAGGATTTTTTTAACCATGATCAATATGTGCTTAGGGAAGGCAATTAACCTGAGAGTCCTCAGAGTCTCCAGGGTGTTAGATCCAAGAGAATCTACAAGTCCTTGGAATTCTCATTAGCGTAATCTCGCAAGGACATCAGATACAATAAATGCATTGATGCACAACCTGTGTGCATAAAGGCTACACTTGTGGAAATTGCACTCCAGCTGTTTAAGTAGACTGCTCAGATTTGTTATATTTGGGGATGTCAATGGCAATACTACAATCTGTTGCCCATTCCTAGTTACCCTGACAGTCACGATTAAACTGCATTGGTGGTTTTGCAGTTTTTTTATTTTTCATTTTATTTTATTTAAAAAAAATATTAGTTTAGTTTAGAGATACAATGTGGTAACAGACTCTGCCTCTTCCTTTCTTCTTCCTGCCCCCCCCTCCCACCCCTACATCAGTCTGAAGAAGGGTCTCAACCTGAAACGTGACCTATTCCTTCGCTCCATAAATCTTACCTCAAGCTCCACTCTGTAATCTCCTGTGGTTACTGAGTGTTCTCTCAGCATTGATTAAGTTTTATTATGTTGAAGGTACAAATAAAAACACACACCAAATACTGGAGTAAATCAGCAGGTCAGCCAGCATACCTGGAGAATATGGATAGGTGACATTTCTGGTTGGGACCTTTCTCCAGTCATAGACTCTATCCATGTTCTCCAGGAATGCTGCCCGTCCTGCTGAGTTACTCCAGCACTTTGTGTCTTTTTTTTTTTGTAAACCAGCATCTGCAGTTCCTTTGTTCTGCTTATATGAACATGTCCTTTATGTTTGTAATCCACTCATCGTGATGAGGTCTCCAGGCTATTGCCATTTAACAGAATGTGTATGTAACCATGTAATGCAGGCAGAATGAAATGTTGAAAGTGTCCCCGATACTTATACACTGTATATTTATGCGAGTTGCAAAGTCTGGCATTGGCTTTCACAGCTATTGGCCACTTTAGATGGGAAAGGTTGAAATAATACACAATTTAAAAATAGCATTTAAAGTTATTTCTGACCATAACATTATGAGGATTCACTTCACTTATGCTCAAAGTGAAGTTTTTATACTGTCAAAGGATATAATGTCCAAGAAAGGATAAAACTCTAAATTAGACCACGCATCACATTGAAACTTGACATAAACCTTGTGTATAAATGTCCAGGGATATCTGTCTGTAGGTTCTGTCTTATTGCAAAATCTAGTTGTTACACTTTCAGACTTTAGACTCCAGCGATACAGCGTAGAAACAGGCCCTTCGGCCCACTGACTCCATGCCGACCAACGATCACGCCACACGCCACACACTAACATAATCCTACACATTGGAGACAATTTTCAATTTTACCAAAGCCAATTAACCTACAAACCTGTTCGTCTTCGGAGTGTGGGAGGAAACCAGGGCACCTGGAGAAAACCCACGAGGTCACAGGGAGAACGTTCAAACTCCGCACAGACAGCACCCGTAGTCAGGATCGAACCCGGGTCTCTGGAGCTGTGATGCAGCTATACTGCTTTGATGGCATGTTTTCCTATATTCATGTTACTCGCTGAAGAAGTTGAAGTGTTTAGGAAACTTGGACCCATCGTACGTCGCGCTTCATTTTATGTGAATTACAGTGAGGAAACATATGCATGATTACCTTTAATGATTATCTACATGTCCATAAAGTTTACAAAACATTTTTAAGGTACAGAAGCCTGAACTCCCACACCAGCAGGTTCAGGAACAGCAATTTCCCCGCAACAAACAGGTTCTTGAACCACCCTAATACCAAAGATCCTATAGCGGAGCAAGATAGACCACTCCTTCTAAATGCAACGGGCTGACGTGTAGTACGCAACGGAACGGAACGTGGGCTTTTTTTCATCCATTTCAGTAACCCGGCTCACAGTGTAACCAATGTTGCGGGGGAACAGTTTTTTGTTAATAAATTATAATTCTGAAAATGAGGAGAAGATTTTTCCCAAAAAGACGTAATACGGTCATGGGCAGATTCATGGGTCATTTTCGGCCCCATTTCCGTAACCGGCTTCCGTCTCCGCACTAGAATCCTCGCTCCGCTACGGGATCTTTGGTGGTGAGACGGAAGCCGGCTACGGAAATGGGGCCGAACATGACCCATGAATCTGCCCATGACCGTACTACGTCTTTTTCATCGAGTGGACTGTCTTGCTCGCTGTAGGAACTTTGCCTAATACTGCCTCGACCACAGACCACCATCCTCCACCTCTTCCACTACTATGTTTTTCTAATTATGTTTTTTGCGGCAATGAGTTATCTTTTGCACAGTCCTCTTTCTTCAAGAATTGTATGCATTTTTATGTATAATTGTCTGACTCCATGTGTTTGAGAAGCCGCTGCAAGCAGATTTTCATTGCTCAATGTATTTGTGCTTGTGACAATAAATTTGATTTTGAAACTTTAATAATGCAGAGGGCTTTATTATAGGGACAAGGTCTTGACCCGAAACATCACCAATTCCTTCTCTCCAGAGATTCTGCCTGTCCCGCAGAGTTACTCCAGCATTTTGTGTCTATCTTCAGTTTAAACCAGCGTCTGCAGTTCTTTCCTATTCATTTTGATATGCTGCTTCCAAATTTCAATATAATGGGCAAATCCCTCAAAGCCTGTCCTATCCTTGTACCAGTCCAAGGTTGTTTGAATTCTGTGATGGGAATGAACAGGCGACATTTTAGATCAAGAAAGCACAAAATATAGAAGGCATTTTGTATACAGTGAGCTCCAGCAGACCACTATGTGACAATATCCAATGTTGATTGAAGCATGTAAATCCCAGAAAGCTGATGGAGGCTAATAAGATATCACTCTTTATAAAAGAGATCAAAGATTGACACAAAATGCTGGAGTGTCTCAGCGGGACAGGCAGCATCTCTGGACAGAAGGAATGGGTGAGGTTTCAGCTTGAGACCCTTCTTCAGACTGATGTCAGGGGAGTGGAAGGTATATAGATAAGGAAGTGTAAAGACAAGGAAGTGTAAGGTGTGAAAACACGACAAAGGGAATGCAAATCAAGAAAAATGTAGACAAGATCTTTTTTGGGAGACGTTAACAACAAAGCAAACAGAGTCGGGGACAGTAAGATGGGTTGAAGAACAGGGAGGGGAATGGAAAGAGAGGGAAAGCAAGGGTTACTTGAAATTAGAGAAGTCAATGTTCATACCGCTGGGGTGTAAGCTGCCCAAGCAAAATATGAGGTGCCGTTCCTCCAATTTGCGCTGGGCCTCACTCTGACAATGGAGGAGGCCCAGGACAGAAAGGTCAGTGTGAGAATTGGAGGGGAGTTAAAGTGTTTAGCAATTGGGAGATCCCGTAGGTTTAGGCTGACTGAGCGGAGGTGTTCAGCGACATCAGGTTCCTTGACATTATTTAGATTTATGGGGTGCAATCTGCTGTTTTCCTCTAAAATATTAAAACATCTTTTATTTGTTTCTTCATGATTTTAAAAAGATGTTTGAGACTGTTTGCCTTTTGGAGTACTTTGGGTCCAGATAGCAGATTCTAACCAGTTGCCAAAGGCTGTGCAGTTTGTGTTGGAAAACTGAGGATACAGCCGTCGATCAAATCAGGTTCAGAGACTTGTTAAGCGGCCGTTTGACCCTTCCCAAAATAAAACAAACGTTCTCGTGACGCTCCGGCAATCTGGAATATTGGTTACCTGTCACTTCGGGTATCTTGCAGATGGACCATCTATCACAAACAATTCGTTCACATCTGTTAAGCTGCATTGTCTGATATTTGTCTGTCAGAATTCTTAAGTGAAGCACTTTCTCTTTCCACAAACGATGTCCAACTGAATTAGAGGAACAGGACAGAGGATGTTGTGTCTGACACGCATGTTGCTGAGGGAGTTCACATGGACCCAAGCATTGCTTGCATCTCTGTGGAATATAGGGAGCAGACTTACATGATTTACAACCAAGCCATCCACTGTGTACAGATACATGATAATGGGAATAAGTCTAGTATAGTCCGATTAAAGAGATTCCGAAGGTCTCCAATGAGGTAGATGGCAGCTCAGGATCGCTCTCTGGTTGTTAATAGAATGGTTCAGTTGCCTGATAACAGCTGGAGAGAAACAGTCCTTGAATCTGGAGGCGTGCGTTTTCACACTTCACAAATGTAAATGTGGGATTGATGGTCAGTGTAGACTCGATGGGCCAACGGGCCTGTTTCTGTGCAATATCTCTTGATGACACTGATGAATTGGAAGAATTGATATTTTGTAATATCAGTTACAATAGTAATATTTAGCGTTGCTTTGGAAATAATTCAATGCCCTGTGAAGGAGCCCGGAGCAAAGAATATCGTTGTCATCTTTCTCGATGCAACACTGACCAGCTTGTGCGAACATTTCTTTAAATGAAGCAAATGTTCAACACCAATTTATTTCCGAAGCAGCCTGCAGCTTTTTCATAATGGAGCCATTGGACAATGTTTTGGTTGCCGTGGAGACGTTCTTGTTGAAAGCTGCACTATATGGTGAACTTTAAGCAGTGTAGTTACACCACACATCATCGAAGCTTGGCATTTGCGGGCCTTATGTGCTTATGCACTCGTTGTGCATGGTATGGAAGTATTGTAATGTGTAGGAAGGAACTACAGATGCGGGTTTACACCGAAGATAGATGCAAAGAGCTGGAGTAACTCAACGGGTTAGGCAACATCTCTGGAGAAAAGGAATAGATGACATTTCAGGTCGGGACCCTTCTTCAGACTGAAGAAACGTCACCCTTTCCTTCTCCCCGGAGATGCCGCCTGACCCGCTGAATTACTCCAGCCTTTTTGTGTCTATCTTTGAAGTAATGTACTATCTTGAGACTGAGGAAGGGTCCTGATCCAAAACGTTATCTGTCCATTTCCCCCACAGATGCTGCCTGATCCGTTGTGTCCCCCAGCACTTTGCGTTCTGCTCCAGATTCCTGCTGTTCCTTGTGTCTGTAATATAGCATCTGGTGTAGCAAAGTTGTACCGTGATACTTGAAAGCATAAAAAGACAATTAAGGAGAAATTTGGGCTCATGTAAATATGGATCTGGAAAGACAATACCAATGTTTTCCAGAATATTGCCACTAGGGGAATTAACCCAGAGTGTGGTCCTCCTGATCTCCCATCTACCTCATTGGAGATCTTTGATCGCAATTCAATGTTACGTCTTGCATTACGTGTTGTACACTTTAACTACGCACTGTGGATGTCTGGATTGTGCTCATGTGCAGTCTTCTCTTTGACTGGATAGCACGCAGACAAAAGGGCGGCACGGTGGCGCAGCTGCAGAGTTGCTGCCTGACAGCGCCAGAGACCTGGGTTAGACCCTGACTACGGGCGCTTTCTGTGCAGAGTTTGTATGTTCTCCCTGTGACCTGCGTCGGTTTTCTCCGGGTGCCCTGGTTTCCTCCCAAACTCCAAAAAGGTGTACAGGTTTGTAGGTTAATTGGTTTTGGTAAAATTGTAAAAATTGTCCTTGAAGAGTGGAATAGTGTTAGTGTATGGGGATCGCTGGTCGGCACGGACTCCGCGGGCCGAAGGGCCTGTTCCTGCACTACATCTCTAAAACTAAAAACTCTTCACTGTACCTCGCTATACGTGACATTAATAAACTATACTGAACTAAACATGCAAACATTGTGTGCCCAAGACTGTCGCCAGTAGTCCAATGCTGGTTTACCAATGGTCAGACAACATCAGCCATGTGTTAAATCCCACGCAACCTTTATGTGTGTGTCAGTGAAAGGAAACACTCACAACTGAAAGATGTCAAGACTTCAATTGGAGCTGGGTCACTTGTTCATGAGCAACTTTTCTTGAGTGGCAATAGTGACAGACTGATCATTTCATCAGCCAAATCCTGCATCTAATCATTGTCTGAAGAAGTGTCTCGACCCGAGACGTCACCGATTCCTTCCCTCCATAGATGCCGCCCGTCCCGCTGAGTGACTCCAGCACTTTGTGTCTTTCTCCTGAATCTAATCGTCATACCACAACTAGAGAGCAATTCTGAACTGCTATCTACCTCATTGGTGGCCCTCGGACTGTCCTTGATCGGACTTTACTGGCTTTACCTTGCACTAAGCGTTATTCCCTCATCATGTATCTATACACTGTAAATGGCTCGATTGTAATCATGTGTTGTCTTTATGCTGACTGGTTAGCATGCAACAAAAGCTTTTCACTGTACCTCGGTACACGTGACAATAAACTAAACTGAACTAATCCCCCAGTATAAATCCTTAATTTGGAGCATTATGTGCAGGAGATGTAAATCATCTCCTGCACATAAGATTCTATTAGGTTCCAATGATATCAATTCCCATTCTTTTAAACCAAAGAATTTTCATCTTACTGTGCCATCCTATCTCAAGCCAATTCCTTCACCCTAGAAATCAATCCAGGGATTCTCCTTTACACTATCTTCATGGCAGGCAGGTCCTTACATAGACTATGTAGGAAGGAACTACGGATGCTGGTTTAAAACAAGGATAGACCCAAAAAGCTGGAGTAACCCAGCGGGTCAGGCAGCATCTCTGAAGAAAATAAATAGCTGATGTTTCAGGTCAAGACCCTCCTTCAGACTGAGGAAGACTAGTCCTTACTTAGTCCTCCAGGAGTGGTTCCATCGGATATTTGAACAATTATAACAATACTTCCCACATCCTTTGTACTTGGTCTCTCTTGAGTAAAATAGTGTGCAGGAAAGAACTGCAGATGCTGGTTTAGACACAAAATGCTGGAGTAACTCAGTGGGACAGGCAGCATCACTGGAGAGAAGGAATGGGTGACATTTCGGGTCGAGACCCTTCTTCAGACAGGTGAAATGTTTATTCTGAAATAGTGTGGATGTGCTATTAATTTATAATTATAGGCTTAGTGACTTCTATGGGTGGTGGGTATAAGGAACGAGCTGCCACAGATAATGTTGGAAGTTGATACAATTATAATGTTTGAAACACATTTGGACATGTACGTGGATAGGAAAGGCTCAGAGGAATATGGGCCAAACGCAGGTGAATGGGAGCAGCTCAGAAAGACACTTTGGCCAAAGAGCCTGTTCCTCCGCTGTATAAATCTTTGACTACTCTGTAAAGAACACATTGCCACTACATTGGGAAGGACAACCTTCTGCACGTACAAAGTCTCCAAGTACATACATTTGACAGTATTTGTATGTCCTTGGCAGATTTGTTTTTCAAATCTGAACACATTTAGTTGTTTGAAAATCATTCTTCTGTTCTATAACCTGCGCATAGAACTGTCAACCAATTTATCAGTATCCCTTCTTTCATATCACTGAAAGGGTTTCTTATAAAGGAAAATTCAAACTATTCAGCATGGCCGGTGAGACTGGAATATTTCAATCTTCAGTAAGATTTGATATGGGCAGAAAAAGCACACTCGTAAGATACACCTTCCACTTCAATCTCTGGTCTACATCTTGAGGGCACGTTTACTTTGTAAGCTAAAGCCGCTCATATGTCTCTAATTTAATATTTTAAGAGGACAATTTCATCCAGTTATTTCTATGATATTTATTGTGATCAAATTCCCTGCTGAACCAAATCTCCTCAAATTGCTTATGATTTGTCAAGAGAGAAATGGCATTGAAAAAGCATTTAAAGTCTATCTTCACTTCAGCCGGAAAACATTTGATGGATCAACTGAAAGTGCCTTTGCTTGCGCTGTTGTAGGGCATCAGTTGTGAACCTTTGAAAGCTTTTCTCAAATTAACCTGTATTTTGACAGTACTGTGAAGCCTGTGCAACCATAGGGCATGAATGATATACTTTTTGAAAGCTTGCCTCAAAATGACGACCCATCTACCGATGCCATTGTTGTAAAACTGGCATCCCAAGACCACAAATGGAAACATAAATTTTGATGGTAACTTTTGCGAATCATTTTCAGAATGTCATCGGCAATTTTTAGCCGCGTGGGAGAGGTGTAAAAGGAAGAAACAAGACTTGGTGCCCCTTAAGTTTAAGATGGATGGCTGGAAAGAATCAGATTTGTCTTAATGGCCAAACAAGAACTTTTTGTTAGAATGTTAAAGAAGGAACTGCAGATGCTGGAGAATCGAGGGTACACTAAAGGCTGGAGAAACTCTAACTTTTTGTTAGAATATGGTCTTCATTTATTGATTATTTGAAAGGATAGAGTGGTTCGGCACGGGAACCTAACTGAAACTTGGACTCAGGATCAGATGAAAAGTAATACTTTATACTCTTTGACCCTATCTGCAATGATGTATTAATAGTAAATTATTCCATTCTTCTTTTTTTTTATTTTGACATTTATTTTTATTTTTTTTCTCTCTTTTTGTCTTTCTATCTATATTAAAAAAATTATCAATTGATAATATTAATAATGTATGATTGATGCACATGAAATGTTTTCACCATAATATGTGTTTGCCTCTAATAAAAATATATTTAAAAGAAAATATATGGATGGCAGGCAGCACGGTGGCGCAGTGGTAGAGTCGCTGCTTTCAGCGCCAGAGACCCAGGTTCGATCCTGACTACAGGTGCTGGCCTGTATGGAGTTTGTACGTTCTCCCCGTGACCTGCGTGGGTTTTCCCCGAGATCTTCTGTTTCCTCCAAAGACGTACAGGTTTGTAGGTTAATTGACTTGGCATAGATGTAAATTGTTCCTTGTGGGTGTAGGATGGTGTCAATGTGCGGGGATCGCTGGTCGGCGCAGACTCGGTGGGCCGAAGGGCTTATTTCTGCGCTGTATCTCTAAACTAAACTAATGGAGTTGAGATTGTGGGTAATTAAACTCCATTTTATGTCTTATAGTCACAAACCAGCCAATATCTTAATCAGTGGTCACCTCCCATAAAGTGGGACTGACGGCTGGATAATGCCAAGTGTTTGTGATGCTGTGCCTTTCCTCTACCCTGTTGATACATCCAGGAGCACAGTGCCCTCTGATCTGTCAGCAGCTGGGAGCAGATCAAGGGAACGAGGCTGGGATTCTAGGATGTCTGTACACTACCTGAAAGAGTTGTGCAAAGTGAATGTACAATGGACTTTTAAAATCTGAGAGACTTTTGAAGAGGCAGCAATGCAGGGAATGCTGGATGGACGTTCGACTGTGTTTAGGCGTATCTCATATGTTTAGGGGAGGCAGAGTGGTGTAGCAGCCGTACAGTGCCAGAGACCCGGTTTCGATCCCGACTACAGGCACTATCTGTACAGAGTTTGTACATTCTCCCTGTGGCAGCGTGGGTTTTCTCCAGGTGCCCTGGTTTCCTGAATGTTATGGAGTATGAGGTTAGTTTAGAGATACAGGGTAGAAACAGGCCATTCGGCCCATTGAGCCCATGCTAGTTTTATTTTATCCCACTTTGCATTCTGTGCACTAGGAGGATTTTACAGAAGCCAATTAAACTCCAAACCTACATGTCTTTGGAGTGTGGGAGTAAACTGGTGCAACTGGAGAAAACCCACGCGGTTCAGACGTACAAACTCTGCACAGACAGCACCCAAGGTCAGGACCGAACCCAACCCGGGGTTTTGGGGCTATGAGGCTGCAGGTCTACCACTGTGCTGTCTCTAAATGCTGGTATTTCTCTATCGGACTGCTGACGTTTGTCAGGGAACTTTGCCAGAGAGCAGCAAAAAAGTTGCAGAGATTGGTTGAGATAAACTCCAGAGTGGATTGGCAAATGATTTTATAATCGGGGTTGGGTTTGGAGTTGGTAGGAAGGCGGATAGGCCAGTGGAATTTGGCAAGGACACGTGTGTGATATGTGGCTATGAATGATTGATACTTTATTATCACATGTGACATTTCACACTGAAATTCTTTGTTTTGCTTACCATACATAGAGTATGCAAGGAGTCACCCCGTACAGGATGCTGACAAAGTTACAAAGTGCTCAATGTGGTCCCCAATGGTCCACTTTGATCTCTTGGCGTGCCCCACCCCACGCCAGGTCCCTCTTTCGGCGTGCCCCCCCCCCCCCCCCCCCCCCCATGATGGGTCCCCCTTTGCCCTCTCAGAGGCGTGACGTCAACTGTCCTCCAGCACCCTCCGTGGGCGAGGACAGGATGTAGAGTTTTGGATGTATCTCACTTTGACGAGGCTTCATGTGATGGAACCATGAGCTTCTGAAGCCATCAACGGGGAACACTGGTGGAGGGTGATGTAAGGGAACATCCATTATCATACACAAACAACTCGGTAAATCAGTTGTCGAACCCACAACACGAGGACTTTGTGCTTCACCGCGTTACGTGGTTTCTTCCTGCCAAACCACATTTTAATCTGAATATAAAAAGCAGAACGATTATATAATGCTACTCAGTACAAGCATGGGAATGTGGTCTGCGTCAGTGTGTTTATCTATCTTTGTTCATGTTCAGTTTACGTGCAAAAACTGCGGCTGAAGGTGTTTTGTTGATTTCATCGCGATTGCAAAGGTGTGGGACCTAGTTAGAAATCATTTGTTCCTTTGCCAGAATTTGTCACTGCAGTTGGCGCTGTCTTTACACTAATTCTGTGCCTGAGACACCTACTGATTGGCATTTGTTTGATTTGGGGATTAGTTGGATTCTAACGCAGCAATCTTCCAGGCAGTGATCACTCCTTCTCTGGAGACCAGCAGCAATGAAATATTAAAGCCAGGTAGCTGGCTGACAGTCACATCTCATCGTATGGCTGGTGTAGGCTTCCATTTCTGCAAAGTCTCCAATAGACAAATGGTTAATTAATGGTTGGACAGAAAGAAAAATGTAATTTCTTCAGTACAAACCTGCGGCGTGAATATTGATTTCTCTAACTTCAAGTAACCCTTGCGTTCTCGCTCTCTGTGTTCCCTCTCCCACCCTAGCCATCTTGCTAATTTTACCATTTGTATTCCTTTGTTATGATCTCGTCCTCAGCCAACAATGGACCATTGTGGGCTCCACCTTTCTTGAGTCAACAATGCAGGTTCTGCTCTGCTCTGTACATTTCTACACCTCTAGTATCCCCCCCCCCCCCCCCCCGCCGCCTGACTCTCAGTCTGACGAAGAGTCTCGACCCGAAACGTCACCTATTGCTTTTTTCCAGAGACGCTGCCTGATCCACTGAGTTACTCCGGCATTTTGTGCCTGTCCTCGACATTGCTCAGTTCAAGGGTGGCAGGGTGGTGCATGGTGCCTCATGGTGCCAGCAACCCGACTTCAATCTTGGCCTGGGGTGCTGTCTGTGTGGAGTTTGCATGTGCTCCCAGTGGCTGCACGGGTTTCTTCCAGATTTCCTCTCATTTCTGAAAGGTATACAGGTTGATAGATTAACTAGCTGCTGTAAAGTTGCCCGAAGTGCGTAGCTGATGGTAGAATAGGAACAGGGTACTGATTGTGGAATATCAGCCATGATCACATTGAATGGCGGTGCTGGCTCGAAGGGCCGAATGGCCTACTCCTGCACCTATTGTCTATTGTCTATTGTCCAAGAGAGGGGGAGTTGATGAGAATTTGGGGAATTTTGAAACGAGAACGGTTTAGGTAGGTTATGTGGGTGGTTGTTGGCTGGTGTGGTGAGCCAAAGGACCTGATTCCATGCTGTGTCGCTCTTTGCCTCAGATTCAATGGAACTAAATTACAGGGTGACACAGTGATGCGGCAGGTGGAGCTGCTGGCTCACAGCACCAAAGGCCCGGGTTCAATGCAGACTTCAGGTGCTGTCTGTGTGGAGTTTGCACATTCTTCCTGCAACCACCACATTGGTTCCTTTGGTGTCCTCTCACATCACAAAGACATGCAAGTATGTAGGGTTATTTTCTGTAAATTGCCCCTAACATGCTGGGAGTGGATGAGAAAGTGGGATAGCCTAGAACTAGTGAGAATGGACGATATATGGTCGGCATATTTCCATGCTGTGTCTCTAAAGTAAAACTAGTTTCTGCATTCAGAGCGTTTGATATTTCTTGGGGTTGGATGTCTTGGGTATAAACACCACTGTAGTTGAAGGTAAATTTGTGTTAATTAATCCATTCAATTCTGTTGATTGATTCAGATTCCAACCGGACAGAAGATTGATTTGCTAAGCCTTGCATTCACTCCTGGAGAGTGCTGTCAGTTACAAGAAAGAATTAAGTAATATTTGTTGGACCACAGATCACCAGGCAACCACACAGTGCCTTTAAAACTAGATACCTCCAATAGCAATTTTAATTGTTTTCATAAACGAACATATTATTTCATAGTTAACAATCAATTACCCTTGTTGGAAAGTATAAAAGTTAATGATTGGCTTTCTGATGTGATTTGGATCACACAATCCAGATATCTGCACTCTTGGGATTCGATCTAAAGGGCCTGTCCCACTTGGCAATTTTTTTCGGCAACTGCCAGCATTATTGACAGACGTACCAGGTCACCGAAAACGTCGCGGCGTGACGTGGCGTGATGACGTATGACGCACGGTGTTTCCGCAAGTGTCGCAACATTTTTATTTCTCGCCGCTGTATTTTGAAATGTTCAAAATCTTTTGGCGACCCTGAAATGACGCCGGCAGTCGTTGAAAAAAATCGGCAAGTGGGACAGGCCCTTAAGGGATCCAGAGAGAAAACTTTGCAAGACAAGGGCAGCACGGTGGCGCAGAGGTAGAGTTGTTGCCTTAATGCGCCAGAGACCTGGATTCAACCCCGCCCGCGGATGCTGTCTGTACGAAGTTTGTACCTTCTCTATGTGACAGCGTGAGTTTTCTCCGGGTGTTCTGGTTTCCTCCCACACTCCCAAGACGTGCAGGTTTGTAGGTCAATTGGCTTCTGTATATTGTCCCTAGTGTGTAGGATTGAACTATTTTACGGGTGATCGCTGGTCGGCTTGGACTCAGTGGGCTGAAGGGCCTGTTTCTACGCTGTATCTCTGAACTAAACAAAACACATATCTGATACCAGAATCCTTCAAACTTTGAATCATATGAATCAAACATACTGCAAACTATTCTTTACAAGACTAGTTTAAATCTTAGAAATTCTCTGAGACGGTAACTTAAAATCAAGGATATGACTAATAATTTTTTGGATAGCACAGGAATGAGGAATAAGGGGATCAAGAAATAAGTTACTAAGGATTTCAATTTATGGGTGACTGCTGGTCGGCACGGACAAGGTGGGCCAAAGGACCCGTTTTCACGCTATATCTCTAAACAAGTGTTGACATTGAAGACATTTAATGGGTGAAACATCACCAAGACTGAATCCAGAGGAAGGTGCGAGTTGTCCTTTGATTTTTATCCTTGCTGTTGTGGAATTCTGGGGTTGAACCAGCATTGCTAGCCGAGGGAACAGGTGCGGCTACGCAGCCGGATGTCCTGCTTTGCATCATCCAACCTTCTCTGGTGCCGAAAGAAACTGAGTGAAGATGACTAGAAATGATTACAAGTACTTGTGTGAGGGACGGTTAAAATATATTGCTCGGTAAGACAAGGTAAATTACTGTTAATGGAGGCAAATTGCTGGAGTAACTCAGCGGGACAGGCAGCATTTCAGGATAGAAGGAATGGGTGACGTTTCAGGTCGCAACCCTTCTTCAGACTGAGAGTCAGGGGAGAGGGGGACACAGAGATAAGGAAGGGTAAGGTGTGAAAATGAGACATCAACGGGGACGAAGTTCAAGGAAAATGTAGAATAGATCATTTCCATGGCCAGAGTGAATCCCGCTGCAAATTGGAGGAACAGCACCTCATATTTCGCTTGGGTAGTTTTCACCCCAGCTGAATGAACATTGACTTCTCCAATTTCAGGTAGTCCTTGCTTTCTCCATCCTTCCCCTCCCCTTCCCAGCTCACCCACAGCCCACTGTCTCTGCCTCTCCCTTTCTTCTTCCCCGCCACCCCCCCCCCCCCCCCCCCCCCCGCCACCACATCAGTCTGAAGAAGGGTCTCGACCCGAAACGTCACCTATTCCTTCACTCCATAGATGCTGCCTCACCCGCTGGGTTACTCCAGCATTTTTGTCTACCTTAAAAGTAATGAAACGTTCTTCATGACTAAGTATTGCTATTGGTGTCAATCTTTTAAACTTTAATTGGAAGAATAGCTTCAGGCAGATTTCAATTTGCCTCGTGATTCCTGCGACATTTCATGCATCTTCTCAGGATACAATAATATGGACAATTTGAGTTAAATAATCGGTGGCACAGATTAAAGTTGTGCAAAGTTGAGAACTCTTGTCCTGTTCTTCCATTGAGAAAACCCAATCTGTTACTGAACACAACACAGGGATAGTTAAATAGTTAAACTTATCAAACCTGTAACACCTGAGATAGACATTAAATAATTCATGTGATTCATCTGTTACCTATCCTGGTACCAAAGATCTGCATAATTTATGTGGCGGTTTATACGGTCTATGCTGTATTTTTGACCATGTTGTCTTCCTAACGTCCTGCGGTAATCGTATAATGAAGTGGGACAACACAAACCCATTCTGTTTACCCTGACTTTTCATGTGTTGGTGTAAGCATTCAGTAATCCGAGTTGTAAAATGGGAAACTGGCAGCCCACATTGATGCGTGCACTGAAACCTCACCCTTGGGATCTGTGAGGAAGGCTCGTTTGCTGTCTGATCTGAGAGCGAAATCTGACCCCATGGAGCTTATTAGGCACCGGCCAACAGTGCTGACTGTTGAGAAAACGTGGCGGGTATCTGTGGCGGTACGGTAGCCCGAAGGATAGATTGATTCTTTCTTATCACGTGTGACATGTCACTGTGAAATTCTATGCTTTTGCATCCCATACACAAGGTACGCAAAGAGTCGCTACGGATAGGGCGTTGACAAAGTTACGGAGGTATTCAATATAGTCCCCAACATGTCAGGGGTATGGGGGAGAATGCAGGAGAGTGGGGTTAGAAAGGAGAGATAGATTAGCCATGATTGAATGGCGGAGTAGACTTGATGGGCCAAATAGCCTGATTCTGCTCCTCATACTTATGACCTTATGAACAATGCAATTGTTGGTGCAGGCTTGAAGAGCCGAATGGTCTACTCCTGCACCTATTGTCTGTTGTCCTGCATCTACCACTTCCTCAGCAGCTTAATCCATAATGACCATCATATGTGTGTAAATAAAACCGCATTCCTCTCAGATCTTTAAATCTCTCCCTTCTCATCTTAAACCATCACACATAGTTTTAGACTCCCCTACCTTTATAAGTGAACATATGTTATTTTTTATCAAAAATTAGTGAAATATTATTTTACTATTTGTTAATTTGTATCATTCTCGTATCATTAATGAAGTTAGGAGGGAGAGATAGAACAGCCATGATTGAATGGCGGAGTAAACTTTATGTCTAATTCTTCTCAATAGAGAATAGACAATAGGTGCAGGAGTAGGCCATTCGGCCCTTCGAGCCAGCACCGGCATTCAATGTGATCATGGCTGATCATCCCCAATCAGTACCCCGTTCCTGCCTTCTCCCCATATCCCCTGACTCCGCTATTTTTAAGAGCCCTATCTAGCTCTTTCTTGAAAGCATCCAGAGAACCAGCCTCCACCGCCCTCTGAGGCAGAGAATTCCACAGCCTCACCACTCTCTGTGAGAAAAAGTGTTTCCTCGTCTCTGTTCTAAATGGCTTACTCCTTATTCTTAAACTGTGGCCCCTGGTTCTGGACTCCACCAACATCGGGAACATGTTTCCTGCCTCTAGCGTGTCCAAACCCTTAACAACCTTATATGTTTCAATGAGATTCCCTCTCATCCTTCTAAACTTCAGTGTACAAGCCCAGCTGCTCCATTCTCGCAGCATATGACAGTCCCGCCATCCCGGGAATTAACCTCGTAAACCTACGCTGCACTCCCTCAATAGCAAGAATGTCCTTCCTCAAATTAGGGGACCAAAACTGCACACAATACTCCAGGTGTGGTCTCACTAGGGCTCTGTACAACTGCAGAAGGATCTATATTCGATTCCTCTTGTTATAAAGGCCAACATGCCATTCGCTTTCTTCACTGCCTGCTGTACCTGAATGCTTACTTTCATAGACTGATGTACGAGGACCCCCAGATCCCATTGTACTTCCCCTTTCCCCTATCACTCCTATCACTTATGACCTTATGACTCTTTGTTCTCTGGGCAGCCCCCCCTACGCGAGTCTCTCTTTGTGTTTCTGTGTTCTCGCCGGCTTTCTGTGTTGTATGTTCTATTATGTTAATTATTTAGCAGATTGGCATGAGTTTTGTGGGTGTCCTAATCCAAAATGTTTGCAACAAGTGTTGAAGATACTGCATCAAAGTCTGAATATCACAGCTGCCTTCTGTGGTTTGCCTCAGAAATGTGCACCCAGTTCCACAGAAGCTGCAAGAATACTGGGTGATTTGCATGCGAGAGGGGAATAATATCTACCAGCTCTACGCGTTATATTACTTCTTGAGCTTTACTGTGCATTAGTGTTTCTGTTAAACTAAATTGACTGATTCTATGGATAGACACAAAATGCTGGAGTAACTCAACGGGTCAGACAGCATATCTGGTGAAAAGGTAATAGGTGACGTTTTTAGGGTATTTGACCCATTCCTTCTCTCCAGAGATGCTGCCTGTCCCGCTGAGTTACTCCAGCTTTTTGTGTCCATCTTTGGTTTAAACCAGCATCAGCAGATCCTTCCTACACATTTTGACTGGTTATTTACCTCACTGGGCTTGTTCTGCTGGAGGAGGTACAAAAGGGAACAGAAGGAGATAAACAGGTGCCAGAGAGATGTGCTGAGAGACCCGGATGATGGAGATTGGATGGGAATGTAAACACCAGCTCCGATTAGTTGTGTCAACAGTTTGTTTCCACGCTGCATATTTTATGTAATTCTCTGATTGCCATTGCAAATGACTTTCGAGATTGACCTGGATTTATTTTTCAGCCAGTAGCTTTTCTTATTGTGAAATTCTCTGTTTCATTGCTGCCAATAAGGATTTTTGTCAGAGATGCAGAATATTATCAACATAATTTTTAAGATTTTGAACCCTTGCTCTTCAGAAAACAATTAAACAATGCCTCACGTTGTTTCATTTCCAGCACTTTGCCTTGGGGAACCTTTCCTTTGAGATTCTCGTGCAGGACTTTGTTCAAATTGTGTTTACAATGTCGCTTTTTCTTATTGTTTCCTGTTTCTGACTTGAGGCTCTCCACTGCCTCCTGATCAAATGTTTACATATTGTAAACATTACATTCAGGCTACTTTTATTTAATGGATGAAGATTAGATTTGATGCAGTCAAATTTGTCTGGCAGCGTATTTGTTTCCACTGCATTTGTTTTTTTTATTAGTTCACAGGCTAGGAATGGCAGTGGAAAGGACAATGCTCATAGTTCATTTTAAAGGACCTGTCCCACTTGGCTGTCCTTCGCGCGCCATTTACGCGACCTGCTAGCGTGTGGGTAGGGCGGGGACAGGCGCATGGAGTGGTGTGGTGTGGAGTGGCGTGGAGGAGTGTGGACTTCGTCCTGCACAAAATCTTCGCGCGCCACCGGCCTCTCGCGTAACTGACGGCCAAAGAGGGACAGGCCCAAGACCCTGGCGCGACGCAACGTCTCACCTCCAACAGCATCAAAAGCAGGCAAACGATCGCCGAACTCAGCCTGGGGCTCACGGCCGTTGCGGATCCGGATCCGCCCCCACTCCTACTCCCAGAGCGGGGCCAAGAAAACTGAAGATAGGCACAAAATGCAGGAGTAACTCAGCGGGACCGGCAGCATCTCTGGAGAGAAGGAATGGATGACGTTTCGGGTCAAGACCCTTCTTTCAGACTGAAGAAGGGTCTCGACCCGAAACATCATTCATTGCTTCTCTCCAGAGATGCTGCCGGTCCCGCTGAGTTACTCCTGCATTTTGTGTCTATCTTCAAATGACGTCACGCGCTCCCGACAGCTGTGCAGGTGCATGATGACGCGCGCGACTCACGGGACCATCGCACCTCAACGCGACGACGAGGTCGCGAAATTAGCGTGCCAAGGACACGTAAGTGGGACAGGGGCTTTACTTAAAGAATGAGCCTCTTGCTGGACCATAGTAAAGTACAGTTAAGCGCCAGGTTTTGGCCTGGAGTCACATTACATAGGGCTAGATCACCTTGGGATAGAAGATCCTTCTTGATAAGAAACTGGATCCTTGATAAGAAACTGGATGCTCTTTTTATGACCATCAAGTTTGATTGATTGAAAAATACGGCGTGGAAACTGGCCCTTCCTTCAACCCATCGAGTCCACAATGACACTAGTTCCATTCCTTAAACAAGGTGGGCAATTTACAGAGGCCAATTATCTACAAATCTGCTTGTCTTTGGCATGTGGGAGGAAACCGGAGCAAACCCACACCATCCCAGGGAGAACATGTGCTGAGGTCAGGATCGAACCTGGGCCACTGTGCCACCCTTTATGGTTTCATAGTTTAGTTTGGAGATACAGCGTGGAAACAGGCTTCATCCCTCCGAGTCCACACCGACCAACAATCACCCCGCACACTAATTCTATCCTACACTCAAGGGGCAATATACAGAAGCCAATTAACTGACAAACCTGCATGTCTTTGGAATGTGGGAGGAAACCAGAGCATCTGGAGGAATCGGACGCAGTCATTTGTTCTTTCTCTCTATATCACTGTCTGTATCTCTCGTATCCCTTTCCCCTGACTCAGTCTGAAGAAGGGTCTCGACCCGAAAGGTCACCTAATGCTTTTCTCCAGAGATGCTGTCTGACCTGCAGAGTTACTCCAGCGAAATAAATGTCTATATTTGCTTTAAACCAGCATCTGCAGTTCCTTCCTACACGTTCACATGGGACAATTCCCTGTTTGGTTCTCCTCTTGCCTCCGACACTCTTTCCCCATGTTGAGTGTACATTAATAATTCACTGGACAAGAATTTCCATACATCAGCTTCCGAGGCATCAGCACTCTGTTAAAACAAACGTAGATTGTTGCGGATGTTGGAAATCTGAACTAAAAGCAGGAAATGCTGGAAACACTCAGTTGCTCTGGCAACGATCGTCGAGACAAAAACAGAGCGAACGTTATAATGCCACTGACCGTTCATCCAGCATGGAAGAAGATGGAGATTTAAGAGTTAATGAGCAGTTGCAGGAAACAGGAAGGGAGTGTCTAGTTCCTAGTCAAAGAATATCAATTATCTCAATGGGGTTAGGTTAGGAAAGTGAGAGGTGCAGCAAGACCTGGATGTCCTTGTACACCGGTCACTGAAAGTTGGCGTGCTGGTACAGCAGGCAGTGAAGAAAGCTAATGGAATGTTGGCCTTCATAACAAGAGGATTTCAGTATAGGAGTAAAGATGTTCTTCTGCAGTTGTATAGGGCTCTGGTGAGACCACATCTGGAGTATTGTGTACAGTTTTGGTCTCCTAATTTGAGGAAGGACATCCTTGTGATTGAGGCAGTGCAGCGTAGGTTCACGAGATTGATCCCTGGGATGGCAGGACTGTCATATGAGGAAAGATTGAAAAGACTAGGCTTATATTCACTGGAGTTTAGAAGGATAAGGGGGGATCTTATAGAAACATATAAAATTATAAAAGGACTGGACATGCTAGATGCAGGAAAAATGTTCCCAATGTTGGGCGAGTCCAGAACCAGGGGCCACAGTCTTAGAATAAAGGGGAGGTCATTTAAGACTGAGGTAGGAAAAAACTTTTTCACGCAGAGAGTTGTGAATTTATGGAATTCCCTGTCACAGAGGGCAGTGGAGGCCAAGTCACTGGATGGATTTAAGCGAGTGTTAGATAGAGCTCTAGGGGCTAGTGGAGTCAAGAGATATGGGGAGCAGGCAGGCACGGGTTATTGATGGGGATGATCACAATAAATGGTGGTGCTGGCTCTAAGGGCCAAATGGCCTCCTTCTGCACCTATTTTCTATGTTTTTATGTAATATTGTTGTTATTGGCAAGGGCAACTTTTCTTGCCCATTGCTAAATGCTATTGGGAAGATGGCGGTGATGGTCCTTCTTGAAGTCCTTGTGATGAAGGTATTCCCATGTGTGGTTGGAGAGGGAGTTCAATGATTTAGACCCAGTAACAATGAAGGTGGACACACAATGCTGGTGTAACTCAGCGGGTCAGGCAGCATCTTTGGAGAAAAGGAATATGAGATGTTTCAGGTTGAGACCCTTCTTCAGATGTTGAACAATGAAGTAAGGAGGCTTGGCAATATATTTCTGAGTTCGGGTGGTGTATGGTTAGGCTGGGGATGTGGACGTCTTGATGTTCCCTCACCCTCTTGTCCTCCTTGGATTTGTAGTGAGAACCATTTCCCAGGGTGGAGATCTCAAATATTAGAGGGCACAGCTTTAAGGTGAGAGGGGCAAAGTTTAAAGGAGATGTACGGTACACATCATCATCTTTGGTACAGAAGGGGGAGTTTACGCTCCCTGGGGAAACCATGTTAATAGGGAGAATATGCAAACTCTACACAGATAGCAGCAGAGATTGAGGATTAAACTAGAAGTTATTAGATCTGTGAGGTCAGGGCTCTACCGATTATGCCTCTGAGGTGCCCCTCTGCAGATAGCCCTGATCTTCTCTTGCTCTGGTAGTTTCAAGTCTTCATCAACACTGGCAACTGTGACACTGCACTTGCTGTCTGTTAATTTGCGCAGGACGGGAAAAAAAACGGAACTGTCGGAAGGAACTGCAGGTGCTGGTTTAAACAGAAGATGGACACAAAAAGCTGAAATAACTCAACGGATCAGGCAGCATCTCTGGAGAAAAGCAATATGTGACATTTCGGCTCGAGACCCTTCTTCAGACTGAGAGTCAGGGGAAAGGGAACCGAGGGATATAGACTGAAGAAGGGTCTCGACCCGAAACGTCACCTATTCCTTCGCTCCATAGATACTGCCTCACCCGCTGAGTTTCTCCAGCATTTCTGTCTATCTTCGAGAGATATAGACGGAGATATAGAGAGATATATCTGTCCATATCACCATCTCTATCTCTCGTTTCCATCCCCCTGACTCTCAAACTGTAAGTAAGTAAGTAAATTTTATTGATATAGCACGTTTAAATCAACTTGTGTTGAAACCGAAGTGCTTTATATAAAAGAAATAATTTCCATACGTCGAAAGAAAAATTAAAAAAAAGAAAAATGACACAACACATTATAGAATTCAACATGAACGTCCCCCCACAGCAGAATACAAATTTTCCACTGTGGGGAAAGGCATCAGGAAGTTCAGTGCTCTTCCTCTGTGATGACTGTGATAGTGTCCAAACATCATTCTGCGTTTGAATCCCAGGTTGGACGAACGCGGCACGGGGATTGGCGAGCGACGCAGTGGAATGCCAATTAATTGCGTTTCCTCTGTTTGTGATCGTGCGTCTTGAAGCCACGATTAAGGCTGCGGCACCCAGCCGTGACCATGCCCAGGCTGGGGGAGGACGGCACAAACCAGCGGCTGTAATTGGGCAGGGGTTGACAATTAGCTGAGGCTGTGACCCGGTGACGGGAGATGTGTATTACACTCGCGGATAACAAAGCTGTTCTGCTCTTCCTGTGTAGCCACCACTCTGTATTGTTCCTCCTTGCGCTTGGGGTGGGGAGAAGCCCTGAGCGTCGGAAACGAGTGAACATTCTGCCCGCTGTTTGCGCGGCCAGGGTGTGGCCGGATTTGTACTGTGTGTATGTGTGTGTGTGCGCACACACTCAGTCGGTGGGATTCATTGCTAGGAGACTGACATTGGAAACATGCCCTTTGTAATGATATTCTGCTGTTTGGCCTGCCGGAATGCTGCTTCCATTCAAGAAAAACAACTGGAACTTGCTGGTGAAATTAATCCCTTTGGGATGCACATTTTTTTTTAGAAAATTGCTCTGTTGGGTCATCAGGAAGGGAAGAACAAATGGAAAATGAAAAAAATATAGATTTTATACAGAGGTTGTTTAAGAAGGAACTGCAGATGGTGGAAAATGTAAGGTAGACAAAAATGCTGGAGAAACTCAGCGGGTGAGGCAGCATCTATGGAGCGAAGGAAATAGGCAATTGCCTATTTCCTTCGCTCCATAGATGCTGCCTCACCCGCTGAGTTTCTCCAGCATTTTTGTCTACCTTACATTTTAGAGATGATTACTTATGCTTAATTAACCGCACCATATCAGACTGACAATTGTGCCTTTTACATTTAAAAGGGCAAATAGACATCGTTCAAGTTATCTTTATTGTCACATGCACCAATTGGTACAGTGAGATTTGAGTTGCCATACAGCCATACGAATAAAAATAACACAATACACGATAGAATTTAAGATGAGCATCCCCACACAGCGGGATCAACGTTTCCCACTGTGATGGAAGGCAATAAAGTTCAGTCATCTTCCTCTTTGTTCACCCGAGGTTGTTGGAATGATCATTTAAAGCCTTTCATTTCCACTGATGCTGACTTTTGCTCAACCTCTCTGAAATCTATCCTGAATTGCTAACTGTGCGTTCATTTACGTTGAGTCATTGTCATGTTCGGTCAGCTGCTTGAGAGATTGGGGATGGACAGTAATCTAAGGTCCGACTCGCTGTGCCCATATCCAAGGAAGGAAGCCTTTTAGGATTCTCCATTGAGTTCCAATGTCCCTAATGTTGTGTGTAGATCAGGTCGGGGGGAGTTCCCCCCGCCACAGGTACCATGTAATCCCGTGCTCCATGGTCGGATAGTTGGTGACTAAACCGTCTTCCCCCACCGGGTTTGCCAGGTGAGGAGGGGGCTGTGGACCCCCAGCAGGACCAAAAACAAGACCTGTCAAAGGGCGGATGACCTTCTAGCGAGCCAACGGCCATCCACATTTCAGTAGAAGTTGCGATCACTGTCGTACATAGTATTGTAAGGAACGATGATAAAGCACACACACACACACACCAAAATCCTATACTTCCAGCGGCAGAACTGGAGGGCAGACATGCGTGGTGTGTCCGTCACCGTTCCCATTGGAAACCAGCACCACTGCGTCGCTAATGTTTTCAACGATGATGGATGAATGGAGAATGAATGAATCGTGTGTAGACCGTTCCTCTTGCCCGCAAGAGTTGCCAGATCTGCTGGACTAATCCCAGGAGGTACCATTAGACAATTTGTGTAGCCATTGGCAACACAACACATCCATCCTCTCTGCGTTCTCTCTGACTATGCTCTGCTACCCAATCAAGTGATTTCAGACGGTCAAATATATTTACTTTTTAAACTGGTATAACAAACAGTTAAAGAAATAGTGAACTTAATTTGTTAAATTTCCTCTCTGAATTATCGTCATGGATTCCTGGAGTTTTGCCATTGGTTCTGGAACACTGACGATCCTATCTCGAGCCTCGCACCTAATCTACTCTTTAATCCAATTTCACACCTAATCACTTGTTCAACTGCTGTAAATGTTTTAAAGGTGCAGGTTTCAACTCTTTCCATCTGCAATATCTTAATAGCTTAATTCCACAGTTAGATAATAGCTCAACAGGTGTTGTTTTGACAGAGGTAGATGCTTCTAATAAACACTGCAGGCACACACTCGCACTGCAAACAAACAGAGGAAAACCTCACACCAGTTTCTAAGATTTAACGCAAGTTTCTGGAGAGCAATGGGTTTTTAAGAAATTGTTCTTCTTAAGATGGTTGACAGTTCTTCTTGAACCTTGACTGGGAGACGGTTTAGAGATACAACACGGAAACAGGCCCTTCGGCCCACCGATTCTTTGACGACCAGCGATCCCCACACACTAACACTATCCTACACACACCAGGAACAATTTACATTCATACCAAGCCAATTAACCTACAAACCTGTACGTCTTTGGAGTGTGGGAGGAAACTGAAGATCTCGGAGAAAACCCACATAGGTCACAGGGAGAACGTACAAACTCCGTACAGACAGCACCTGTAGTCAGCATCGCACCCGGGTCTCTGGTGTTATAAGGCTGTAGCTCTACCGTTATGCCATCAAGTCTGTACTAAATGCTGGCCTTTGACTATTCTGGGCATTTTTCAAAGGCTCTGATAAGCAATGTGTAACCTGAGAATGTTTTCAATCCATGACTTAGTAACATGCACATATAGTCAGGCAGCGTGGAAACAGGCCCTTCGGCCCAAGTTGCCCATGCCGACCAACGTGCCCCATCTACACTAGTCCCAGCTGCCTGTGTTTGGAGTAAGTCTGTGGGTCGTCTCTGGAGAATAAGGATGGGCCTGACCCGCTGAGATATTCCAGCACTTTGTGTCTTTCTTTTGTTTCAACCAGCACCTGCAGTTCTTTGATTCAACATTTTGACTGGGAGACAGAGCTGGCGTTATCTATATTGGATGGTGTGGATTTAGCTACTGTATAGGCCCGAGGCTTTATGTGCTAGTTAAGATTAGCAGGTGATTGGCAGGATGCAACGGAGCAATAACTCAGCTGAACCGATCCGATCGGCTTGAGATATCTCTTCAAACATTGCTACTGTCTCCACTCTTGCCGGGGTAGATTGAATGTGATTAGAAGACTCGGGGCCCGCATTCTTTGAACTGAAGCAGCCTTTTACCTCCAGGCAGTGTAACTAGCTGAGTAACATCACTCTCCTGAACCTCTGATAGAGTTGATGACTTGGCCTTTCGATGACTTTGCGGACCTCGCTTGTCCATGGTATTTACTTATACCTGCTGTGACATAACCGCTGTTTGTCCTGTGATGCAGAGAAGTCGCTTCCGAGTCATGAGCTGTGTGAGGTTGCTGTCGTCTCTAACTAGAACTTAGAGCTGAGTCATGGTCTTGTCAGCTGGTTGTGTTTCCTGGAGTTAGACACAAAATGCTGGAGTAACTCAGCAGGACAGGCAGCATCTCTTCGGGCCGAGACCCTTCTTCAGGCTGGGAGTCAGAGGAGAGGGAGACACAGAGATAAGGAAGGGTAAGGTGTGAAAACGAGACATCGAAGGGGATGAGGCCCTAGGAAAATGTAGAATTGTTCATTGTTAGCTAGGGGAAGGCAACAATGAAGCACACAGAGATAAAATTTAATCAGGGGGACAGCCAGATTGCTTGAAGAACAAGGATGGGAGAGGGATGGAGAGTGAGGAAAAGCAATGGTTACTTGAAGTTTGAGAAGTCAATATTCATACCGCTTGTGTGTAAGCTGCCCAAGCGAAAGATGAGGTGTGGTTCATCCTGGAGGTGCTAACTGCATGGACTGAATATTGGCGACAAAGTTTGGAGTGCTTTTGCGTATCTTCTTGGGCAAAAGTTCGCATGAATTTTTATTACCGTCAGACTGTGAACGAGACGAGCAGTTTGTGAATGAGGTATCCTGGAATATAATATATTGAGTTGCAGAGACAAAGAACTGCAGATGCTGGTTAATACTCAAACGTCACCTATCCATGTGTCGGAAGGATCCGGTTTAAACCAAAGATAGACTTAAGAAGCTGGAGTAACTCAACAGGCCAGCCAGCATCTCTGGAGAAAAGGTGCTGAGCATGGAACTCAGTCTGAAGGAAGGACTTGACCTGAAACGTTACCTATCCATGTTTTCCAGAGATTCTACCTGACCTGTTGAGTTATTCCAGCACTTTGTCCTTTTGTTTTTAATAATATGTTGAGTTGTAAATTTGTCTGCGTTAGATTCCTATATTGATGTTTTACGAGCCGGAACCACGTAGAAACAAGGAACTGCAGATGCTGACTAACAATACATGGTCAGTTACAAGGGACAAGCAAGACTGTACGCATACTTGTGAGACTACAGTAGAACCTGTTCCATGTGCATCAGTGTCCATCCTTACCAGTGACCATTGATGATATCCTAATTGGGAAAGGAAAGAGATCTTCAAATTGGACATATCTGACCACATATTGTTAGTCAGCAGCAAGTTAAATCAGTTGGCAGAATAATCTCCTGAACCTTTTCCAGGCTGAGCAGTCTTCCAGTCCAGGTGTTTGTAACCTCCTCCTGTGACCACGTGGGTTTCCTCCAGGTTCCTCAGTTTCCTCCCACATCCCGACGGTGTGCAGGTTTGTGGGTTCATTGGCTTCTGTAAACTGTCCCTCGTGTGTAGGGAGAGGATGAGAAAGTGGGATAACATAGATCTAGTGTGGAAAAAAAACCCAACACAATGTGCCTGAGTAACTCGGGGCGGGCAGCATCTCTGGAGGAGAACTTAGAGAAACAAACCAAAACGTCACCTATCCATGCTCTCCAGAGATGCTGCCTGACCCAATGCGTTACTCCAGCATTCTGTGATTTACCTCTGGAGGACATGGATTGAGAATGTTTTGGGTTGGAACCCTTCTTCACTCTGGACTCAAAATGTGGCCGATCCATGTCCTCCAGACCTGCTGAGTTACTCCAGCACGTTGTGTCTTTTTTTGTAAAACAACATCTGCAGTTCCTTGTGTCTACATAGAACTAGTGTGAAAGAGTGATTGTTTAAGAAGGAATTGCAGATGCTGGAAAATCGAAGATATACAAAAGTGCTGGAGAAACTCAGCGGGTGCGGCAGCATCTATGGAGCGAAGGAAATAGGCAACGTTTCGGGCTGAAACCCTTCATGGACATATTTAACCAAAGGGCCTGTTTCCGCCCTTATCTTTCAATCAGTAAAAACAAATTGTTTTGTTCTGTAGCTGAGGAGCAATGATAACTTGGTATAATTTGTATTAAGGAGAGTTTAAGTTAAGGGCCTGAAACGTGTGGCGGCGACTGCGGAGGCCTCAAATAGGCCCTGACCACGGGTGAACACAGAAGAAGAGGGCTTAACTTTCTCCCTCAGCCCTCGGGCCCTGGCATTCCCTCTATCTCTATCTCCCTCCCCCACCCTAGTCGCACTAGCTTCTCATTATCACACCACAAACAGCTTACAATGGCTTGTTCCCTTTATCATCGATACTTTTTTGCATATCTTTCATTCATTGTTCTTTATCTCTCACATCACCGTCTATATCTCTCGTTTCCCTGATCCCTGACCAGTCTGAAGAAGGGTCTCGACCCGAAACGTCGCCTATCTCCTTCGCTCCTTAGATGCTGCTGCACCCGCTGAGTTTCTCCAGCTTTTTGTGTAACCCTCGATTCTCCAGCATCTGCAGTTTCTTCGTTACGACTTAACTTTGCTGCCTTCCCTCGCAGTGGGAACCATTGTGGGCGGATGTTTTTATGTTTAATGTTAAATTCTTCTTTAATGTTGTGTTTTATATTTATCGGAGTGCTGCAATGGCAACTCAAATGTCCTTTGTCCTGAAGGGAAGCATTTTTGAATTGTGCAATTGGGGTTTGTTAGTCCATTGGAGTTGCCATAGTGGTGATTTACCAGCAGAGGGAAGTCAGGAGGGGAAAGCGCAGTGTGAAGGTGCTCAGGTGAACAGGGACACACTGTGGAAACAAGGAACTACAGGTGCTGGTTTACCAAAACAAACACAAAGTGCTGGAGGACATGGGCGGGCTACAGTTTCGAGATCAGGACTGAAAAAGGGTCTCGACCCGAAACATCGTCTATCCCTGTCCTCCAGATACTAGCATATAAAAACCATACATTAATTTTACAGAACCCCTAATCGCTAATTCCCTCCTCCCACTCAACTTCCTCCATCAGAGTCTGTGCGGTGGTTGCTAGGTAATATCTGGGCAAGGGCTCACTTAAGGTCTCCAAATTAAATTAAACTAAATTCCATCATTTGCGATGTTTCTGCGTGTGCACAGGGAGGGCAGAAGATGGTTGACCAGGGAGGGAGTCTAGTGGTGACCTCCGTACCCCAAGGATCATCCACAAGCCACATCCAGGGATAATGTTGTATGCTGTGATCATCCAAGCCGGGCAGTTTGCCCAGAACTTCCATGAGTTATCACAAGGAGTCCAGCTGCTGGCATTTGCAATCCATTTGCATTTGTTATTTTTTTGTTTCTTGAATTAAAAATAGAATGAGGCAATTTCTATATTTTTATTCGCCTTTCACCACCTGACACAAGGAGGCTGGTGACCCTATTGCAGTGGAATGCCCTCCCCCGCTGTTGTCCCACCCCCCCAGCTGTTGTCCCCCCTCCCCCGCTGTTCCCCCCCTCCCCCGCTGTTCTCCCCCCCTCACTGTTCTCCCCCCCCCCCCATATTAAAAGGCTCCTTTGCCAAAGCCTTTCTCCTATTGTCGAAGCTGTCGACCTTCTGAAATGGTAATTTTGCTGACATATTCTCTGTGAGTTTTGCCATATAATTACCTGTCAAACTCTGTGATGTCTCAGCCTCGTTACTGGTATCTGATCAAGCTGACATTGAAGGATGCCCCATCTCCTCTAGGCCCATTTACTTCAAGGTAATCCTCGCCCCCTCCCCTCCCAATCCTCCCACCCCCCCTAATCCCCCCCCCTAATCTCCTCCACCGCCATCCTCACTAAATAAAACAAATGGAATTGTAGAAACACAACACACAGAGACCCACCTGTTCGTTCCTTTACCAACGGCAGCTGAAAAACAAAGATTCAGCTGAAGTAGAAGGGGCCCATGCGCTGCTGTTTGTGAGTTCAAAAGAACAACAGATGAGAACAAGAGGGCCCATGAGACATTGCCTCCTGACAGTGTGAGGTGATGGCATCTCTATGTAAGTCTCAGCCCCACACCAAGGAGTGCTCACTGATATAGTTGTATTGTAAAGTTTATCCAATTTGTTGGTGTTCTCTGTTTTGGGTTTGGAGCACTAAAACCAGCTGTGGATAGACCAATTTCATTTCCCATCTCTGGGCAGCACTGCCTCATAGCACCAGAGACCTGGGTTTGATCCCGACCTCGGGTGCAGTTTGCGTGGAGTTTGCACATTCTTCCAGTGAACGCATGAGTTTTCTCCAGGTGCTCCGGTTTCCTCCTACACCCCGAAGACAAGCAGGTTTTATAGGTTAATTGGTTAATTGGAAGTTAATAACCCATACCTTTTGAACCTTCTGACTTTGGTAGTTTGCAGGGCAGTACTCTGCATATCGCCAACTTGGACAATTTTACATTTTTTATCAAGCCAATGCACAAACCTGCACGTCTTTGAAGATCTCGAAGAAAACCCACGCAGATTACGGGGAGAACGTACAAACTCCGTACAGACAGCACCCGTAGTCGGGATCGAACCTGGGACTCTGGCGCTGCATTTTTCTGCAAGGCAGCGACTCTACCGCTGTGCCACCGTAACTGCCCATATTGTGTAGGGAGTGGATGCAATAATTGAGATAGCATAAAAACTGGTGTGAGAATGGGTGATCGGGGGATGGCTTGGATGTCATGCGCCAATGGGCCTATTTCCATGCTGTATCTCTAAACCTAAACTATCTACTTATTAGTCTGCAGGGCTACAATAGAAGCTGCATTTAACAACGCCACTGTTTCTGTTTCTTCTCCGACCTATCTGCCAAAGCCTTGGCCCCTTCCATATTGGTTCAGCTGGTGACTGGCTGTGGCAGTGCTGGATATACGAGAGGCCATCGGGTTCATCTTGTGCTTGCTGCTGTAAAACATTTGTTTATCTCACTGCATGAGCATAATATGATGTCTCTGAGCTGCACAAGGGATATTCAATCAAATTTAGACAGTTAGTGCTTCATCAAAACGGAGGCCCTTGCTCTCTGACCGAATGCACACTGACCATCATTTACCCATCCACACAAGATTCTGGTTGTCCCACTTGCTCATCCAGTCCGTACCAAGTTAGAACGGTGGACAACCATGAGTGTCAATGGCCCCCGCCTGCCTCTTTGGTCACAGAAGGCCGTGGAGGTCAAGTCAATGGATATTTTTAAGGCCGGGAGAGATAGATTTTTGATTAGTATGGGTGTCGGGGGTTATGGGGAGAATGGGTTTCAGAGGGAGAGATAGCTAGATCATGGGGGAGAAGGAAGAGGGACCATCAGAACTATATTGAATACTTTTGTAACTTTGTCAGCAGCCTATACATAGTGACTCTTTGCACACTTGTGTACTGTATGCAAAATAAAACATTTCACTGCACCAAGTACCTGTGACGATAAAGTATCAATCAATCATTGCAGAGTTGCTGCCTTACAGCGCCAGAGGCCCGGGTCCGATCCTGACCACCGGTGCTGTCTGTATAGAGTTTGCACGCTCTTGCCGTGAGCTGTGTGGATTTTCTCCTGGTGTTCCGGTTTCCTCCCACACTCCAAAGACTCCTACACTCCAAGTTTGTAGGTTAAATGGCTTTGGTAAAATTGTAAATTGCCCCCAGTTTGTGTAGGGTAGTGTTAGTGTACGGGGTGATTGCAGGGGGGCATGGGCTCAGTGGGCCGGAGGTCCTGTTTCCTCGCTGTATCTCCAAAACTAAACCTAAAGTAAAATATAACATCTAAACACCTCTTAAATGTAGTGAGCATGTTGCCTCCCTCTAACCCTGTCTGTCTGGTACTTCCCAGCACTTTAATATGTAGAGTGTTGGGGACAGGTCATCTTTCTTTAACTCTAGCCAGGGCTCTGTTTCTGACTTGCACTGTTGGACATAGATTGGTTTAGTTTAGAGAAACAGCGCGGAAGAGGCCCTTCGGCCCACCGGGTCCACACCGACCAATGATCCCCACACATTAACGCTGCCCTTTACATACATGGGACAATTTACATTTATACCAAGCCAATTAACCTACAAACCTGTACGTCTTTGGAGTGTGGGAGGAAACCGAAGATCTCGGAGTAATCCCAAGCGGTCAAGGGGGAGACGCACAAACTCCGTTCAGACAGCACCTGTAGTCGTGGTTGAACTCGTGCCCCCGGCGCTGCAAGGGAGAAACTCTACCACAGCTATTGAATTCAAGGGCCCGTCCCACTGTACGTGTTTACCCAAGAGCTCTCCCGAGTTAAAAAAAAATCAAACTCGTGGTAAGTACGTAGTGGGTAGTCGGAACCAAGACTTGTTTAGATACTTCCAACTGAGAGATTATTACAATAAAAAGGTAAAAAGGGAGGCACTAGAAGAAAAGAATCCAGTGATAGAAGTGATAGTTAGTGCGTATCATCAAAAAACATTAAGGATTATTTCTAAACTTTATCATAGTTTAATGGAATGTCAAGCTAAAACTTCATTTTATGTAAAATTTAAGTGGGAATAGGAATTGAACATTACGATCTCAGAAGAAGAATGGCATCATGTGTGTGTAACACTACAGACATCCACCAATTCACAACATTGGAGAGAATTTAATTGGAAAATGTTGATTTGTTTCTTTATTACGCCTAACATAAAAAGCAAGCAAATTCTAAGGCAGCAAACATGCTGGAGGCAATGTGGCCAAACCATGCACATATCTTCTGGAGTTGCCCAAAAATAGAACCATTTTGGGACAGAGTGAATTCAGAATTAACGGAGGAATTAGGATATATAGTCTGCAAGAAGTGTTCCATTTTATACCTGGGTAATATAATACAGTGGTGCTGAAGGAAGACCATTACTTGGTTAAAGTCCTACTCACAGCTGGCAGAAAGGCCATTACAAGAAACTGGCTTGCAGCGGACACACCCAGACTTAGACAATGGTTAGACATAGTACAGGAAATATTTGTCATGGAGAAAATGACATATTCTCTAAGAGTGAAAGAAGATGAATTTAAAAGAAAATGGGAAAAATGGATTAGGTATAGAAATAAAGACATCAACACTGTATAATTTTATAGTCAATAATGTAAGTTATTGGAAAATGTTTTAATATGAAAATAGTTCTGTACACTGCATCATTAATTGTAAACTGAACCCCCCGCTACACTGTTGTACGTTTCATTGTAATGTTGTATGTTTTGTTGTTATATTTGTATTTTATTTGTGTATACATAAAAGCAATAAAAACTAAAGTGAAAAAAAAGTACGTCGGAGTTCGGGACGTCTCTTAGTGGCTCGTAACGCTAACGGCAGGTACTCGAGAAACGCGGTAAGCTCGTGAAGTTTTTTTCAACATGTTGAAAAATGTCCACGAGAGCCCCGAGTACCTACGAGCGGCTATTACCGTAATTCTCCGAATTCGAATCAGGGAAAACTCGGGAGAACTCTTGAATTAGCTCGTTCAGTGGGACAGGCCCTTTAGTTGTACACATTTTCTCGCAAGGAACACTTCTGTGGAGGAACAGCCTTGTCCCTCTTCCCCAGAGGCTGAAAGCTTGGCAAAATGAAAAGGTTGTATGTGGGAAGCAAAGAATTGAAAGCCGAGATGAAAATACTCTGTTCATTTTTTTAATGCTCTAATTAAAATTCTTCTTTACTTTGTTGTAAAAGAGAATGTTGCCAGTGACTACCTCTGCACAACATTACAGAACTGGAGTTTCTGTAAAAGAGAGGATTATGTAACAGATCCACTAAATTGTTGATGGCAACAAGACAGTTAAAACTATCAGGGCAGCACGTAGAGTTGCTGCCTCACAGTTGCTGCCTTCAATCCTGACTACGGGTGCTGTCTGTACGGAGTTTGTACGTTCTTGCCGTGACCTGCGTGGGTTTTCTCCGGGAAGCTCCGGTTTCTCCCCACACTCCAAAGACGTACAGGTTTGTAGGTTAATTGGCTTGGTATAACTGTAAAAAATTGTCCCTAGTGTGTGTAGTATAGCATTTGTGTGTGGGGATTGCAGGTCGGTGCGGACTCCGTGGGCCGAAGGGCCTGTTTCCACGCTATATCTCAAAACCTAACTAAACTACGGCAATTTGTGTCCACTTAAAAACAGTTTGCTATTCACATTCATTGACCACACCTTGATGGGCTGAATGACCTCCATTTAAACTAGTCCTGTACCAGTGGGGTAGAAATGTCCTAATTCCATGATAGGGTTGGCACATACATGATGGGCTGAATGGGCTCAGATGAAAGCTTCTCGAATTCAGTATTCCTCTCTCTGGGTGAATGGCTCTGGCTCTCAGAAGTTAGATGCTGTGGTTTTATTATCAGCAGGGCAATAACAGCGCTGCCCTTTGGTAGTTTACTGTCTTCACACACTGGTTCAGTGGTCAGGAGTTTGCTGGATGCAGTGAAAATGTACAGGAAAGCACTGCAGATGCTGGTTTAAATCGAAGATAGACACAAAATACTGAAGTAACAGCAGGACAGGCAGCATCTCTGGAGAGAAGCAATGGGTGACGTTTTGGGTCGAGACCCTTCATCAGCCTGAAGAAGGGTCTTTTAAATCCCTCAAAGCTTAAAGTACTGGAGGAACTCAACAGGTTAGGCATCTGAAAACCTTTCATCGTTTCATCCCTCCTCCCTCTGCAATCTCTTCCAACTCTTGGAGATTTCCAATTCTGGCATCTTTGTACATCTGCAAAGCTAAAGGTTCTGCCACTTCATATTAAGAGCAATGTTACCGAGGCCAATTCCCCTACAAAGCCACACGCCTTTGGGGATGTGTGAGGAAACTGGGGCAGTCACGGGAGAACGTGCTAAATACACGCAAACAGCACCCAAGATCAGGATTGAACCTGCGGCCCTGATGCTGAAAAGCTATGATGCCGAATGGACATGAACGTCATAGCTTTTCAACGTCTTGTTCTTTCGACATCTTGGCTTTGCGGCATCTTGGTTTGGCTTCTCATCCTTCGGCAAAAGTGCATTTGGTGTCTTGCCACTATACCAACTTTATCTTGCTTCCACAGAGTGGAATCCATGCAATTCACCTTGATGCCGCTGGACACAGAGTATTGGGTTTGGACGATGAGGAGACGATGATGTCTCCAAGTCAGGCTGATGTGTGGTTTATAAGTTTGGTTGGTATTTAGACAAGTTGGTGCACTGCGTTAGGTAGACGTACTCACTACAATATTCTGAGAGTGAGGGTGAGGAATGCAAACTGAAACTCTGACCATTAATTCGACGAAGTTAACTTCATCCCAGAGGTCTTCAGCAAATTTGGACTTTGGACAGATTGAGATTGGTGTCGTTGTTGTCAGGAGTTTAAACGGGAAGGTCACGCACTTGTACACGCACTAAATGAGGGGACGGACAAGAGTGGAGAGAATTCCTTGACTATTTCTATGAAATGATGAACAGTTTATTTTTACGAAGCATTGCTCATGCCTTTTCTGGATTTATTATGGTGCTAATTTATTTGACATTATGTTGATGCTGCTTTAATCCCAATGCTATCCGATCTAATGCCATTGTCAAATATGGCAAAAGCTAATAGTTAATGGAGTAAGCAATCACAATTCATTTGAGCAGCTTTGAAAAGATCATAAAACACAATAGGAGCAGTTAAACTGAATAGTGCGCATAGCTCAGTTAAAGACAGCAACTTAATCTCATGGTGTGGGTTGAGAAATGGTTTTATATTTGAGGTTGGGTAGGTTTATGCCATTGTGTGATGACGTTCATGAACAGAGAATATTTCACTGATTGCCTGATGGAGATGATGACTTGTACAGTAGGTGTGTTTCTTAATCTGATTGGTACTGGAGGATCGTAGGCATTTGGTGGATTACTGCAATCTGATCTCACGGTGTTGTTTGTCTTACTGAGTATTTCAGTAAGCTTCTTCATTTTGTAGTTTGGTTTGAAGACCTCTGGGAGAAAGCAGCTCGGACAGCCGCGGTCTTCATAAGACCTTTGCGGCAGCCTGGATTTGTCACGATCTGAGTGTTCTCCTTCCGAAGTCAGGTGGGGGTTGGTCATACGTTCATAAGGTCATATGTGGTAGGAGAAGAATAGGGCCATTCGTGCCCTCAAGTCTACCCCGCCATTCAATCATGGCAGATCTATCTCTCCCTCCTAACCCCCATTCTCCTGCCTTCTCCCCATAACCTCTGACACCCGTATTGTGAATGGCGTAGATTTGATAGGCCGAATGGCCTAATTCTACTCCTATTCCTCCTGACCTTATGACCTTTTGAAGGAGACATTTGGGTGTTTGTCATTCTGTCCGGATGGAATGTGCAGAGGAGGTCTGATAGGGGATGTTTTAAACATTAGGGTGAGTTGTGTTTAAAATGTGGAGCAGCAGATGCAAAGGGGATGAGAGGTAAAACGCTTTGAGTTGTGTGTGGATCTCTTCCAGAGATGCCGCCTGATGTGTAAAAACATTTGGAGCGCAGGAGGATGAGGGGTGATCTTACAGAGGTGTATAAAATCATGAGAGGAATAGATGGGGGGGGGACGCACAAAGTCTCTGGCCCAGATGAGATGAATCGAGGACCAGAGGACATAGGGCTAAGGTGAAGGGGAAAAGATTTTAAGGGAATCTGACGGGTAACTTTTTCACACAAAGGGTGGTGGGTGTATAGAACAAGCTGCCAGAGGAGGTATTTGAGGCAGGGACTATCCCAACATTTAAGAAACAGTTAGACAGGTACATGGATAGGACAGGTTTGTAGGGATATGGACCAAGCGCAGGCAGGTGGGACTAGTGCACTGTAGCTGGAACATTTTGGCCTGTGTGGGCAAGTTGGGCCGTGGGCAAGAAGGGCCTGTTTCTACACTGTATCACTCTATGACTCTATGTGGAACTTGCTAATTGTTGGGGTGGTGGAAACAGAAACAATTGTGCTTTTGAAGAGATGATGGATCAGCATTTGAAGGAACAAGTAACAGGACTAAAGGGGCAAAAGTGATGGGAATGGATGAGGGGGATTGTCCTACAGACTTGGAGAGTTGTCCTCTGTACAATAATCCTTTAATAGTATGTTCTGTGATTCTTTTTTAAAAAGGTAATGTTTTTAAAAGACGTTTGGTCACGTGCTTTGACAGAAAAGGTTTATAGGGATATGGGCCAAATGCAGGTAAATGGGACTAGGTTCCAAGATTTCAAGGTCACTTTATTGTGTACCAATTAAGGTACAGTGAAATAAGAATTACCAAAAAAAAGCAACAATACACACAACTACATAAAAGTTAACATAAATATCCACCACAGCGGATTTCCCACGTTCCTCACTGTGATGGAAGGCAAAGTCCAAACTACTTCCTCTTTTATCTTAGATGGGGCACCTTGGTTAGTATGGATAAGTTGGGCCGAAGGGTCAGTTTCCAAGCGATATAATTCTATGACTAGTAACCATCGAAGCAGTCTTGTTATTTAAACAATCGTGATTTCCTTCTGTTGAATTAATAGATTTTATTGTGTACTTCTCTCAAAAATGCTGATTGTCATTAGATTAAAATGGATATCTATGGGGACAATATTAAATGTCACTGTTGTGCCTTTGTTGACTTTAGTTAATTTACAGACAGTTTTGTGCAGGGAGCCAGACCAATGAAAATTGCGTCCAGCAAAGGAGAATATTTCATGGCAACAATTCGATGTGGAGGTGAAAGGAGCGAGTGATAAGCTGACCGCAACTCATCATCTTCACTCAATTAGCCACGACCCGTGTACATTTGTGTCATATCAGTGCTGGAGAAAATCTTTTCTGCACCTGCGCAGGATTTGAGGAGGTGGATGTCGAACATCGGTTCATTCTGCATTGCGGCCCTTGCTACGTTTTACAGCAGCATGCCACTAATACCGCTCGTGGAAGGGGGCAAAGTCAGGGGTCAAGCTGTCAGCTCACCGAGTCAGAGAATCCTGTGCCCAACTCGTCCCTGCTGAAGAAGGGCCTCGACCTGAAACGTCACCCATTCCTTCTCTCCATAGGTGCTGCCCGTCCTGCTGAGTTACTCCAGCATTTTGTGTGCACCTTCGTCCATATCAACCAAGTTGCCCCATCTAACGTAGTCCCATTTGGCCCATATCTATCTAATTAATAGACAATAGGTGCAGGAGTAGGCCATTCGACCCTTCGAGCCAGCACCGCCATTCAATGTGATCATGGCTGATCATCCCCAATCAGTACCCCGTTCCTGCCTTCTCCCCATATCCCCTGACCCACTATTTTTAACAGCCCTATCTAGCTCTCTCTTGAAAGCATCCAGGAAACCCGCCTCTACCACCCTCTGAGGCAGAGAATTCCACAGACTCAACACTCTCTGTGAGAAAAAGTGTTTCCTCGTCTCCATTCTAAATGGCTTACTCCTTATTCTTAAACTGTGGGCCCTGGTTCTGGACTCCCCCAACATCGGGAACATGTTTCCTGCCTCTAGCGTGTCCAAAACCTTAACAATTTTATATGTTTCAATGAGGTTCCCTCTCATCCTTCTGAACTCCAGAGCGTACAAGCCCAGCTGCTCCATTCTCTCAGCATATGACAGTCCCGCCATCCCGGGAATTAACCTTGTAAATCTACGCTGCACTCTCTCAATAACAAGAATGTCCTTCCTCAAATTAGGGGACCAAAACTGCACACAATGCTCCATGTGTGGTCTCAATAGGGCTCGGTACTACTGCAGAAGGACCTCTTTGCTCCTATTTTCGATTCCTCTTGTTATAAAGGCCAACATGCCATTCGCTTTCTTCACTGCCTGCAGTACCTGCATGCTTACTTTCATAGACTGATGTACAAGGACCCCCAGATCCCGTTGTACTTCCCCTTTTCCCATCCTTTCCTAATGATGCGCCTATAAATGTTGTAATTGTGCCTCCCTCAACTACCTCCTCTGGCAGCTTGTTCCATATACCCACCACCCGCTAAGTGAAAAAATTGTCCCTCGGGTTCCTATTATCTCTGATAGGGGCATTAATCTCTCTAAGCACGCACGCAGATCCGCAATTCTTCAAGAGCACAGATGCCTAATCTTGCACACACACTTTATCTCACATCTATTCCTATTCCACCAACTCCCCCACCCTGATGTCCACCATCCGTCTCCCTACCTCTGACCCCTCTCCCCAGACTGCCTCCCTCAATCTTCCTACTTGTTTGAAACCTCTCGGCTCCCTAATGCCCCTGTCCCACTCAGGAAATCTGAACGGAAACCTCCGGAGACTTTGCGCCCAAGGTTTCCATTCGGTTCCCGGAGGTTTTTGTCCTCCGGCAACCACCTTCAACTAGCATCGCAACTGGCTTCGACTAAACAATTACTGATTTTTGTAACGGAAACCACTTTCGACCATTAGGGAGACTGACAAAAACCTCCAGGAACCTCCGGGAAACCTTGGGTGGGGCGCAAAGTCTCCAGAGGTTTCCGTTCAGGTTTCCTAAGCGGAACAGGGGCATAAGTGGGACAGGGGCATAACACATCCACTCAGAGCGGGACCTTGCTGTGCTGTGCTCGCACATTTTTAAAGCCCACCTCACGAACCAGCATTTTGCATTCATGCAGTATGCAAGTCCTTGGTCCTGAGGCACCTGTTGAACGAGAAGAGGATTCCATTTACATTGGGAAAAAAAATCACCATATTGATTTAATTTATCTATTTGTCACATTTAGAATTGAAGAGAAAGCATGGTGTAGTGTTAAAAAACCATTATATTTCCTGTTCAGATCCTGCCTAAATCAACTGCTTTGCATAAGGACTTTTCACAGCCGCATGATAAGGTGGATTGATTCAATGCAACCCCCAGTTAATTGCAGGTCGCACAGTAAACCACACTCTGCTGGATACTACTGTTGTTGGTTATTCAACGTCGCCCACAAACGTTACGAGGATAGATTGAGCAGAAAATAGTGAACTCCCATTTGATAGAGAGGGGCCACTACTCTTGGTTAGGGAGATTTAGCCACTCACTAAATGTGATGATGTTCGTGCCATTCTGTTTCATGAATCGGTGGGAACTGTTGAGTTGTTTCATTGGCTCACTAACGTTTGCTAAAATGAACAAAAAAACCACGTTCCCTAAAATGTGACTTGTTTGAACTCATCCAGCCTTCATTATTTTGAAGTGTTGTGCCTCTTATATCTTTCTGTTCACCTGCTTCTGACTGGAATTCAGCATACAAATAAATTGAACACAATTTTTAGACTGTGCATGATAATCAAAGATAAATGGGGATGTTGGAGAAATGGAATAAAATCCGACAAAGCTGGAAAGACTCAGCGTTTCAGGCAATAACTGTTGAGTGGGCGGTGGGGCTTCGATGTAATGGGTAGAGCTGTGGCCTCACAGCGTCACAGATCCGGGTTTGGTCCTGACCTCGGGTGCTGTCTGTGCAGGGCTTGTACTTTCATCCTGTGACCATGTGGATTTTCTCCAAGTGCGCCGGTTACCTTCCACATCCCACAGTACTTCCGGAGGTTGAGGCTAATTGGTCTCCGTAAATTGCCTCTAGTGTGTCGGGAATTGATGTGAAAGCAGCATAACCGAGGACTAGTGTGAACAGGTGATCGATGGTCGGCGCGGACGCAAGGGGCTGAAGAGCCTATTTTCAGGGTGTAGCTCTAAAAAAATCTGTAAAGACGGCAACTGAGCTAACAGTTTAGGTCAAAGACCCTTCATCAGACTCCACTTCGGATGAAGGAACAGAGCTAATGTTTCATATCAAAGAATCTTCCAAGGCCATGGCCCCTGCAAATGTCCCAGTGGAGTCAATCATTCACTGTTTCTGTTCTCAGACCTCCACATCGTGCCGGCAGGAGTAAAGTCAGGGGATCAGAGAATGACTGAACAACGAAGGGGGTGATTCATGTGTCGGAAGAAACAACAAATGCTGGTTTACACCGCAGATAGACACAAAATGCTGAAATAACTCAGTGGGTCAGGCAGCATCTCTGGAGAGAAGGAATAGGTGACATTTCACCTTTTCCACAGCCAAAAATGGACCATTGTTGACTCCACCGCTCCTTCATTATCGTTGCTGGCTTTCATACCTTTCATTCCATTGTTCATTGTACCTTTTCAAGCCTCTAGTTTCCCTCCCGATTGACTCTCAGTCAGAAGAAGGGTCTTGACCCGAAACGTCACCTATTCCTTTTCTCCAGAGATGCTGCTCAGAACAGCTGAGTTATTCCAGCATTTTGTGCCTATTATTGAAGGGGCGATTCTGCACGTTATACATCGATGGAGCTGTTGGACTGGCTTCACTTCTCCTGCGTATATTTGCAACACTTATGTTTTTGGTTTAACCCGTACAAATTGGGGTATTGTTATACTTTGGAGAAGACAGGAGAACGTGGTGGGAATCCCAAGCTATCACCACAGTACATAGAATGAGCAGCATTGTTACTAATCATGGAATGCCTCATCATTTGTATAGCGTGTCGGGTGAGAGGGAATTTGTTTTGCTTTCCACTTTATTGTGAAAGGGAGGTTGAATGACATTTGGTTTGTACCAGAAATAATTAAACTCTGAAGTCAGCAGCTGTAATTATAAAATGACTTACTCCATTAGGCAACAAACCATGAAGCGTTTAGAGAATGCAGGTGAAATCAACTGTGATTAACAGATTTATGAGCATGGTGCCAGGGTGTGTTAAATTATAATAGAGGGCTGCAGTGATTGAAGTTAAAATATTGTTTCTCACACAATTCTAAGGATTGTGTCACAGAAAGTCTGGAGTTGTTTGGTGGAGGGGGGGGGGGGGGTGGATATTGATGGGATCATTAAAAATCTGTGGAAGGTAGAATTCTGTGTTGAGAAATATCCCTGTGATGATAAAGGGCCTGTCTCACTTACCATTTTTTTTTTGCCGACTGCCGCCGTCATTTACTGACGTATCTGGGTCGCCGAAAGATTTTGAACATTTCAAAATCCAGCGGCGACAAAGAAAATGTTGCGATTCTTGAGGAAACGCGGTGCGTCAAAACACTGTCACGCCGCATCAATACGTCACCACGCCGCATCACGCCGCAACTTATTCGGTGACCTGATACGTCAGTCAATGATGCCGGCAGTCGCCGAAAAAATCTCCAAGTGGGACAGACCCTCGAGAGAGAAACATCAGGTTAACTTCTAAATGGTGAACAGCTGGGACTTGGGGAGGAGAGTGGTTGAAGGAAACAAGGGTGGCATGGAGGAACAGTTCTGGCACTTTGTGTTTCCATGACACGATATCACTGCTTGCACTTCCAGAGTATTTGAAACGCAAATCACAATATCCATCTCTGGTTGAGGAAATGAGATGCTTCTGGTCCACCTGTGCCATAACTTAGCTGCCATTACCTACTGCATCCAACATGCATGAATTAGGGAGGAAGATCTCAACAATGCTGGGCATGTAAGCCTGAAGAGTTGACTATTACTAGAATCTTACAGATACTAGTACAGGTACAATGGAATAGATGGCAATGTTGCAAATGATGACAGATAGAGTGTTAAAGAAGGAACTGCAGATGCTGGAGAACCCATGACAGATAGAATGATGTGTTTCTTGGTGGGCCAGCAATCTGATGCTATTCCTGGTGTATAAGTGCTTAAAGGACTACATCAGCTTTACTGGTACCAGTTTAGTTTCTGTTGCCATCCTGTTTTTGCAATGTTAACACTTGCCATTTTTAAAACAATTTGGCTGCAAATTCAATGGGCTGATGCAGGCTTGATCAGGAGAGATCCAATCACAAGGCGAGTCTTTCAGAAGGAGCAAAACCAATCGTTAATCAGTGCAGCCAGACCAGATGGCACAGTAGATTTATACTTGGTAATACACATAATTAGATATATTTTCCACCCGCTCCGCATTTGCAGCAGCACAAGGCAGCTATGAAACATTATTGTTTTGTGCACAGTAGCATCTTAAATGGCTGGCGGGCAGGTTATTTATTTCAGAAGACACACATTACTAAACCTGTTAAATGCTTTCGATCTGGTCAACGCTATAGGAGTTGAGAAATGGATCTCCAGTCTCATCATTTTGTATGTGTTGCTTGCCACATAACCCGTTGAAGGTCAGTCAGAGGGAGGTTGGTGGAAATTCAAACAGCAATCTTCTTAAATGGCTCCGTCATAGGGCAGAAAATGACACAAGGTACTGGAGTGACTCAGCAGGTCAGGCAGCATCTCTGGAGGACATGGATAGATGATGTTTCAGGTTGGGACCCTTCTTTAGACTGATTGTGGTCTTAATAAGACAAGTGGTGCAGAATGTTGTTGTATTTAATTTCCTTGCTGGGTAATTAACAGTTAAATGTTCAATAGCAATCTGTAATCCAAGTTTCTTCCTGGACTCTTGTTTATTCATTAGTTTCTTAAATGAAGTTTATTCATTCGTTCCAATGGTGAATTTTCTGGCTAACTTTGACATGGTCAGATCAGGCAATTTCATTTTAATGCATCAGCCATGAACTTCATTCATTCATCACATGGATGAGCATTTTAATAGCAGCACTTTATAATCTCAAGGAACAGTCAGCGTAGTACTGTACAGCACAGGACAACTATCATCTCAATACCACTGAATCCAAATGACCACCCACCAAAACAAAAAAAAAAATTACGTCTAATTATTCCTGAGTTCCTTAGGAATGGAGGAATGGAAGGGGAGGTCAATGTGAGAAATGCACAATGTTTTGTTTTAATGGTCCGGGCAATACAACTTGTTCACTCTGATGTTAAAATGAAAACATTACAGGTTTTCTGCTGATTAAATAGTTTGAGTTGTTGAAACTGAGACACTTCTCGGAAATTCTTTGCTATTGCATTATACTCCAGGGAGTCACAAAGATATTGCAGGAGTGAGGTTCTGCACCTTGTTTAGTTTAGTTTTGTTGATTGCCACGCGTTACCAAGATACAGTGAAATGCTTTTTTGTTGCTAGTTATCCGGTCAGCAGAAAGACTACACATGGTTACATTCAAACCGTCCACAGTGTAATGGCAAGTCCCTTAACATAATTGATGTATGGAGGGGATCTTGGGGTCCAAGACCCATAACTTCTGAAACTTGCAATACAAGGAGATTATTAGAGGGAAAAGAAAGAAAGGTGTACAGTAGACATGGATAGGACAGGTTTGGAGTGATATGGACAAAGTGCAGGCAGGTGGGACTAGTGTAGCTGGGACATGTTGGCCGGTGTGGGCAAGTTGGGCTGAAGAGCCTATATCCACATGGTATCACTCTATGAGTCTATGATTGGACTGAAGAGCCTGTTTCCGCACTGTATCACTCTATGAAGCACTCAGTATCAAAGTCAGAAAGCCTTTATGCAGCTTTATAAAAATTTGGTTTAGCCGCATATGGGATATTCAGGTCGCCCCATTACAAGAACAACGTGGAAGCTTTGAAGATGATGCAGGCGAGATTTACCAGAAGGCTGCCTAGATTCAGATATCTGTTTTGATATCAAGAAACAGTTGGCCCTTCAGCCCACTGCTGGGTCCTTGCCGACCAGTGATCCCCCTGTAACACTAGCACTTTCCTATACACTGCAAATTGCAATCTGCAGAAGCCAATTAACCTCACCCTGGACGTCATGGAGTGTGGGCGGAAACCAGAGGAATCGGAGAAAACTCACGCAGTCTTAGGGAGAACGTACGAACTCCGTACAGACACCACCTGTAGTCCGGATCGTAAACCTGGTCTCTGCCGTTTGTGATGGCAGCAACCCTCTACCACCGTGCTCCCATGCCACTGTTGTGTGGGCCTGATGTATTACCTTCAGGAGAGAAGATAACTTGGAGACAGCAGGGGGGATGCAACGCCATAATAAAGTAGATTGCAGAACATGGATGCCGCGGAACAAAATTTGCCGAGAGGGGGATGAATTTAGGTTCCAATTTAGGACATTTTTCCTGCGCGTTAGAAAATGATGAAAGTTGGAATTTGGTTTCTAGGTGGAATTGTCAAAGGAAACTCCTTGGAAGAACGTGAGAGTTTGTGAGGCTGTGATAGGACATGGTCGCTTTTCATCTTTGCCCTCTGTGTGACTAGTGCAGGAGTACAGTGCTTGTTCAATCTTGTGAAAGCACTGGTGCTCCAAATCGATACACCTTGGACTATTAAAATTCAGGTCTGCCACCATGCCTACGTCTAAAGCAACACTGCGACAATGTGACTCATCCTTGTCCGGAATATGGAATATGGAATTTTACAGGAACAGGCTCTTTGTCCCGCAATGTCCATGCTGAACTAATCTCACCTGCCCGCATCCAATCTAGATCCACGTGCATATTTTTCCCTCCACACATGCTGCTTGACTTGCTTAACTTGCCCTATAGCTGAGACCCTTGAGTCCTGGCAATATCCCTGTCAATCTTCTCCGGACCCTTTCCAACTTGACAACTTCTTTCCTGTAACATGGTGCCCAACTGAACACGAACACTCTGTATGCAACCTCTACCAACCGTCTTATTATACTGCAGCTGACCTCCCTAATTTCTATATACATGAATGTAACATTCACCTTGTTAATTCCGCATATTTGTTCAATTGGGCATTAACCAGTCTGGTGCAGATGTAAATAAAGAAGTGAGGAAAGCATTACCCATCTCAAGCAAATAGTTACATGGATATTGCATTGCAGTTTGTCCAGCTGTGGCCATTGGAATGTTCTCTCTTCTTATCGAGTCCGCACCACAAGATTAGAAGTTGTGCAGCCAGAGGCTGGCCACCTTCTCGGCATTGCTACCAAATGAACCTTCTGGACTGGCTTGTCACTCTTGTGTTCTTGTGGTGGTGGAAAACGACCGCGACAAGAACGCATTAATCTGTTTTACTTATCAGAACTGTATCTTCTGAGACACTTCATTGACCAAAGAGTCATGTGAAATACAATAAAATGGAAGAGATTGAGTGCTGATAATGGACTTGAAAAGGACTTTTCTTTTTTGTAAATATTTTGGAAGGAAAATGATGCGTTCAGTTTTGATGGGCGTAGTCAGCTTGAAACCGGCAAGGTAATAATAGTAGTCATAAAAATCAATAGTTGTCTCTAAAGGTTTCCTCCAGGAAGAGGATTTTTTATACATTTGTTTTTATCGTGATGAATTTTCTTTCTGAGGGAAATTGTTGTAGTCATTGATTCATAGCGTCAAAAACGCATAGAAATGGGGGACTGTTGGCATCAGCGTGTCCATTTGACCAGAGAGCTCCATCTAGGTTTGTCCCCCACCAAGCTTGTGTTTTGCCCATATCTTTCTAAACCTTTTCTATTCTGTACTGCCCTATGTTATTTATTTGTACCTCCGCAGTACCTTCTCTGTGGCTCTTTCATATGACCGGGCCTCCTTCTTTAGTTTAGTTTTATGAGATACAGCATGGAAAACAGGCCCTTCGGCCCCATCGAGGTCCATGCAAGTACACGACTCAGGACTCATACACTAGTTTATTTTACACACTGGGGGTGGAATTTACAAAAAGCCGATTTAACAATGTCTGGTTTAGGGTCTCGAACTGAAACAATCTCCCTATTGCTTTTCCCTAGGGATTGTTTGCACTGACCCGCATGAGGATTTAACTCCAGCGATTGTGGTCTAGTTTTCAGTTAGTCTTATTTGCCACATGTACAGGGGGTACAGTGAAAAGCCTTTTGTTAACATCTTAATCGGTTCTGCAAGAAAGTTATATCATGTCTGTCCCCAAGAACCTACCTAACAAATGTGTCACGTCTTTGAAATTGAGGGAGGAGAAACCGGGAGTAGTCCCGGAGATAGCACATAGGGGCACATCAAGCTCCGTACAGGACAAAAAGATTGCCCCTTCGGGTTCCTATTTGAATCTTTCCATTCTCACTTTAAACCATGTCCCTCTCGTTTTAATTTCCTCTCGCATTAAAAATGGGTTCACATGAGAGCTTGGAGGGGGATTGTGCAACTGTGCTCTCTGAAACCAAGCTTACAGTTGCGATCGTACCACATACCTCGTTGACTGGTTGTAATGGCAATTTAAACGCCGTTTGCCTTGTCAGTACGACATGGGCTTTGATATTCACGTGTTTAAATATTTAACTAAGAAATAAGTCACTGTAAATCATTTTTTATTAGAAGAGTTTGCTGTCACAGTTGGATGGGCTCCCTGCATGGCTTGCCAATTATATGGAAGCGAAAGGCTTGGGTCGCTGTGCTTCTAAATGACCATGTTCATGTTGAGCCTCCATTTTGATGATCCACTTGCAGAACTAATGAAAGACGCGTGATCCCCCTCCAGCTGGCACTCATTCATCACGATTAATCACATTAATTAATATATCCTCTAGACCAGTTAATGGACGGGGGAAAAATGAAACCAACTTCAAGGAAATACTGCTTGGCTATTAAGGTAGCACATATGGCACTAGCAGGTGGACTAGTGTAGATAGATGGGGGCTATCTTAGGTGTCAGCATGCACCAAATTGGGCCCAAAGGGCCTGTTAACAATGCCTGTTACGACTCTATATAGGATAGTGGTGGGACAAGGGTTTGAGATTGTGACCCCAATCCAATACGTCAATCCAGAATATTGTTTGTGTACTGTTGGGTATGGGTTTGTTATTAACATGAATTTCAAGGATAGAATGAAAATCTTAATTTGCACGCTAACAGTCAATACTAGGTCTAAATACAGTATAATCATTACCTTGACAAATAACAATAGCTATTGCAAAGAAACATCACAAGTGCAGAATCTTATAATAAGTATTACTGAATTTATACCATTTATGGTTATGTGGTCAATGGAATCAATGATGCACAGTTGTTTAGGATACTGATTTATTGTGCAGACCAGCCCAGCTCAATTGGAACATGTTGATGTGGATCTGATGTTGGTGAGCATCAATAAATCAGCCAGATTTACAAGGGTCAAGTGAAGCTTTGCATGATGTAGTAAAGGACCGTTAGTGCTCAATTTTGCATGTTTAAAACCAATACGAGGACCATCAATAGAAAATATTATTAGGGTGCCATCCAGAAATGCCATGGATTATTTTTTGTGCTACATATTTTTGGACACGTGGTGTGTGGGAAACGGAGGTTTCTTCCTTTGATCTGTTCGCCACATCTTCTGTGAGGGCTCCGCAGGACGCACATACTACTGTAACAAAATCGTGCTCAGAGGATGATAAGGACATCACATTCCCTGGGAAAGCATGGTAAATGGATGAAAAACAGTGAAGTCCAGTGCGAACATAACCAGAAGCCAACGAAGCTCATAAAAGATGTCTCAAATTTAGCTGCTTCCTTGGTAGAAATGTGCCATAAATCTCCATTAAAGAGAGTTTAACTCTCACGAGGGTTAAGAATTGGCCTCGATTATATTCATGAGTTTGGCCAGTGAGTTACCAAAATACCAAGCCTATGATTCCTTTCATCTTAATAAAAGCTAATCTCTCTTTTTGGTTAATTTTCTTCACAGATGATGCCCCTATCGTTGCAGGAATTTTATTGCATATTCAAGATTGCTTGGTGCTAGACCCGTTGGAGTTTGAAATGTGTAGTTATGTCAGTTTTGTAGATTGCAAGGATTAAAATATTTTTTAATTAAACCAAAGAGCAGTGACCTTTTGAATGGGAGATAGTTAATAATGTTGGCCTAATAACCACCTAGAATCATTTTAAACTGTAAGTACCTGCTTTTGACGTTTGGAATATTACCTTATTTTTTTAATGATCAAGTTTCCTTACTCTGTTATTTTTTATCGCTGATACCACAGGGTCCATACAATGAGGAAAAAATAGGGCTTTCCTACCCAAGGTAATAGCAAGGGAGTCTCTGGCCGGAGTGGTTTTTGTGGAGGTGTCTTGCAGTTCACGAAGAAGTGGAAGAATCATTTGTCTCACACGTGTTTCTCACTTGTGCTGAAGCTGCTGTCTCCCACTCTGTTCAATCCTAAACCGCTGCTACTTTTCTGCTCGAGTTAAACTCTACCATGATCACGGATTCTCAGTTTGCTTCATCACATCCCAAGAGACAAAGCATTGTGAGTGTATAGAGTTACATTCAGCCGATGACTCTATTAACACTAAGGTTCCACATGTTTCATTCCTAGGGATCGGCGGGACTGTCGTATGTGTACTACGAATTGGAGCATCTGGGTGTTATACTCTGGAATTAGCAAAGGTATTGAGAGAGGATCTTATTGGAAACATACAAGATTATTTAGGTTGTTGGAACACGCTTAGAGCAGGAAACCATGTTCTGATGTTTTGGAGAGTCTCCAGAGAACCAGGGGAACGTTTTAGAATAAGGAAAGCCATTTAGAATGGAAGTGAGGAAACATTTTTTCACACAGAGAGGAGTTGTGGATCTGTGGAATTTTCCTGCCTCAGAACAGGCAGCAGTGTGACCGGCCAATTCTCTTATTGGACGCTTTCAAGAGCAGAGCTAGTGTTCAAGAGAGCTAGATTTCAAGCTCAATGATGTAGCAGCAGAGTAGCGGGTATGGTGGAGAAGGACATAGGAAACGGGGCTACTGATTGTTACCCCCCCCCCCCCCAATTTCTGGATGATACCCACGATCTGAAGATGAATTGGCGGCGACTGGGTACTGGCTCGAAGGCAGAACTGGCCTACTCCTTATTGTCTATTGCTGGTGCAACCTGCCTTTCGTGCTCACCTGCCCTACCATCAGCCAACACGACCAGTACATACCTCAGGGACACCCATATCCCTCCTAACCTGTTCGACTATTGCGCCCCGTACTAACTGTTTGCTTAAACAAGTGGTTAGAAGACTGGGAAAGACAGAATTAGAGGAATATATTGGGTGTGGCGGGACATAACACTTGAGATTCGGGTGTGCTGGCCAGCGACTCCAATTGGCCGGAATGGCTTCCTTGTACTGTCCCGTTATTGGAAAAACAACAATGCAATCTCTGTACGATGTACTTGAATCCTGCAATGTGGTTCCCAGTATTGGGAGCTCGGTGTATCATTAAATTGCTGCTTCTGTGCAATTGCTTTTGCAGACCAAAAACTAATGAGCACACCCTGAGTGAATGTGCTGGTTGTGATTTGCCATGATCTTGCATGAGGCAGAGGGCATGGTCTGCATCCTGTGTGTGATTCTGACACGATCTTCCATAAAAGGTCAGGTTGTTATCAGTCTGGGAGAAGAAGTCGCCCACTAAGTGTACTTCTAACCGAGGGACAGTAAAAAGTGACATCTTGTCCAGCGGATATTTTTTAGCTGTTCGGGAAGTAATAAAGTTTTTTGATTAGTGAAAAGTCTAGTGCAGGGAGAGGGAGTTTCTATTATTTTTCCTTTTGAATCTCATAAAAATAATATTTTTTTGTTTATGGATGAGGTCAAAAATAGAGTTTGACTCTTAAAACTAAGGCAAAGTTGCCAATCTGAAATTACTCAAAGCATCACCACGTCTAAATTTATCTCAAGATTATTCCTAAACTATTTTTGTCTGAAACAATAAAATTTCCTAATGGAGGAAGCAAAGGATATCTATCTAAATCATGTTGCAAAACAATACAATCGAAAGTTGTAGGGAATGAATTTTCTCAAATGCAAATCTCAATCTTAACAAGCTCAATCTTGATTCAAAATACTAGACAGATAAAAATGGGTTTACTCTACAGAATTCCCTCTCCATTTATAGATTAATCAAAACAATTCAGGAGTGGCTTATTCAAAACTGACTCGTATAATTACATCAGGGGTTGCCTCAGAGATACAAAATATCATTTGGTAGTCAGATTTTATCAAATGTGTCTAAGCCATGGTCCCCTCAGAAACCTGATCTTTAAACCCAATTACATTTCTGCCTTTCTTCATTCAGTATCTTATTTGTCATTCCTTTGTGATCTGTTGAAGGCCTTGAGTCCATAGCTTTAGGGAATGGTTCATTAAGAATGTGATGGAGCATGAGGAGTTAGAGGAAACATTGCAACTTTGGTCTTAGATTCGTAACTTTAGTTTCAAGATGTGGGGTCTCAGCTTGTTTGTATCCGTCACCACTACAGTGGTGCATATGAGCGGGCAATCGGCCCTTCGGACCCACCGAGCCCGTACTGACCTGCGATACACACACACGCGGCGAAGCCCACGCACACGCACTCGACACGCAACCCCACACAACACAACACACACTACTCTCCTCTTCCCTCCATTGCTGTGCTCCCTGCTGCAAATAGTTTTCTGGTGATTAGCTAATTTGATCTCTGCTCAAACTTACTCCTCAGATTACCTTTTACGCAGATGGTGTCGGGCAAAAGCTATCCATTTCGGGGAGACTATGTTCCCAAAGTTATGGGCATTATGTAAAAGTTATGATAAAAGAGGAAATGTTACACAGAAGCTAAGACAGTGATATGAGGTCCTCAATAGACATAGTCAAAGGACCATACACACAAAGACTGCAGTCAGGTCAATACATTCTCTTTTGATCAGTTTGCTGTAGTCAATTGATCTGGTATGAGCTTTCCTTATTCGGCAACTCCCTGCAGCTTGTTTTTATGTTTGCTGTGTGTGGTTATTTCATTATTTCCATTGAGTAGATTGTCCTCTGTACAAAGTGAATTGAAAGGAATGGTAAGATGTGTGATACTGGGAAGGTGGAGTGAGAATTGTGTGTTGTGTAAAATCTTGCACTGGCAAGTTAGCTAATTCCAATGATGAAATTCATGGTGGTTCAATCTAAGACTGATTTACCATGAGATAAATGTCTCAAGTTCAAGAATGGCAATTATTGAAACAGTTTCCAACTTTACTATTTTTGTGTTTTGTGTGTGAATGTACTGCTAAATGAATAAGTACCAAAGGTTGCTTTTGAAGATGCAAGTCACTATTTCCCGTTAAGATATCTGTTGTAGAATTAAAAATCTATGAAATAAAAAGAGCGATCTGCCCCTGACCATCATGTTGACTGTTGAGGTAAATAACTGCTGGGAATCCTGATGGGGTGGATTTTCTGTCTTGTACTTTCTGTATCCTTGCCTGCTGGGAAGGAGATGACGAGGGAGATGAACCAGAAGTTTTGAGCACTGGTCCTTGATTAGACCTTGGTGGCCTGTCCGAATGCGGCACAGTGAAGTTGACCAGTTCACTGGAAATTGCTGATTGGTTCAATGAAGGCGTGTATTGGGTTTGCTGCGAAGGCAACCTGGCAACCTTTTGTGCAATGAGGTTATCGGGTTGGATTGCGTGTCATTTGGGATGGAGATGCCGGTCCCAAACACAGACTCTGTGACGCGATCAAGAGAAATTGTTTATCTAATGGAGTGCATCTGTAGTGTTTGGGTGGTCTGTAAGGGACCCATTCTAAACTCCATTATAACATTCTAAGGGAAGTCGAGATATTGGTTGTGCTTTTTTGTGTGGTCCCAGGACTAAATTGCTGATGAATTTAATTCATAGGAATTGTTGAGGGCTTTCGTTCGGAAACATCTCCAAGTCGGTTGCCAATCAAACTATCCTGGGTTGTGAAATGTCAGATCCTTTGTCTTGCCTGATGTAGGGAGTGGTCCATTGTTTGGCTTGGCAGGCAAAGTTTCAAGGATTCTCATATCTCCTTACATGTAGCTCATACTTCCAGCATTGTTGATATCCGACCCCGATACAGAGGTGTACGCAATGTTTTAAATTGATTTAGACAGCTGAGAGTGTGTAAGGAGTTGAGAAGAGGGCTGGAGGACGCATCCATTGCAGGGCACGAGGTGTGTTGAGAAGTCTAGGTGGCTCAATGGGACTTTACTGTCACATGTACCTAGGGAGGGTGAGATTTCCCGTTTTTTTGGCATACAGTGCAGTGAAAAACCCACACTATACAAAAGAACAATCATGCTGGCGTACAAACTTGTAAGATTATCACTGGGGTGCAGTACAAGAGTCACCTACCTTTTTGGTGTCCATCTTGTACTCCTCTTCATGTTCACAAGTTGTTGTAAAATGTTGAGTCTTAATGACGTTTTGCAGGGTTTACTAATTATAAAGCATTTTGGATATCACAGGCTTTGATATTTAGTTTATCATATCAATTGTCAAAGCCTCAAGAGATGGAGAGCTAGATAGGGCTCATTAAAAATAGCGAGTCGGGGGTATGGGAGATGGAGGAACGGGGGTACTGATTGGGGATGAACAGCCATGATCACATTGAATGCGGTGCTGGCTCGAAAGGGGCCAAGATGGCCCTCCTCCTGCCACCTATTGTCCCATAGTGTCTAATGCTAAATGAAACATAGAGCATAGCATAGAGTCTTAAGGCTAGAGTAAATTAAGAAATGTTGTCATGGACTGAGCTTGGCTAGCTACAATTTTGACCCAATCTTTTTGTAGCTATGGTTTATATTTAGATATACCGCGCGGATACAAGGCCCTTCGCCCATCGAGTTCCCCACTCCAACCAACGATCGCCACACAACTAACACAATCCTACTCACACGATAGTGTAGTGTTTTACCAGGCCAATTAACCTGTAAAGCTTTACGTGTTTGGAGTGCGCGAGAAAAACAGAGATCCAAAGAAGACCCACGCCAGGGTCCCCCGCCGGATAGTGTCAAAACTTAACTCCGCACAGGCAGCACCCCCCGAAGTCAGCATCAAACCCCGGGCCTCTGTGCTGTAAGGCAGTAGCACCTCTACCGCTGAGTCACCGGCAAGACAAAACTTTTGCACAATATGCTGAGTACAAAGATTAGGGAGACCAAAACATAGAGTGCCTTGCACACAAGTGATAAGAAGAAGTTACATCCTAAGGCTTACTTCTTCCAGTCGTGTGGCGTGCACAGCCTAAAGTTGATGGACAACTTGTTCTATTTGATCATCCCCATTTGTCGAGTTTGAAGTGCATTATCGAAACAAGGGTGACCCACGTGAAGGTTGCAATCTTCCACCCCGACATCATGGCTGGGGTGAGTTGTGGTGTGTTGCAAGGTAGTGTGTGAGGGTAGAGTGTCAGGGGCAGACGAGGAGCCCTGCATTATGTCAATACTGGTGGACAGAGCTGGCAGACCAATTCTTTGTATAACATATTTACTATCTCATGTAAATCAGGGTTAAGCAAACTCTTGTTTATAGAACAATCATTCATGAAGACAGTGTGATGTCACAATTGAAGACTAATGCAAGGGGAAAAAAAATCCGATTTGTTATGACAAATACTGTTAATGCAAATATTATTGTTAATTGTACCATTTGCTACATGAGTTGATTTAACAATGCCACTCTTGGAAGCTCATGACATCAAGAGATGCACCATTTGAGAGTAATTTGCACTTAATACTGTTGTTTTATATTTAAACTGACACAATGGGCCACTATAATGGCAGAGCTGTTGCATATTTTACCAACAAGCAATTTAGTTCACTTACATCAGGGCTGTCACAACAGTGGAAAACCACTCGGGTCAGCCAAGCTCGGGAGTAAGCAGAATTTGCAAAGACACTTGAACGATCGCATAGATTGCCGCATGCCACAATTCGTGTTGACATAGAAACATAGAAAATAGGTGCAGGAGTAGGCCCTCTTTGAGCCAGCACCGCCATTCAATATAATCATGGCTGATCATCCAAAAACAGTACCCTGTTCCTGCTTTCTCCCTTTGTCGTTTGATTCTGTTGACCCTAAAACCTATATCTGACTCTCTTGTAAGCATCCAATGAATCGGCCTCCACTGCCTTCTGTGGCAGAGAATTCCACAGATTCACAACTCTCTGGGTGAAAAACGTTTTCCTCATCTCAGTCCAAAATGGCCGACCCCTTATTCTTAAACTATGATCCCTCGTTCCGGACTCCCCGACATGGAGAACAATTTTCCTGCATCTAGCCCTGTCCCCAATCACCCTTAAGAATTTTTAGGTAGACAAAAATCTGCTGAGAAACTCACAGGTTAGGCTGCATCTATGGAGTGAAGGAAATAGGCCAAAACCCTTCTTCAGACCTTAAGAATTTTATATGTTTCTATAAGTACCCTCTCATCTTCTAATTCCAGTGAATATACGCCTCTGTATCATAATCTTTAATATATATTGATATATTAGGTGAGACAAAGATAGGTGAACCAATTCATAGAGTGCCTGGACATCAATGGAATGATGAGAAGTAGATTTACATCAAATATCCTATGGGTGGGGGGGGGGGGGGGGGGTGATCCTGGGTCCCCTTTATAAATATTATTCTTATATTTGATAATATATATGTAATGTTACGATATGATATTGTCATGATGTGCATGAAGGAGGAGGCAAATGTTATTGCTGAGTGACCAATAACTTGAGTGCTGTAGGATTTAATACAATCGTGGCTGATCCTCTAACAGTGGCAAATTTGCACTTTGTCTAGAAATAGGTTTATCTCCTTCGTAAACATAATCAGTGACTTTACATCCCGAATCCTTTATGAACCCTGCAGTGCCAGGTCTCACCGTCCCTAACTGCCTGAACCTGCACCTGAGACTCTCTGCTCCTGCACTAATGCCCCTGTCCCACTTAGAAACCTGAACAGAAACCTCTGGCAAAGATTGCGCCCACCCAAGTTTTTCCGTGCGGTTCCGAGGTTTTTTGTCAGGCTCCCTAATGGTCGAGAAGTGTTTACTGTCTGTCTATCTATGTTCCGGGCGATGCGTATTTCAAAAAAAAAAAATCAAAATTCACAATCCGCCCGCGACGAAAAATAGTTACCATTTTAAAAATCGGGAAATTTTTAAAGAGTCGAAGTTGGTTGCGAATGCTAGATGAAGGGTTGCCCTTATAGTGAGGTAAGACCTTTTGGTGCACACGCCAGTTTATTCCACCTCGGAGGTTGTTACCTTGCAATACCTGCCCAACCTCCGGCCAAAACACCTTCAACTAGCATCTCAATGACCGGCTTTGTTGACTAAAAAAAAAAGTTATTACGATTTTTTTATAATGACGACCCTATTTTTTAGTCCGGCTGGTTTGGAAATGTTTTTGAATAATCGCCGGAATAGAAGAAGCTGAAACCACTTTCGACCATTAAGGGAGCCGACAAAAACATCCGGGAACCGCACCGCACACGGAAACCTTGCGTGGGCGCAAAGTCTCTCCAGAGGTTTCCGTTCAGGTTTTCCTAAGTGTGGAACAAGGGGCATAAGTCTCTCTACAGACCAGCCCCCCATCTCTCCCCGTCCGATTTTTGCATTTTTTCAATCATACCCCAATAATTTCTCGCGCACTTAGATTCTAGCACAGTGGGATCCAGGTCCGAAGATGGGTCCCCGACCTGAATCGTATTCCATAATGCATCGGAGAGATGCTGCCTTGACCCCCGCTGAGTTACCCCTGCATTTTTGTTCCAAGGCAAGATTCCAGCATCTGTAGGTCCTGGTCGCAATACACGGCGGCTGACCCGGATTCAGGTACACCATTCCAGCGCATCGGAATTGGTTTGGTGAATCCTTGCTGTCCCTTCCTCTATGGCAACCCGCACCCCACTCCATTGTAACTCTACCCCCCCCCTCGATGAAACTGTGATGAGGACTGACTGCCATGGTAGAGCTGGGATAAGCAACAGGAAATACCCCATTTTCTGTGGACATTTTTTAGCATTTTTTCGCACACATTAAATATAAAGCTTAGCACAACCCTGAATATACCACCAAAGATGCCAAGATCCTATTCTTTACTTAGTTAATTTGATATCTGCATCAATTGTCTGGATGGTATAAATGCCATGTGGTCTGAGAAGGATCTGATCTGGGTTGTTTTTACTGCTGCTGTTTGATTGATACACGTATCAGTGGTGAATGGGAGAGATGGAATGCCCCACTCAATCATCAATGACGATTGCATTTAAAATGCACTTAAAACTATTGTCACGCGCACTTCACACTTTGAGCACCTAGCTGCATTCTAATGTGGATGTGGTGGGTCCTGTGATGACTAATTTATTTGGACAGATATTTCAAACAAAACACACGCCACACACTGTCCCTCTTGACAGGCCTGTGGTCCTGGTCCACATATCCTCCCCTGACCTCCTTCTGGTGAGCTGCAATACAGAGACTGATTGCATGAAATTAGCTGCCGTCAAATAGCTAGTTGTTTCCTACTCAGAGTACACAGTTCCTGCAATCACCTTCACCATTAGTCAAGTGTGACTCTACCACTTGATATCATTGTGATTCAGGGTCCTTTACCCGCTTTACCTTGCACTAAATGTTATCCTTATTATAGGCTGTAAATGGCTCGATTGTAATCATGTATTGTCCTGTCGCTGGACTCGTAGCACATGCAAACACAAAGTTTTTCTTGTAACTCGTATGGAATAATAGTGCACAATATCTCAACATAACAGCATGAAAAACAACAGGCACATCAGTCAACTGAGTCTGTTCGCTGACCAGCGATCAACTTGTACACAAGAGAAATACCCACACACTAGGGGCAATTCACAATTTTTGTTTTTTTTACAGAAGCTAATTACCCTACAAAAACCCAACACAATCTTTGGTGTGGTGCGGGGTGGTGGAACAGGAGATGCATGCAAAAGCACGAGTCATGGGGAAAAGTGTACAAACTCTTAACAGTTCAGCACCGTTATTTAGGATTGAACTCAGGTTCTGGTGGAGCTGTAAGGCAGCAACTTCTACCACAGCGCCACTTGGCACCATTTAAAGCTAATATCACCATTACTGGTGATGCAACAAACCAACAGTCCTTGATTTGAGAATTTAAACACCTCGTAGAGCGCCACTGCATGAATTTCTGCAGTCTTCTTTGGAAAAATATCTGAAAGCTAGCAGAGAGTAAAACGTCACTGGTAAGTCATATGAGTAAAATGACTTTTCCGATAAAATAACCTGAGATTAAACACCAAGTGTCTTTCCACATGAGGTGCCATACCACTTCCATCATAGTACTTAAGGGCCTGTCCCCTGTACGGAGGTAATTCAAGAGGCTCATCCATAGTTAAAAAAAAAAAAAATCAAACTCGTGAAGTACATAGAATGTTCGTAACGGTACGTCGGACTCGGGGACGTCTCCGTAGCGGCTCGTAAGCTAATGGGCGGGGTACCGTAAACGCGCTGTAGCTCCGGAAGTTTTTCAGCAGTGTGAAACATGTCCACGAGAGCCCGAGTACCTACGGACTGCCTATTACCCGTAGTTCTCCTCCGTGTGTTTCAATCTGGGGAAAACTCAGGAGACTCCATTTCTTGAATTAATACCTTTGTACATGGGACAGGCCCTTTAGGTTTCAAAAGGGTCAATTATTGCTTCTACAATGTGAAATTCGACTTTCAAAGTTAAAAATTCCAACCACACTGAAACCACGTTCTATTTGGCACGTAATCACCATGGGCTCAATGCCTTTATTGATTGTCATTATCACTCCATTGCCTTTCCTTTAATGTTTATTGCTCGTCATTCCTCTCATAGCTCATTGAATCCAAACTGGTGTTTATCCTCTGCAGCTCACCACTGTTTGATACCGTCCTTATTCATTTTGTTTTGAGCATTTGATACATTTCAATTAGAATAGACGAGCCAAATTTGCTCTCAAATTTTTTATAATGAGTCCTGGGAGACAGATAAATGTGGACTTCCACAGGAAGATCGATCGTGCATTCCGAAGATCTATTAACAGGGAGTTTTCAACATTCTTACTATTATCCTCAAAAGATTGGGTATTAGCTTGGAAAAAGGACTTGTCTAAAGCCAAACGGTCTAAAATTTAACGCTGGGGTAACATTACAAATATCACTTCTCTTTTCAAGGTCTGTTGAGAATTATTTTGTCCCCCAGTCCATTTTCAGCAAGGTTGACATAGACTGAAACAAGCTTTTGTTTGCTTGTTGGATTCTGAATGGTGTTGGGCTTTCAGTAGTTTTTGCATAGATCGAACATGACCGTTAGCTTTAAAAGCTCCTTGGCATGTACCAATTACAGCTGCTTTCTGTCGCCAGTAAGAAATATACTGGTCAAAATTCAGCTCAGCTCGGTGGCATTTTGAAGAGTGCAAGTTGTGCGCCAAGAAATAATTTGATTTGAGGCAAAGTGTGATTGTTTCCCTCACAGCAAAACAAACAAAGCACTGGAGGAAACTAGCGGGATCAAGCGCATCATTGAGGAGATGGGACAGGGATGCTTCAGATCCCAAAGAGTCCTGACCCAAATGTCCGCCTGTTCCATTCCCACCACAATCCTGCCCTGTTGACCACTGTCATTCCACCACACTTTGGTGTTTTAATTGCAAAATTCTTCTAGCTCTGCCAGTTTCCTGTGTCTCGATTTTGTACTGGAATGTATTTTGTTGATTCAATACATGATATGCCATGTGAATGACAGATGTTTTATCTTTGCGGGAAAATAATCCCTACTATTATTGACTCTTCTTCTATAATAGGACTGACATGGTTTACTCAGAAGGAAAAAGTTTATCGTCTCGGGAGATAGGACTATTGATCCGCGCATCAAGTTCAGATCCTGATATCATAATTACGTCACTAATTTGATGGCCATGGCAGCATGTATGGAGAGGCAAACCTGGATGAGTGTCAGAGGTGCATGAGATAGAGCTGATTATATTTTCAGTTAGTCCCTACTGAACAGCCCCGGTACAATCCAGAACTTGGTGCTGCCCTTATGGAGTTTGCAACAGTTCTCCCTGTGACTGCGTGGGGTTTCCTCTGGTTCAACCCGGTTGCTCCCACTCCCAAGATGTGCTGGTTTGTAAGTCATGGCACAAGTGTGTGATGAGTGGGCCAGCAGTCCTGAATGAAAAGGGGATTGATTAACAATATTGAGTGAAATAAACTTTGGATTAGATAGTGTAGATTTTAAAGGGGGCTTCCACTGTGGGCTCTGCTGCCTCCACAGAGCCAATGGATCTGGTTCAACCCCTGACCTCGCGGTGCTGACTGTGGGATTTGCACATTCCCCTGTGACCACATGGGTTAAATCTCCTGGGCTGCTCTGGTTTCCTTTCCACTACATTCCCAAAGACAAGTGTGGATTTGTAGATTGTTGGTGACTGAAAAATGTCCCTAATATATAGGAGTGATGCAAAAGTTGGATACATAGAACTGGTGTATGAACGGGATGTCAATGGTCGGTTGGCCAACAGGACTTGTTTTCCATCCTCTGTCCATCCTCAACTCTAACAAACCACAGACCAAAACCTGAAGAGAAGGTAATTGAATATACACATCAACTTCCCTTCTTGGGAACTTTTAATTTAGAATTGAGTGCTTCAAATAACTGGATGCCTATTTTCTTTAGGATATATTCTGAATCTTAGTTCTTTTCTTCCTTCATAAACGTCATCTTATCCCTCTTGATTGATCTAGACTCAACTTAATATAAGACCCTGCTTTAGACCACCTTTTCCCTGAAAACCAGAGTTTTCTGGTTTACTATAACATTTCTCACTCCAAAAAGTGTCACACTTCTCAGACCTTCTGGCTTACTTACCTTGTTAAAGTGTCACCTTCTCCACTGCCATGGCCTCCACTGGCTAAACCAGTAAGTAGCAGAAGGCAGAGTTGGCTTGATTTCCGTTAGCAAACCGCTGAATGATGTTGAATGTGAATGCCCTGAAAAAGGGTTCACTGAGCGCGAAACAATCAACCGATTCCTTTTCTCCAGGAGAGATCGCTTGTCCCCCTGAGTTATCGCCAAGCATTTTACCTCTGGTATGATGTGAACGGGATGGGTCTGTGGCACAACCATGGCAGTTTGCTATGATACTTCATTTATCTCGTTTCCCTTTCCTGTGACTTTCAGTCAGAGAGAAGGCTTGACCCAAAACGTACAACCCAATCCATTCCTCTTCCTCTCCCAGATGCACCCTGTCCCCCTGAGTTACTCCACGCATTATTGTGTCGATCTAAAATGATGTGGGCCTACAATTTGCTTTTCCTGGACATGGTTGAGTAATGCACGAGACGATTCGTGACCTTGAAGTCCCAATATTTACTCCCACCACCACCATGTTTTAATATATGACTTTTTGGGCTTTGTTTGAAGGCATGCCTCTGCATTGAAGATGCTGGTTTTATGAGAATTGTTTGAACCTTGGGACTTGAATAACGCTACGGAGAACTTGGATTTGGGAGCTAATAGGACACGGCTGGGAAAGCCTTAGGGTACGCACGCCGGCCGCCTTCAATGGAAGTGGTAGGCTTTGTGACACTGGTTGGATTTTTACCACAGATTTATATGGCTGTTTCCACAATAAGCACCCATGTGGATTTTGCAACAGGTTGTCCTTGTTTACAGAACACACACAGAGATATCACACATCCAGTGCTGTCACCTCATGTTGAAAACCATACACAGCGTGATTGTTCGAACAGGAAATGAAATGAATGATGATACGTTTATGTGGCCAAGTATTCACATATAATTCATACAAGGTATGTGCCTTGGTGCTCTGCCCGCAAGTGACAACGACAATACTGGACAGTTAGGAAGACGCATACAACATTAACATACGTTATAATTAAAACATAATTGAAGGCGAATACAGCCTAATTGTTAATTTTTGTTGTTGGAGATCTGGGTTTTGCATATTTAAAAAAAATATCTGGTGCTAAGGGTGGTCGTTTCTTCACAATGTGAGTGTCTATAACCATGCGCACGCCCCCCACATCAGTCCCACCAGTGCATGTGTAGTGGCTGCAATTGATTTGAAGGGAGTGTGACTTTAATCCATTAAAGGGCCCGTCCTAATTAGGTGATTTTTTTTTCCAGAGTGACTTACACCTTACCCTTACACAGCACCAGACCCATCCAAGAAAAAAAAAAAAAAAAAAAAAAAAAAAAAAAAAAAAAAAAATCTCGCAGCAGGTGTTAGCAGGAACAAGTTTTTCACATGTTTGAAAATCCAGCGGCCCAAAAAAAGTACGACTCTTTGGCGACCTGCTCTCACCGACCATACAGCGCGACATGTAGCGGGTGACTGACAAACTGTAAGGGCATGTGTGCTGGCTCGAAGGCCTACTGCTGCACCTATTGTTCTATTTCTCCTATTGTCATTTGTCAGTAGTAGTCCGCCCAAAAGAATCGTACATTTTTCTTGTGCTTGTCTGGATTTTCCCAAAACTTGTTGAAAAATTTTGGCAACCGCTGCGACTGTGAGAGGTGCGGCCGACTCTGTGACGCACCCTGCCCGGCAAATCGCCGTAAAAATCGCAGTATGGGACAGGCCCCTTAACAATGCATACTGATAGGCCTTTGTGTGTCATAGAGTCACAGATTTGGTATCAGCACGGAAACAGGCTCTTTTTGCGGGCCACACTTGTCCATGCTGATCAAGTTGGAATTCCGTACTAGGTTCCCATTTGCCTTTCCATTTAGCCAACCCTCGAAGCATCGTATCCAATATATCATTCAAAATGTCTTCTAAAGAGACATTTACTGGGTATCTGCAAGTTTGTGTTGAAGTGCTGGACACACACTTGATCCCCATCTCAAATCATATGGCCCCAGTAAAAAAATAAGTTCCAAAAATAGCATCGAGTGGAGGTGTGATTCAAAAATGAAGAGAAAGTTTTTTTTTTGTTTAGAGATTCAGCAAGAACACAGAGAGAGGCCCTTCGGCCACCAAATCCTGCGACTGATTAATGATCACAAAACCACGTAAACAAACCTCAGGTTTTCTCTAAAGGTTTCCAACTTCACGTCACTTACACACTCTAAGGGGCAATTCTAAGGAAGCCATTAATTAAATACAAACATTGTTTCGTCGTGCTGTGTGAGGAAACCCGAGCACCAGGAGAAAAACCCACATGGTCACAGGGCAAATGTAACAAAATAATTTCGTACAGCAGCAGCCGTATCTGAGGACCTCGAACCCTGTGTCTGCCTGACTCTTGTAAGGCAGTAACTCTATCAGCTGCGCCAACTGTGCGCAGGGTCACTCACCTCAGTTTTGGGCGGCCGCTAGTTTCCCTGTAACATCCTGGAGGCTGTTTCGATTTTGGAAGTCATTTGGACTCCGTGAAGGGGCCCTTTGGTGGTGCTGCACAGAGCTCATGAACTCCACGATCTTTAGGTCTCTAAAGGAACAAGTGGAGGATGAGTCCCAGAAGAGTTCAGCCCATTTAAAGTGAGAATTCCCTTCAGCATTTTCTTCTCAGATTCTTGTTGGCATTGATTACCGTGCTCTGAATTCACATTCGTCCCTGAGCATATGGACAGCTAAACTACATAGATGTTTGAGTTGCAGGGAAACCAATATCAGCTAAGGGGTTTAAATGGACAGTAAGTTAATGCACAGGAATCAGCAATGATTCATCTAAGCCTTCTTTCAGCTTCTATTTCTTTAATTCTTATTCAAAAAAAAACCCCCAGTGACTATTTAAACATATGTTAAACTGCACCATCTCTTACACTAATTGTCATTATTTGGCCACTTTGCTTTTCCCGTCTTTGGAAACAAAACACATCTAGTGTGCAGAATAATACTTCAAAGCGCATAAACTTGCTGTAACAGAGTACGACCAAATAGTTCTAGTTTTCAAGATGAAAACAGCTCCCCCGAGCCGTTAAAACATAATTTCATTGCAATTGATTATTTTTTCTCCTCAGCCTCCCCAACAATAAAAACAAATTGACAAGAAACCAAAAACTTGTAGGAGATCAGAACCTCTAGATGCTCATCAGATCGGTGCAATAAACTAACCATATGTGGAGGGAAGGTATACTGAACGCCTTTTGGGTCAAGACCTTCTTCTCCAGAGATGCTGTCCTACCCTCCCGCAGAGTTACTACTAACCAGCTTTTGTGTCTATCTTGGGTTTCACCAGCATCTGCAGTTCCTTCCGACACAAAGTGCATATGTCAATGAAACCCAGTGTTCCAAAATTTATTATGATAGGAACAGGTGAGTTTTTCTTCCTGGTTTTTGTGGAGGTATAAAACCCATGGCATTTGCCAGAGGTATAAGTATTCAATTTGTTTTTAGAGAGAGAGAGAGAGAGAGATTACTGTAAGGAAACAGCCATTCCGCCATTGAGTCTACACCGACCAATCGCGATCACAACCATTCACTTAGTTCTTTCTCATCCACTCCATACTCCTACACACTAGTTTAGTTTTAAGAGAAACAGCTTAGAATCAGGCCCGTTGGCCCCACTGAATCCACATTGGCCATCAATCGCCCATTCATGCACTACTACTAGAGTTCTATGCTAATCCACTTTTCTCATCCACCCCTAAACCCCTAAGGGAACAATTTACAAACAAGCCAATAAACCTAACAAACCACTTGGGATGATGAGGAGATGAACAGGGGGACGCCGGAGAAAACCTTGCGCAGTCAACAGGGAGAACTTCGCGAACGTCCACACAGACGGCACTAATTTAGGTCCGGATCAAACCCGGGTACTCTGGCGCTGTGCGGCAGCAGCTCTAACACTGGCCACCTCTGCGTTCCTGCTCTCAGTTCCCCTGCAGCAGCAGAGTCTGTGGAGTTCTTGGATAGTGATGACTTGCTCATTGGCGTAATGACTTTCAACGTTCATCACCGAGAGCAGACTGAATCAATTAAGGACAAAGTCTCTATCTGTTATTGGCTGCCACCTTCGCAGCTGACAGTGCATATTTCCTCTCCCTGAACTGGTGTCAGATTACCAGCACCAAATGGATCCATTCTCGTTCTGAATTTTCCCTGCGATGATTGGCAGGCCATTGAGCGGTGAGATTAAAGTGCTGGCCCAAAGCCAAACGTATCGCAATGAGCAAAAGGTGCAATCTTTCTTCTTGATAACGTCTCATTTTGGAGCTGACTTGAGAATGCGTTCCAGTTGTCCCGTCTCAAATATACGCGACCTCATCGTTTACCCTTGCCTTTGTGGGAGAATGTACAAACTCACACAGGTAACGTCCATAGTCAGGAGCGAACCTGGGGTCCCCCCTCTGGGCGCGTTGAGCAGCAGGTCTACCGCTGCACCTCACTGTGGAGAAGAGAATCGGCGATTGCTGCTTGCTTCATACTCTTCACCCTGGTGTCTGTTGCAGTCCCCATCTGGGGAAGTAGAATGATGTTTCATCTGAGTGATGTCCGCAGCAGGTTTTTGTGAACTACTCTCCGGCGGGTATTGATAATTAAGAAGGGTCTCGCGACGTGAAACGTCGCCATCCTTCTTCTCCAAAGATGCTGCCACACACCTGAGCCTTTTATTCGCGGAAGAAGCGGCTCATTGTCACGGCATTTTTTGGTTTGATGAAACAGACTGGAGGTCTTAACCCAACTAATGTTGTCTTTTCGGAAACTTGGATAAGGACAAGGATTCCGCAACCTAATACAGAACCCCGTCATTATGTTTGGGTAACATAGGTTCTGACTACTCCAGATTAATTGTTTTGGGTGGGCTGCTTTATATGCAATGGCCGGATTTAATAAGCTTGGCTTGTAGCCAAACGGAAGCAAGTTGACATGAAGGCAGGTGCTGCGTTATTTATTTTGTGTGAGCATACACGGGGCCAAGCCAGTGGAATTTCACTCCCATCGCAGCCTTGAATGATACAAACTCCCCAGTGGTGGAATCGCAGCTGACCATGCTGAAGCTTGGCTCACCCATGCTAATCATCGAGAAGAGTTCACCTCTGTGGAAACCCTGGGTGGGTGGCGGTGTTCCTGCTGTGATGTTCCCACGCCTCATCCTCTCATCAGCCTCCACATACGATACGATACAATAGAGAACTTTTATTCATTCCCCGGAGGGAAATTGGTCTGAGGATGCTGATGATACTCACCATCAGGATTCAACCGATGAAAAATAGTGAATGGAATAAAGACTTGAGAGGCACCAAACAGCAAGGCCGAAAAATAGTAAATGGAATGAAAGATTTAGCACTAACGAAGTGGCGTCGCTAGCCCATGCCAGCTGCGCTCGCCTACAGTCCGTCTGTCTCTTTTTTCTTCTTTTCTGGCTTTCTTTTATTTTATTTTGTCTTGTTGGATGTATGTTTTAGTTTATTTTTAGTTGTGTATGTGTGGGGGGCGGGGGAAACTTGTTTTAGTCTCTTCCTTTGGGGGGAATGTGACCTTTTTTTTGTCGTATCTCCGTCTCCGTCTGCGCTGAGGCCTATCGTGGAGCTGGCGGCCTCCAACTGGGGCCGACCTCGAGGCTCCTGAGGCAGAGCCTGGACAACATCGCGAAGCTGGCCGTCTTCGGGGCTGTGGTGGCGCTGTGGCGGCGGCCCGACTTTGGGGCCTCGGAGGCTTTGGCCGCCGGCCCAGTGGACGGTAACATCGGGAGCTCGCAGGTCCCAGGTTGGTGACCGATTCTCCGGAGCTCCCGCAACAACAGCTTTGTCCGCTGGACTGGAGCGTGGCAGCTTCGTCCGCCCCGGGCCGCGTAGTTTGAACCAGCCCGTTCGCAGAGCTTGGATTTGGCCGCGGGACTTACCATCACCCTGCGGGGGGCCCAACATGGAAAGCCTGGAGCGCCTCAATGCCAGATGAGAGATAACAAGGACGGATAAGAGATGATGACTATAAGTGACCTTTTTGCCTTCCATCACAGTGAGGAGATGTTTTTTTTTTTTTGCCTTGTAGTCTCACTGTGGTTTGATGTTTAAACTGTGTTTCAATTGTGTGTTTCTGTTATTTTATTCTCTGTCATGACTGCAAGGTACGTATTAATTTCGTTCAAACTAAACAAGTTTTGAATTGACAATAAAAGGAAACTTTAATAGTTTTTTTTACTTTATACTAATAATAATAACTTTATTATGGACTCAAGGTCCAACCCAAGGGCAACATTACATTTTTTAAAAATCAGTTGCATCTCAAAAATCCATAAATATATATAAAAATCAAGGTAAATCACATTAAGAAAGCATCATGAAGTTATATAATTTTTTAAAAAAACACACAAATAACTTAACTTAAATCCAGAATAAAAAAAAAAGTCCCAATGTCGTACAACGAGACAACGATACCTCTTTATGGGAAGAGGCCATCGAACAGTAAAGGAGAAAAATAGTAAATTGGGAATGAAAGACTTGGGAGTCATATAACAGCAATGTTTAAAAACAGTTTTTTTGGGAAAGAGGGAAAATACAACCCCCCTATGAGGGAATTCCATTTATGTAGATTACTTTATGACTAGGAGAAGAATGTTTTAAATTGTCATACTGCCAAACCAATCAATACATATCCTTACTTGTCATCCGGGTATAATAGGCCATTAATCACACACGCTACTCCATATTATACATATACAAAAACTAAAAAAAAAGTTATAAATTTAATAATTCCCACTGCGCAAAAATGCCTGTATCACTGGAATGTCTATAGATGTGATTTAGAATGCATTCTGATGGGATGCATCTCACCCTTCAGTTTAGTTTATTGTCACGTGTAACAAGGCACTGTGGGATGCTTTTGTTGCATGCTAACCAGTTGACAGAAAGAAAGATAATACATGATTGGTATGGAAACTGCTCTTGACCACTTGAACCCTCAGAGAGTGGTGAACACAGCCCAGTCCATCACAGGCTCGTCACTAACTACCATTCAGTCTGTTGTGATGATGCGTTGCTTCAGGAGGGCTGGCGGTATCGTCAAGGGTGTCCCCTTTTTTCTCTTCTACCTTCCTGGGAGAAAAAAACGGAGCTTGAAACCTCAGACCTCCAGACTTAAGAACAACATCTTCCCCACTGCTATCAGGCTCTTGTACCAATCACCTCTTTAACTATCCATTCCCAAAGATGCTGCTATATACTGTGTAGGAAGGAACTGCAGATGCTGGTTTAAACCGATGATAAACACAAAAAGCTGGAGTAACTCAGCGGGACAGGCTGCATCTCTGGAGAGAAGGAAAGGGGTGACGTTTCAGGTTGAGGGTCAAGACCCTTCTTCTTCAGAAGGATGAAGAAAGGTCTTGACCCGAAACGTCACCCATTCCTTCCCCCCAGAGATGCTGCCTGTCCCGCTGAGTTACTCCAGAGTTTTGTGTCCATCTGCTGCTATATACTCTTGCACTTACCTCATTTGGTTATTCCATCATTATATTTTAATATTCTTTTGCACTACACAGATTGCATAGCAATCCTGCAGCATTGTCCTATTTTGCACTTGTATTTACTGGTTGTATTTACCATTACTTTGTTAATGCTGTTCACTCTGTGAGCTTCATGTGAACAAGGAATTTCATTGGACCCTGGTGTCTATGACAGTAAACTAATTGGCTGCCCAATGTAGCTGTCTAACTGTAGCTGGGGGCTCAGTGTTGGGATATTAACACTGAGAGGCACTGAGGGATCACTTAGCCTTCCAATGTCTTGGAACCCATTTCCTGATCCGTGGTAGTGACGTATGAATAATAAAGAGGAAATTAGTTTCACGTGGTTCTCCACATGCAAGTGAAAAGCCCATTCTTCCCCTATGCCTGGGATTGGTAACACGTATCTTGGTGCTTTTTAACAACAAATTGTATGTGGAAAGATTCAGAGTCCAAAGTTACATTTCAGTGTCAGAGCTAAGTGAAAGAAAGGAAGTTGTGAAGAAGGGTCCTGACCCAAAATATTGTCTGCCCATTCTTTCTACAGATGCTGTCTGACCCGTTGAGTTCCTCCAGCACTTTGTGTTTCGTTAAAAGAAGAAATACTGTTTTTTCTGATCATGTGAATTGCGGTGTATCACCAGAATGCAGATATCCCTCACTTTCAGAAACCAGACTCTCATTAATCTCAGGGTTTCCATTTTACATCAGCTAGGTTGCATGATTTGGTTAAATAGGAATGCACCTCTGCAGAAACTGAGGGCATTCGGCTCGGCAAGTTCCTGCTATTTAAATCCATTGACCGTTCCAGTGGGAAGCTTTTTATTGACTTTATTTCAGTCTCAAGAACAGTTGTTTCGTTTCAAAGATGCAAATGTGTTGAACTTGCTTTTCTCAGTGGGGTGGGCGTGTCCGCCGTCCGCCCCCGTGGAAGGCGCCCCCGTGGCCCCCCGCCGGCCGCAGTGGCAGTGGCCCGCCAGCGCCCTGAATGTCTTGGGGTCACCCCCGTCGGTGAGAGCAGTGGAAGGAATACTGTCTTGATCAGAAGGTGCCAGGTGCTGAATGTTGATATAAGACTGAGTCTCCCCATACCTATGATACAATGCCATGGTGATTACGCAACGTGACTGGTAGCTGGCGGCTATGACTATGTATTTAGCAATTCCCACTGTGGCAATTGTTAAATTTAAGTTCAAGTAATTTATCAAATTTGGAAGTAAAACATTTTGTGTCAGTTAGGGTGACCTTGTAAAAATCTATCTATTTCTTTGGGAGTGAACATCCTTACCCAGTCAGGTTTATATTGATGCCAGGCCTACTACCAATGCTGTCTCTATATGTTACCCTCCTCGCTGACCCAATAAGGCACCCAGTCCATAGGCCGTGACATGTACACTCCTGTGAATAAACAAATTACAACATAACAACACCATTTACAAGCCATTGGGACAGGTACATGACTAGGTTAAGTATAGAGATATATGGCATGAAATACAGGTCCGTTGGCCCAACCGAGTCCAACGCTCGACCAACGGATTCGCGACCGACACTATAGTCGTCCTCCACACACGGACAAAATTACAGAAGCCAATTAACCTACAAAAACTGCAGGTCCTTGGTGAATGTGGGGAGGAAACCGGGGCACCCAGAGAAAAACCCACGTTGGTCACATGAGAACGTACACACCCCATATAAGACAAGCACCGGATGTCTGGATTCGAACCCGGGGTCCTCTGGCGTTGTATTAGGCAGACAACTCCACCACAGCGCCGCCCGATACGAAAGGTTTAGAGGGAATGTGGGACCAAACATGGGCCGGTAGGGACTAGTGTAGACGGGGCATCTTGGGTGGCATGGACCTAGTTTCAAGTACTAAGTTTGAAAATCTATTGCCACATGCACACCAAGTAGGGTACAGTGAATTTGATTTACCATGCAGCCATACAAACAATAAAGACGCACAATAACACCAATAGAATATAAACATGAACATCCACCACAGTGTTAATCAACATTCATATATCAATAACAAAAAGAATAAATCAGGGAAGGTAAAGAAGAATAAAATCTCAGGGAAGGTAGGGAAGGTGTGCATCCGTGTATAACAAGGGAAATCAGGATAGTATCAAAGCAAAAAAGGATGATGCGTACAAAGTAGCCAGAAAAACAGCATACCAGAAGGAAAATTCAGAACAAGCAAGAGGAGACTTAATTAGGAAAGGAAAAATAGATTATGAAAGAAAACTGGCAGGGAACATAAAAAATGACTGCAAAAGTTTTTATAGATATGTGAAGAGAAAGAGATTAGTTAAACAAATGTAGGTCCCTTGCAGTCAAAACAGTTGAGTTGATCATGGGGAACAAGGATATGGCGGCCAATTGAATAACTACTTTTGGTCAGTCTTCACTAAGGAAGACATAAAATAATCTGCCGGAAATAGCAGGGGACCGCAGGTCAAAGGAGGAATTGAGTGAAAATCCAGGTTAGTCGGGAAGTGGTGTTGGGTAAATTGAATGGATTAAAGCCGATAAATCCCCAGGCAGATAGGCTGCATCCCAGAGTACTTAAGGAAGTAGCCTGGAAATAGTGATAATCTTTCAAAACTCTTTAGATTCTGGAGCAGTTCCTGAGGATTGCGGGTAGCAAACGTAACCCCTCTTTTTAAGAAGGGAGGGAGAGAGAAAACGGAGAATTACAGACCAGTTAGTCTAACATCGGTAGTGGGGAAACTGCTAGAGTCAGTTATTAAAGATGGGATAGCAGCACATTTGGAAAGTGGTGAAATCATTGGACAAAGTCAGCATGGATTTACGAAAGGTAAATCATGTCTGACGAATCTTGTGGAATTTTTTTCGAGGATGTAACTAGTAGCATGGATAGGGAGAACCAGTGGATGTGATGTATCTGGATTTCCAGAAGGCTTTCGACAAGGTCCCCACATAAGAGATTTGTATACAAACTTAAAGCATACGGTATTAGGGGTTCAGTATTGATGTGGGATAGAGAACTGGCCGGCAAACAGAAGCAAAGAGTAGGAGTAAACGGGTCCTTCTCACAATGGCAGGCAGTGACTAGTGGGGTACCGCAAGGCAGTGCTGGACCCCAGCTATTTACAATATATATTAATGATCTGGATGAGGGATTGAAGGCAATATCTCCAAGTTTGCGGATGACACTAAGCTGGGGGGCAGTGTTCGCTGTGAGGAGGATGCTAGGAGACTGCAAGGTGACTTGGATAGGCTGGGTGAGTGGGCAAATGTTTGGCAGATGCAATATAATGTGGATAAATGTGAGTATCCACTTTGGTGGCAAAAACAGGAAAGCAGACTATTTATCTAAATGTGGCCAATTAGGAAAAGGGGAGATGCAGCGAGACCTGGGTGTCATTGGTACACCAGTCATTGAAAGTAGGCCATGCAGGTGCAGCAGGCAAGTGAAGAAAGCGAATGGTATGTTAGCTTTCATAGCAAAATGATTTGAGTATAGGAGCAGGGAGGTTCTACTTCCAGTTGTATAGGGTCTGGTGAGACCACACCTGGAGTCTTGCGTACAGTTCTGGTCTCCAAATCTGAGGAAGGACATTATTGCCATAGAGGGAGTGCAGAGAGGGTTAACCAGACTGATTCCTGGGATGTCAGGACTGTATTATGAAGAAAGACTGGATAGATTCGGTTTATACTCTCTAGAATAATAGGAGATTGAGAGGGCATCTTATAGAAACTTACAAAATTCTTAAGGGGGTTGGACAGGCTAGATGCAGGAAGATTGTTCCCGATGTTGGGGAAGTCCAGGACAAGGGTCCCACAAGCTTAAGGATAAGGGGTAAATCCTTTAAGACCGAGATGAGAAAGACTTTTTTCACACAGAGAGTGGTGAGTCTCTGGAACTCTCTGCCACAGAGGGTAGTTGAGGCCAGTTCATTGGCTATATTTAAGAGTTAGATGTGGCCCTTGTGGCTAAGGGGATCAGGGGGTATGGAGAGAAGGCAGGTACGGGATACTGAGTTGGATGATCAGCCATGATCATATTGAATGGTGGTGCAGGCTCGAAGGGCCGAATGACCTACTCCTGCACCTAATTTCTATGTTCTATGTTTCTATGTTTCTGTTCTTCATTGTGGTGGAAGGCAGTAACTCTGTCAGTCCTCCTCCTTTGTGGTCAGAGTCACGAACCATCCGCAGTCGCCGCTATGGATGGCCCGATGTACAAGCCCTCGCGTCGGGATGCTCGAATGACCAACGTCGGGAGGTCCCGAATCAGCCGCTTCCTACCGGAGCATCACTATAGATGCTATAGGCCGCAGGAGCTCTTAAAAGTCCACGCCGCGCCCGCGTGCTAGAAGCTCTGCAGACCCCGGCTTCAGGATATCATAGTCCGCGGGCCAGCGATCGGAGCACTTCTTCTATCGACTCCCAGCGAGGGATCGCCCGGCTCCGCGATGGAAAGTCCGCACTGCGCCCGCTGCTGAAACTCTGGACCAGACTCTGGGAAAGGCCGCACCAATCCAAGTTGTTAGGCCGCGAGAGAGGGTGAAATGCAACTCGGAGAAAAGTCGCATTCCACCGTGGTAAGTGACTAAAAACACAGTTTCCCGCAATGCCTGCCCCCACCCCCCAAACACTAAAATACACTTTTAGATGTACTAAAAACAAAAAAAAAGTGGAAAGGACGAACAACTGCAGGCGAGGCTGCCGGCTCGCGGCGCCACCCGTTGACCAAGGTTGGGCCAAAGGACTGTTTCCGTATCTATGGCTCGAAACATAAAACATATTTTGAGATGAGGATAAAAAAAATGTAAGCACAGAACCAAAATTAGGGATTAAGTTCACCAAAAAGCAGGAAAAAATGGTGATATTTGTAAGGTTAAACAGTTCAATGTACAACAAGGACAGGTACGATAGACACAAAATGCTGGAGTAACTCGGTGGGTCAGGCAGCATCACTGGAGAACATGGATAGCTGATGATTTAGGTGAGACTCTAAGAGGCTTTTAGATCGGCAAGCGGATACGTAGAGAATGGAGAGATATGGATCACGTGAGTTTAACTTGGAATACGCTTGCCACGGATATGGAGAGCTGAAGGACCTGTTCCTGTGCTGTACTGTTCTAACTTCCAATATAACCCAGCTCTGAGATAATTTAAGTATATATTTTGTCACTGCAATGATGCCTTTTGATTTAGCATAATTTGACAGTGAAGTAGTTATAAATTTGAGGTAAAGGAGTGGAGAGATTCTCCTCCAGGCAGATTTACTACAGGAAGAAATTAGTTCCAATTGTGACAGCAGCTTTTTCATTCGGATAATGAACTGCTTTTCATAACTGAATTGGACCTCAGCTGCATCCAAACACTGGAGAAAGTTCTGACATTGCTTTCAGAGACAAGGTGAAACTCAAACTTTCAATAAAAATACTGACTGGGTTTTTGCAACCTTCAGGCACTCACCACCCAACATGATTGTTCAGCACCAGCTGGTGGAAATATTTGGCCCTTCAAGCCAGCACCGCCATTCAATGTGATCTTGGCTGATCATCCCCAATCAGCACCCCGTTCCTGCCTTCTCCCAATATCCGCCCAAAACGTTGCCTATTTCCTTCGCTCCATAGATGCTGCCTCATCCGCTGAGTTTCTCCAGCATTTTTGTCTACCTTAAACTAAACTGAACTACCTTTAAGTCTGAAGAAGGGTCTCGACCCGAAACGTCGCCTATCTCCTTCGCTCCTTAGATGCTGCTGCACCCGCTGAGTTTCTCCAGCTTTTTGTGTACCTTTAAGAATTGGCTCTTTTAAGAAATACAAATGATAGTTATTGATCTAAATCATTCCATTACCATTGATTTTTCCCCCACAGGATGTTCAGTTTATATAGGCACATGGATATGTAGGGAATGGAGTATATGGACCACATGCAGACAGAAGATAATATTTTAGTTCAGCATCCTATTTGGCATAGATAGTCATACATTCATAAGTTATAAGAGCAGAATCAGGCCATTCGGCCCAAACATTCTACGCTGCTATTCAATCATGGCTGATCTATCTTTCCCCCTCAACCACATTCTCCTTCCTTCCCCAGAACCCCTGACACCCCTGAACCTGGATATTGTTGGCTGGAAGGCCTATTTCTCTGCTGCACTGTTTTATGTTCAATATTCTACACAGTTAGCTTCATGCAAACAATTCATTTCATTGCACTTTGATGTATAAGACAATAAACTGATCTGAATCAGAATAATTTTTCCTCATCTCGGTGGCACCCCTGGAGTGATGGAATGTTTTAGATTTGTTAATAGAATGATTTAGATTAATAACTATCACTTGTATTTCTTAAAAGAGTCTATTCTCAAAGATACAGAGGCATGGGTTCTTGCATTGATTAGTATATATTGTGGTTGTCATGTACATTAAGGTTGACAGACACAAAGGCTGGAGTAACTCAGCAGGCCTGGCAGCATCTTTGGAGAGAAGGAATAGGAATTCTGAAGAGGGGTCTCAACCCGAAATGTCACCTATTCCTTTTTGCAGAGATGCTGCCTGACCCGCTGAGTTACTCCAGCTTTTTGTGTCTGTCTTCAGGTTAAACCAGCATCTGGAGTTCCTCCCTGCACATGTACATTGAGGATCTGACTTGATTCCCAGCTGTGGTGCGGTTTAGATGTGACAGCTGCATCCTCTGTACAAAACAAAAAAGCGTGCAAAGTACGAACATTTATTTTAAAGTTAAACGTGACCAATTTGCCTGGCTCCTTATTTTGCATTTGGGCTAACACAGCACCAATTTGACGTACCCAAATATGAGTCGATTGCACTTTGCGGTTGGAATGTTAATGGATAACTCAGGAACATTTCCCAACAATCCATTCTTCTAAGCAAAGGGCCTGGACAGACCCAGTGAAAGCATTCACCATCAGAACGTGGAAATGGTGCTAGGTACATCAATGTAGTAAGTCTCTTGTGATGCTGAGAGAATCGAGACCAGGGGAGCATCTATTCGAACAATGTTTTGCCAACTTAAGATGAGGTTGAGGAGAAATTTCTTCTTGGCTGTGACTCAAGGCTATGGAGGCTGGAATTATTAATTATTTCCACAGCTGAGAGAGAAAGGAGTCGAGAGTTGTGGATAAGAAGTAAGAATGTATAACTCGGCTAAGAGTTTTAGTCAGAAGGTGGTGAATCTGTGGAATTCATTACCTGTGGAGGCTGTCAATGGATAATTTTAAGGGAAAGATAGATAGATTCTTGATTAGTGCAGATGTCTGAATTATGGGGAGAAGGCAGGAAAATGGGGTAAGTAGGGAGCGATGATTGAATGGGGGAGTAGACTTGATGGGCCAAATGGCCTAATTCTGTTCCTATCACTTATGAACCTATAAGATCGGGCCAGGCGTGGTCTTACAGAATGGTGCAGCAGACTGGAGCTTTCCACATCTGACTCCTGTTTCACGTGTTCTGATGGCATGGTTATATATAGAAGCGTTAATGAACACGAGATCTGTCCCAGCTAAATATCAGATGAGGGAGAAAATGTCCCACCACCGCTGAGTATTGGGAATGGTATTTATTATTGTCACGTGTACTGAAATACAGTGTGGAACTTTGACTACTATCCAGGTAATTCTACTATCACTTATGAACATATGACCTTATACGTGGTTATTAGCTAATTAAATTATGTTGATTGGTCACAAGCAAAGCAGTGTTTTGATGGAAAAATATTGTTGAAACATGTAGGTTAATCTTTAATTGAAATGTGTCCCAGCACCTTTTATATCTTTTTAAAAAAAGCAGTCCCTCTGCCTTGATATGTTGTTCACAAATGTTGGTAGATTGCTCAGCTGTTGCTGGACTGGATTCGTACTGCTTTTTGCAAACAGGACATAGTTGGGCAAATAATGCACACTGGTCAATTAAATAGAGTGAAACAGCAGACAAACAAAGTACAGCCATTGACCTACACAACAGTTCATCCAATTACATTGGAAAACATGTCCAAACTGAAGTCATTTTGGAGTATTATAAGTGACCCTACACTGACCCTAACGCTGGCATATACTTGGGCATAGGGATGCAGGCCAAGGAAGGGGAGGGAAAGGGGAATCAGGAATGTTATACTCTCTCCTTTACTCCTCCACCACACTAATAGGTGGAATTTAATGCCTTGCATGGGGAGATGCATGCACTTTCCACACTATGTTAAGGACATGCATGCATGCCCTCTGAAAGTCTACAAAGTTAAGTTCCTGCACATACCTCTTTGTGAACCCAGAGGTCTAGTGGGCTTTTATCATTTAAATCCAGACAGGATTTCTCATCTGATTAATGTGAATGGATTTCTCTTCTGAAGGTACATTTCCTGGTAATATCTGTGAACTATTACCAAGACAATTTACATACGCCAGTTAATCTAAATTTCATTTGAACTTTGTTTTTTATGGTTTGAAACCAGGGAAGGTTTAGTTTAAAGATACTGTGCGGAGACAGGCCCTTTGGCCCACCGAGTCCACACCGACCAGCTATCCCCGCACACTTCACACTCCAGGGACAATTTACATTTAAACCAAGCCAATTAACCTGCAAACCTGTACGTCTATGGAGTGTGGGAGGAAACCGAAGATCTCGGATAAAACCCACGCGCTCACGGGGAGAACGTACAAACTCCCCACAGACAGAACCCGTAGTCGGGGTCGAACCCCGGCTCTGGTGCAGTAAGGCAGGAGCTCTACCGCTGCGCCACCGTGCCTCTCCAGACCGAAGATCTCTGCTTCTAATGCATTTCAACCTTTCGTGATTGCTTCCTTCCATCTCCTCGTATCTCTTCCTTCCATTGTTTGTTTTTCTTCCTCTCATTCCTCCTGTTCCTCCTTGCTGTCCTCGCACTTGCCATTGAATTATTTTTATTTTTTTATTTATTTTTATTTTTTATAATACAACTTAGGAGATAGGTCCGTAGGTAAGAAAACAAAACTATTCGTCTAGTCCTGGGTTCAAGCTTCCGTCGAGCCTTAGCGCTGGCCATTCTACCCCTTCAAATAATCTATGAATGGCGACCATATTCGAATAAATAATTCAGATTTGTCAATTAAGACAAATCTAATTTTTTCCAGATTTAAGGTCTCCGACATCTCCATAATCCACATTTTAATTGTAGGGGATGCAGGGTTTTTCCAAAATTTTAATATTCGTTTTTTTTCCCAGTTATCATACTATAATCCAGGAAATTTCTTTGGTTTATTGTCAGTTTTAGGTATTGTTCAGATATGCCCAATATTATTAATTTAGGATCGGGATCCAGTTGAATATTAACCACTACGGAAATAATTTTAAAAATATCCACCCAAAATGTTTTAATTTTTATGCAATTTACAAAGGTATGGGTTAAATTAGCCTCAGAGTATTGACATTTATCGCAGATAGGAGAGATATTAGGAAAAATTCTGTTTAATTTTGTTTTAGAATAATACAATCTGTGTAATATTTTAAATTGTACTAAAGAATGTCTGGCGTTTAACGAACATTAAATTATTTAACTTCTTCCAGTACTTAACTTGCCTTCATCCCCCTTCAATATTGCTCAGAAAATTTAAATCTCTGCTCAACTTGCAAACATTTTCTTCAAATGGTTTGTGGCTTTGTTTTTGAAAAGACTTTCGCTTTAATCTTATCTTTCGGTCGTTTTCCGTCAGAACTAATGTGCGCAGTTGAATGTGACCTCTCACTGAGGTACTGCAAAGGTGGCAAACCTTAGAAGCACTTCTTTGTGGATGAGAAAGGAAATGTGTTGCTGATTCCTCCTCCATATAAATGTAAGACAAATCTGTAACGGGAAGATGGAACAACAAATAATCTGTTAGAGAAAATTAGCGGGTCGAGCAATATCTGTGAGGGGGAGAGGAATGGTCAACGTTTCATGTCAAGACTCATCATTAAGACTGAGAATGGAGAGGGATAATGTTGAGTGTAATAGCCGTCTGGCTATTTTGCCCTCCACTTTACACTGGCATTCTTCTCTCTTCACACTCAGTATTGATACAGGGTCTTGACCCGAAATATTGACAATTCTTTTCCCCCACTCCTCCCCTCAAAGATGCTGCTTGATACACTACCTCCAATAGATTGTTTGCTGCTTTATGTTCCAACATCTACAGTCTCTTTCATTTAGTTAGAGATATAGTGTGGAAACAGGCCCTTTGGCCCACCATGTCTGTGCTAACTACGGTCACCAATACACTAGTTCTCGCTGAGGCCCTGTACAAGAAGGGACAGAGCCGGCTTTACCTTTTGAGAAGACTCCGCTCCTTCAACACCTGCAGTAAGATGCTGCAGATGTTCTACCAATTGGTGGTAAACAGTGCCATCTTCTTCCCTGCCGTGTGCTGGGGCAGCAGGGTGAAGGCTGCAGATGCCAATAGGATCAACAAACTCATCAGGAAGGCTGACTCCGTCCTGGGGGCAGAGTTGGAGTTGGATTTACGGGAGGTGGTCTTGGAGGGGAGGATGTTCCTCAAACTGCAGAGCATCCTGGACAATACAACTCACCCCCTCTATGACACACTGGTCAACCTGAGGAGCACCTTCAGCAATAGACTGGTTGCATCAAGATGCAGCACAGAACGCCACAGGAGATCCTTCTTCCCTGTGGCTATCAAACTGTACAACTCCTTCCCCATCTGTCGTGGGGTAGACTGAGACTGACTCCCACCCACCCCAATCTTTACACATCCTTTCCACTTGTGGCTTTAATTTCATGTTTCATGTATTTATTTATTTTTTTAACTGTTGGCAGATCAATTTCCCTCCTGGGATAAATAAATAAAGTTCTATCGTATTGTATCGTTACACACTAGGGACAGGAACAGAGGCCAATTAACTGGAGCACCTGGAGAAAACCCACGTGGTCACGGGGAGAACATGCAAACTCCGCATAGACAGCAACCTAGTCAGGACCAAACCCAGGTCTCTGGCGCTAAAAGGCAGCAACTCCACCACTGCGCCAAGGTGCCTCTGTGATGGGAAGAAGATGGATTGGGATATCGGAGATTATGTTAGAACCATGCAGCACAGATATGGGGACTTTGGCCCAACTTATCCGCACTGAATAAATTGCTCCATCCAAACTAGTCCCATTTGCTCATGTTTGGTCCATTTCCCTCCAAACATTTTCCTTTCCAAAATGATATTAAATGCTGTTAAGTAACTGTCTCAACTATCTCCTGTGGCACTATGCTCCATTTAATCACCTCAAAAAATTTTCCCCTCAGATTCCTATTAAATCCTTCCCCTCTCACCTTAAATCTATGTTTGTATGGAGGTAAAGATAGCATGTTTTATTTTGTAGGTAGGCGAAAGTGCTGGAGAAACTCAGCGGGTGAGGCAGCATCTATGGGGCGAAGGAAATAGGTGACGTTTCAGGTCAAGATCCTGGTTTCGACCCAAAACGTTACCTATTCCTTCGCTCCATAGACGCTGCTTCACCCACTGAGTTTCTCCAGCACTTTTGTCTACCTTCGATTTTTCTAGCACCTGCAGTTCTTCCTTAAACATTTTATTGTGTGATCTCTGCCTTATCTGATTTCTGTTTTCAGCAATTGCTGAATGATGACCGAGATCAACGGTTAGAAATAATTCGTACCTTGGTGTTTTGATAGCCAAGTAAATGACAGGCAGAGGACAGGAATGTTTTAAAGCTCCCTAAAGGATATATATGAAACAAGACGAGGCGCTGAAATTGGCATTGACCGATAATGGTCGATTGCAAGCATGCTAAAGATGTGAATTACATTCATTGTCTTCTTTAAGGGCCATTTGACTCTGGTTATGTTCCAGAGAAATTAGCTTACTCTCCCCGCTGGGAAAAGGAGCCTTGCACTCGTGCATTAATGAAACCTTGACAAACAGGTATTCTAATATCCAGCTACAACTGAATCGATCTTTGACGCATAAAGAGGTTCTAGGAGGTAGGAAATGTTTTGCATTTTAGAAAAAAACACAGCAAGTTAAAAATGTAGAAGAGGAAATGTGCGAACATGAAAGGCATTTGTTTCGGAGTCAGGTTGAAGAAAAGCTTTTGTTGCGTGCTAACCAGTCAGCAGAAAGACGATACGTGATTACAATCGAGCCATTCATAGTGTACAGATACATGATCAAGGGAATTACGTTTAGTGCAAGGTACAGTCCAATTAAAGTTAGTCTAAAGGTCTCCAATGATGTCACCTGCTCAGAGCAGATCTTATGTTTGAATAAGGTAACCTTTCATTTTCTTAAACTTAAATGATATAAAGTGCCTTCATCCTAGAAAGAGAGATCCCTTTTAAATTAGCATCTTCTACAATGTCTAAATCATGTACTAATATAGTCATAGTGTGGCGAAATCTAGCCATTTAATCCCAAGAGATAGGCCAGCTGCTCAACATCGTGGCAGCTGTGTCAATCTTGTCCAGGTTTTCCTTCAGAGAAACCCATAGAATAGGCCTGACATCCAAACTAATTCATCGAGAGCTCTGCCTCGGGGGGGCTGAATACCTGACCTATCATTCAAGAGCGCTTCAAATGTAATTTCACATTCTCTCCAGGTTAAAGTCCACCACCTTCGTGTATTGGATTCAATGCCCGCTCTTATTCTGAATTCACCGTGGCGCTCTAGAATCCTCCTCAAAGGAATGTTTGCAGCTTAGAGGAGCTTTATTATAGGAGGCGTTTAGAAGAGGAAGCGGTGACCACGTGGCAGAGTCGCTGTTTTACTCGGGCCAAGACCCAGGTTGTCAATACCTGACTAACGAGGTTGCTGGCTGTTATAGAGTTTGCCCTTTCTCCCAGTGACGCGAGGTTTTTCTCTTGGCTGGAGCTCCGGTTTTCCTCCTTCCACCTCCCACACACCACTGTACATTTCCATGTTCTATATAAGGGCAAAATATCCTTTCCGATCATACCTTGCCAATAACTGCAGAAATATTATGTTTGAATAAGGTAACCTTTCATTTAGACGTTACCAGCAAAGAACGATGTGCATACTGGCACCTTATTGTTTGCAAAGAACAAAGGCCAAGCCTGTTGCATGATTCTTCACTTGTCAAAGATGGAATCTGAGTTCAGCTGATGTCGCAAGCTTGAACCCTTGCCCACCTCCCTACAATGCTTGCGAGAAGGATCTGAACTTGAAATGCGACCTACCCATGTTGTCCACAGAAGATGCAGCCCTGAAGCCGCCAGAGTTACTTCAATCACACTTTGTGGATTTTTTAAAAATTAACCCTACAAAGGCCTAGCGTTTTTGGTTATTGACTTTCCAGCTGCAAGGAAGATTTGAGGTGAAACGCACGTTATTTTAACCTTCCTAAGACACAAAAAAAGCTGGAAGTAACTTAGGGCGGGTCAGCGCAGCTTCTCGTGAGAAAAGGAATAGCTGACGGTTTTCGGGCGTCCGCGACCCTTCTTTCAGACGCTTGCTGTGCAGTTTAGCCAAAAGCAGTGGATAGTGGAGTAATTTGGAAAAGGATAGTCTTGGCTGCAGCTTGGCAACACTCATGGAAAGTGTCTTGCCTCAATGTCAGAAAGCATAGTTTTGATAGTCCAGTAGACACAACGTCCGCAACTAATTAAATATGGTAAATTTAAGAGCAAAAGGTTCCATTTATAACCTGTGGCTGACTGTCAAACCATTTGTTTATGTTTTAGTTTATTTTATTACTTCCCCTCCTAGGCCAAGGTATAAAGCACCATGCTGATTTAGGACACTGAATTATTGATTGATTTGCAATGCCTTGCATCGCTCAGTGTCGCGAGAGTGTTTATATAGTTTTTCTAGCTAGATGTATTAGAGGGGTGAGAGTCAGCGTCAGTTAGTCCCTGCCTCGCCCGTCATAGATATCACCTCCCCCCCCCCTCCTATTCAATGGGAGTTAGGAGGCGAAGGCGAACTTTACGTAGTTCCAAACACAATAAACATATCAAATGACTTTGTGTAAACACGATGTTTCTCTCTGAATTGTCGCGTGCCTCTCTCTGCCTTGTAACGTGTTTCAATGCTTGCCCATATAAACCCACGGCATTCTCAAGTTCCAAAGACGCACAGGGTGTTGTAGGTTAATCAAACTTGGAGTATGAGTTAAATCATCCCTACGATGGTGGAGGAGATAGTGTTAATGTGCGGGGATCTCTGGTCTGTGTGGACTCGGCCTGTTTCCGCACTGTATCTCCAAAACTAAAAAAACACCTAACCTCCCCGTCCCAGCACCACCTCATCGCAATCTCTAGTTATAGAGTCATACAGCATGGAAACAAGCCATCCCGCCCAACCTGCCTACGCTGACCAACGTGCTCCATCTAGACTAGTCCCACTCACCTCCATCCCATTGTGGACATTATTGAAGCAACGACCAAGAAGGCACACCAACGCCTCTACGTCCTTAGACGGCTTAGGATGTTTGGCATGTCGCCTACAACTCTCACCAACTTCTGCAGCTGCGCCACAGAAAGCATTTTATCAGGATGCATCCCAGCTTGGTTTGGGAACAGCTCCATCCAAGACTGTAAGAAATTGTAGTGAATTGTGGACGCAGCCCAGGCCATCACGCAAACCATCCTATCTTCTATTGACTCCATTTACACCTCGCGCTGCCTCGGCAAGGCCAGCAGCATAATCAAGGACGAGTCACACCCTGGCCACTCCCTCGTCTCCCCTCTCCCGTCAGGCAAAGGTACAGACTTGAAAAAATGCACACCTCCAGATTCAGGGACAGTTTCTTCCCAGCTGTTATCAGGCAACTGAATCATCCTACCATAACCAGAGAGCAGTGCTGAACTACTATCTATCTCTTTGGTGACCCTCAGACTATTGTTGACCGGACTTTGCTGGCTTTACCTTGCACTGAATGTTATTCCCTTATCATGTATCTATACACTGTAAATTGATTGATTATAATCAGGTATTGTCTTCCTGCTGACTGGTTAGCATGCTGCAAAAAGCTTTTCACTGTACCTCGGTACACGTGACTATAAACTAAACAGAACATTGTCTGTGGATATGGTGCACTAGAATGCCAAGAACTATATTCCGCACTCTGTAATGTTAGCCTTTGCTCTTGTATTTGAGTTTGCCTTGCTTGCAGTGGTGGAGGCAATCAGCAGATAAGGCAGAATCCGAGGATGGAATGGACAGGTGATGTTATGGGCCAGGACGCTTAATCGGACTGAATGAATATAGGGGGTGTGAGGCCATGTTCTCCCTAAGGTCCACTCCGTCCCCTCACACCAGTAAACAGGCCCTGAAGAAGCCCACTGGCTGTGCCTGGCTGCCGGAAATCTCCGGAACTCTGGACTGAGCCGAGGACACAGTCAATGAGCCACAGCTGCATCCAATTAGTGGTGTTTGCAGATCTATGATCACATATCACCTGCAGCTCGTCAGCCCCACTCCTCATAAACCCAGGAGGCGCAGTCAGTGGAAAGAGTGAGAGGATGCAGGACAGCAAGTGTGATGGGTGAGCTGCAAGCGCAGGGGGTAGGAAGTGGGGGGTGGGGGAGGAGGAAAGTATGGGTGGGGGTGAGCAATGAGGAGTATGAAAGGGGGGTATGAAGGGGGAGGAGTAAGAAGGGAGAGAAGAGTAAAAAGGGTGAGGGGAATGGGGGGGCGGGGAGTATGAGGAAGTCTCCATTAATTATGCCTCCTCGGTAATGATGAAGGACTACGCCTATGTGCAGCCCTGGATCTTATTGTCGCTCTTGTCCGTCTTTAGAAATAGACCATGTTACATGAGTTCACCCGACTATGAATGTCGGTGTAGCCATGGCAAAATATTTCCATTTCTATACTTATCATGCACATGTCTCCGAAGGAACTCATGATTCTGAAATCAGTCGTACCTTCTATCCCTTCTAAGGACGTTTCTATAATTTAGCCTGCAGGTTCATCCAGTGAGCTGCTTGTAAAATCTCTGGAGTGCTGGCTGGGTTAATTCGGCAGTATCTCCTCCAGCCAATGTCTGCGTGATCCATTCATTTGAAATTAAATCAAATACCACCTCTTAATAGTCTCTACGACCACATCTTAACCCAGACCCAATACCACAGCCACATTTGCTTTCCTCTCTCCTCGAATACAAAACATTTTTAACATCCAGTATCAGTAGAAATAAATGAACGTGTGAATATATTTTTTTGTAAGTATATCCCATGCCGCTAGTGCCCAGTTATCACAATGGATGCTCTTTCCTACTAAACTATTTAGTTTCCAATAGATCATCCATGATCAAATGATGGACCAGACTTGATGGTTGAGAAACGTTTTTTTTGTTTTCCTCTGGGTATGTAAGTACTCAGAAAAATGACAATAAAGATATATGATACAATACAATTTGAAGGTGATCCACATCTGCTTAAAGATTGTATTTGTTCCATAACTCTGCTTTAAGTGTCGAATAGTTCAGGAGGACACATTATGGGCGACAATGCTGAATATAAGATTCAATTGTGCACACCCAATATTAGCCACAACCTCAAGCAAAATGTTCTTCTTCTCCAGTCCTTTTCAATCTTTCCTCTAAAACCTGAGGACTGTTTGAACATTGAGTCATCAATAGGTTGCATTGAGAAGTCAATGGAGTTTGCAGCACAACTCCAGAGTCAGGGTAGTGCTGGCTTTCAGAGCCTAGTGACGGTAGAACCATTGGAATCTCTAGGTTACTGTATTTACCATGAATTCGGTGAATCTGTGGAATTCATTGCCGTGGAAGGTGGTGGAGGCCAAGTCATTGTGTAATTTTAAAGTGCAGATTGAAAGGTTCTTGATTAGTACGGGCATCAAAGGTTACGGGGAAAAAGCTGGAGAATGGGGTTGAGTGGATTAAAATAGATCATCCATGATCAAATGATGGACCAGACTTGATGGGCCGAATGGCTTAATTCTGCCTCTATGTCTATATTATGAAGAATTTGGTTAATTTCTCAAAAGCCTCCTGTCGACCTTGGGCTGTTTTCAATTCTCAGCTTTGAAGAACCTCTAGATAAATTTTCACAATTGAAATCTTCTGAAAGTCTGCAATTCTCAATGCTTGAGTATCACTGCCAGTAGGAGGCAGTCTGCAGGTGTCTGTAATTACAGTCATAGAATGGAAAATAAACTTGGCCAAGCATTGTGCAACCTTAAACTGAAATTTATATGGAGACTGCCTTGGTATTGAGAGCAGTGTTTAGTTCGTTAGTTTAGTTTACGGTCCAGTGAAAAGCTTCTGTTGCATGCTATCCAGTCAGCGGAAAGATGATACATGATTCCAATCGAGCCATTTACAGTGTACATGATATCATAGTTAAAGTAGGAAATGTTGCAGTTGGAATAGAGCTTTATGAGTGTGGAGGGATTGTAATATGTGATTGTAAATCTGCTTCTGTGGTTGGCACGCAAATAGTCGCCTGCGTTGGGCACCATCTTGGGACCAGACCAGTGGCAATGGCTGTATGGATAAAGAGCAGCGATTTTGTTTAAACCTTTGTAGAGCTCGGTGTTGGGGCATGTGCTTACTAAACACGTGCTTAAACTCCAATGATTAAGAACACATGGCTGCAGTAATGTGTCTTCTTTAAAGTGCCCACCCAAATACAGTCACTTTATCGGGCTGTCCCACTGTATGAGCTAATTCAAGAGTTCCCCTGATTCGAACTTGGAGAATTACGGTAATGGCCACTGGTAGGTACTCGGGGCTCTCGTGGACATTTTTCTACATGTTAAAAAATCTTCGCAAGTCTTCCCGAGCTTACCACGTTTCCCGAGTACCTGCCGCTAGTATTCCGAGCCGTTAAGAGACGTCCCTGAGCTCCGACGTACCCGCAATGTTCAATCTACGTCCTTACCACGAGTTTGATTTTTTTTAAAAAGCTCTTGAATCAGCTCGTACAGTGGGACAGCCCCATTACTGCAAAGATAGACACAAAATGCTGGAGTAATTCAGCGGGAAGGAGAGAAGGAATGTCTCTGGAGAGAAGGAATGGGTGACGTATCAGGTCGAGACCCTTCTTCAGTCTGAAGTAAGGTCTCGACCCGAAAAGTCACCCATTCCTTCTCTCCAGAGATGCTGCCTGTCCCACTGAGTTACTCCAGTATTTTGGGTCATCTTTGATCTGCTGTTCCTTCAGACACTTAAAGTTGCTGCATCTGCCTTTCTTAGTATCTGGGTGGAGTTGCTCTTTTTTTTTTTAATGTCCTGCCTCCTTGTAACTCAAGTTTTCCAGTCCTAGTTACATGCTTGTCTTTCTTTGACATCCTTTCTATAACTAAGTAACAAGAAGTGTACAAAATACTCCAAGTCTGGTCCCACCAGCACATCTATAGTTGTAACATTACGTTGCAACTCTTGTATTCAACGCCCTGACCGATGACGGCAAGTGTGCCAATGTAGATTGGTGTCATAGAGTTAAGCCATCTCTCCATTTGGTTTGAACTCTCCAATGTGAGAAACCTCACTGATCAAAGGGATTAATAGAATGGAAGAGAAACGTGTTTGTATTTTGACTTCAGCGATGCAGCGTGGAAATAGCCCCTTTCATTCACCGGGTCCATGCCAACCAGTGATCACCCATAATCGAGCACTATCCTACGCACTGGGGGCAATTTACAGAAGCCAATTAACCTACAAATCTGTATATCTTTGGAGCGTGGGAGGAAACCGGAGCGCCTTGAGAAAACGGAGAACGTACAAACTCTGTACAGACAGCACCCATAGTCAGGATCGATCCCGGGTGTTAAGCGCTGTAAGGCAGCAGCTTTACCACTGCGCCAGTGTGCTGTATTAAATCTCAGATATCATGGAGAGTTGCCATACAGACAAAGGTCTCTCAGCCCACCAAGTCTAAAATGACCATAAACCACCTACTGTATTTATACTAATCCAGTTCCATGCTGCTCATATTCTCAACTCCTCCAAAATATCTCGTCCTCGCCAATGAAGGTATTCACGGATTCTGCCTCGATTTGTCTCCGGGTTCAGACTTCCAAACGTTCACAATTCCGCGAGAAGAATGTCCTCTGCATCTTTGTCTTACATGGTCTATCCCACACTCGCAAACTATGACCTCATGTTCTAGATTCCCCACAAAGAAAACATCCACCTTGTCAAAAACGTTCAGAATTTTGAATGTTTCTATCAAATAACCTACCATTCTTCTAAACTCTAAGAATTGGCCCATTCTGCTCAAGTGTGGGCCAATTGAAATTCAAGAGTCAATCACTTCATCCAACCTTGGGGATCTTTGAACTGCACCCTGTTGTAAATATATTTCTTCTTAAACACAACCAAGCAATACACAGTTGAGCTGATATTACACACATAATGCTCTGGTGATCAGCATGGTTTAAATATAGATGTATTTCAGTATGATGATGATTGGTGTGACTGGTCCACAATTGGACTGATGTTTCAGTTCCTGCCTGAGGGGTTGCTGACAAGTGCATTCTCAATGTGATTCCTGATACCCTGAAACTCGGCCAATGGTAAAATGGCAATAGCAGATGGACACATGCTGCTGCCTCACAGTCCCAGAGGCATGTGTTCACTCCTGACCTCAGGTGCTGTCTGCGTGGAGCTTGTAGGTTTTCCCTGTGACTGCATGAATCTCCTCTGGACGCTCCAGTTTCCTCCCACATCCCAATAAACAGGAGTGTTGGTAGCCCTAACGCCGGGCCACACTATAAATTGCCATTGGGTCGCGGTGCGTGAATGGAAGAATCTGGGAGGTGTTGAGAATGTAGGAAGAGTAAACGTTGGGAACCATATAGAACCGAGCGTAAATTAGTATAAGGTTAACGGTAGGTATAAGACTCGAGTATCAGGGGGGATCATTTAAGCAGAACAAGTGAGACACCAGATTGTGTGAAAGTTGGCAATAGAGAATGTATTCTGAGTATTACGTTGCATTTAGATTGGCCAATGGCTGATTAGGGATAGTCCGTGGCAGGTCCACGTACTCCTATGAATCTGAGTTTTTAGATAATGGCAAAACATTTTAAGGAAACTTTCATCAGATGGCGTATACATAGAGAATGGGCGTTTTGAGCGGCCGAAGGCCAACCACGACAGCGGAGGTGGGACTATATGTAGATGGGGCATGTTGGTCGGTGTGGTGCCCAAGTTGGGCTGAATGGGCCTGTTTCCACACTGTATGACCTTGGACGGATTGTGCTGGGGGAAATATTCAGTTGAGTAAATATGATGGCCAGCAGCTTTTCAGGAAGGTTATACTGACCTTGTGAGCTTCAGGCACACCAGCGACCTGTAGACTTGAAGAGTCATATTTGGGGACAGAGCTTTGCATCAGCAATGTGTCGGGCTCAAATTCTGCTTGGGAAGAATAAATCTAATTTCATATTTTGAAACCACAACTGATCGTAATTGAACCCATTGGGAAGTATATACAGTTGTGGCTTGTAAAAGACATATTATATAGTCTAAACCATTACAGCTCAGTGAACCAAAAATCCACAAGCCACAGGATATAGCCTAAACCATAACCGCGAGCAAATAGCTAAAAATATTTTAATTAGAGGAAACAACTCTGAGGTCTGTTTTGAATGAAATTCGGATTAAAAGTTGTAAACTTAAAACATGTTCATTCAGGTAGCACACAGCAGCATAGAGAGTTCATTTGAAATCAAAACAGTGCAAATTAGTTTAGTATTTTACATTTTATTTTTCTTGGCTCATATAAAATAAATCTGCATTCGAACCTGACAAAGTCATATCGCATGGAAATAAGGCCCTACCCCCCAACTTGCCCACACCGGCCAACATGTCCAATCTACTAGTTCCACCTGCCTGCATTTGATCCATATCTCTCTAAGCCTGTCCTATCCATGTAGCTGTCTAAATGTTTCTTAACTTTGCCAACCTTCACAAATAATTCTACTACTGCGGCTCATTAGTCAGTGCATGCAAAGTAATATAAGTGAGGTTATTACCGACTGAAGAAGGGTCTCGACCCAAAACATCACCTATTCCTTTGCGCCACAGATACTGCCTCACCTGCTGAGTTTCTCCAGCACTTTTCTCTACCTTCGATTTTTCCAGCATCTGCTGTAGACAAAAATGCTGGAGAAACTCAGCGGGTGAGGCAGCATCTATGGAGCGAAGGAATAGGTGACGTTTTGGGTCGAGACCCTTCTTCAGGCTTTCCAGCATCTGCAGTTCTTTCTTAAACCTACACCCCTTTGTGCATGAGTCTCAGCGCCCATCTGACTGACCCTTTTAGAATGTTATATTAACATCTTGATATTGGGTTTACAAAAACCTTCACTTGAAGTTTGTTGCTGTTGGTTGTGCATTACAGTAAATTAACTTTTCTTCCAGAATTATATGTCTAGACACAAACTCAAACTCTCTCTATGTCCTTCTGTTTGCTTCTCCCAGGATGTGCAGAAATTTGGTGGTGCAGCCAATCAGGCTGACGACACCAACCAGGACCTGGATGAGAAGGAGGGGGAGATACCGCAGGGGGAGGTGGGCTGGATGACCTCCGTCAAGGACTGGGCCGGAGTCATGATATCCGCCCAGACTCTCACCGGCCGTGTTCTCGTAAGTCTTAATTTTCACTTCTCATGATATGCGTTGTCCTTCCTATGTTGTTGTGTTGATGGTGCCTCTGCCAACTAGTACTGCAGATGAGACGTCTATAGATGGTTAATGGTCATGATATATTGCCATCTAATAACAATGTGAGACTTCCGGAGGCAGTCTAGACACTGTGGAGTTGTTTGAGCATTGTTCAGCGCTGTTGTTTTGCAGCATTTCTGAAAGCAGTAATTATGAGTCTGGCCAAATGTGTTATTTTTTTTGCCTGCTACTTAAGAATGCTGGCCAGCTCTCCAATAAATCTTCCTCAAATAATTGTTACTGATGTTTACAAAGTTCCTATCTAAAAAGCAGTTAAGCATTACAAGTGTAAATTATCCAGAAACAAAATAGAAGTTGGAGGGTTTATGCAACTGGGAACGTTGAGGAGCACAATGCAACCTTTCAATTTGCCAGCAAACCTGTCTCCTTCAATTAGCCAAGACTGGTGGACGTTCTGGTCATGAATTGCCTTCCTGATAGGAAGCAGATAGAAGACCAGCAAGTGCGGGCCGCTCTCCTGAAAGACATTTATTTCACACCACAAGGCCCTGCACTCTGGTACCTGTTTTCTCTTTGAAACCATGTGTTTGTGATTTCACCACTTGGGGTGTATTTAAGAGCCTTATGCCCCTGTCCCACTTAGGAAACCTGAACGCAAAACCTCTGGAGACTTTGCGCCCCACCCAAGGTTTCCGTGCGGTTCCCAGAGGTTTTTGTCAGGTTCCCGGAGGTTTTTTCAATTTTTTGAAATAATCGCCGGAACATAGAAGAAGCGGAAACCACTTTCGACCATTAGGGAGACTGACAAAAACCTCCGGGAACCTCTGGGAACCGCACGGAAACCTTGGGTGGGGCGCAAAGTCTCCAGAGGTTTCCGTTCCGGTTTCCTAAGTGGGACAGGGGCATAAGTCTTGATCTGGTTCCTTTCAACACAACTGTCTTGGCCCTGAGTTGAAGGCAAATTAGTTTAGCATTTGGTGTCATTACCTTTACGTGTAAGTGGTTGTCGGCCCGATTCAGTCTCTGAAAACCTAACTCGATGATATATCCCATTAGGAAAGCTAGAGATTTTCCATCCAGTTTACTCCTGTGCAATAACACATATAATTTCTCGGACTGACTGTTCTAAATTTAGTCTTACCCAAAAGGTTGGAGGAGATATTTGTAATGGATATTTTGTAATATATGCTATCATTTCAAAAGACTGTTTATCCATTGTGAACATATAGAATACCGTCTACTTTATGCAGCTAACTGAATTACCAATTATCAGGGATTGATATTGTAAAACAGTTATTGGTAATGTGATCATTCACTCTGTAATTCAATAAAGAAGTTGCTGATTTAATATAATGAAGGTATCATAGTTTGTTATCTCCAGTCCTAGATCTGGGTCCAGTCTTGTAAGTACAGTGTTTACGTGTTCTCCCTGTAACCACATCACATGAAATACGTATGATTTCCTCCCACTTCCCCAAGATGTAAAGGTGAATAGGTTAATTGGCCACTGTAAATAGTCTCCCTGTGGTAAGTAAATAGAGAAATCCAAATATTTGTTTTCTGAACTTAGAGCCATCCTCTATTTCAACATAGTTAGTAATCAATGACTGAGACTGTGAGTTGATTATAATCAGTTTAATTGATTGAATGATACAGCACTTTGGCTCACCGAGTCCACACTGATCACCCGTTCACACTAGTTCTATGTTATCCCACGTTCGCTACCAATCCCTGCACACAAGGTGCAATTTTACATCAACCAATTAACCTACAAATCCCCGTGTCTTTGGGATGTAGGAGAGCGGACCACCGAGAAGAAACCCGTACAGTCCAAGGGGGAACCTGTAAACTCCACACAGACAGCACAAGACAGGATCGAACCCGGTCTCTGTCGCTATGAGGCAGCGGCTCACCCTGCTGCGCCACCGTGCCACCCTCGTTTGCTGCATGGAATATTAAAGTCTTTGGAAAAAGAATATCTCTTCACTAATCGTAGATGATTCCTTCATTCAGTGAATGCATGTGTGACCATCACAAGTTGCTCTGTGTGAGTACAAATGGTAGAGATGTGCCACCTAGACAGACTGTGTAAATTTTAATCCTGAATTTAATGAATTTCATAAAGGGCCGGTCCCACGAGCATGCGACCTGCATGCGGCGAGCGCGACCAAACTGGAAGCGGGGGCCGTGCGGAGGTCAAGTGATCCCCGCACATGGCCGGTCCCACCAGCATGCGCCTGCATGCGGCGAGCGCGACCAAACCGGCAGCGGGGGCCGCGCGGAGGTCGGGTGAGTGGCGCGAAGTTGGAGCGAAGTCTGCGGTACGTTCGCAAGGACAGAGAGGGGCAGAGAGAGAGAGGGTCATGGAGGCACACAGAGAGGGTCACGGAGGCACACAGAGATGGTCACGAAGGCACATATAGAGAGGGTCACGGAGGCACACAGAGAGGGTCATGAAGGCACACAGAGAGGGTCACGGAGGCACACAGAGAGGGTCACGGAGGCACACAGAGAGGGGCACGGAGGCACATATAGAGAGGGTCACGGAGGCACACAGAGAGGGTCATGAAGGCACACAGAGAGGGGTACGGAGGCACACAGAAATGGACACGGAGGCACGATGTCGAGGCGGCTGTGGGCCGACAGGACGTTGCCGCGCGGAATTTTTGAACACAGTCAGTTTTTCGGAGCCCCGCCGATGTCGGGACCAGCTCCGCACAACTCCATACGGCTCCGGCGATCGAAGTGGGACCGGCCCCGCGAGGCCGGACGGCTCAAGCGACCACGTTAGGTCGCGCTCGCCGCATGCAGTCGCATGCTGGTGGGACAGGCCCTTAAGAAACAGGCTGCATATGTCCCTCAAGTAATTTCAATTCTCTTGAGGTTCAAATTATATTCATTATTGGTCGGAAATTTGCTTCTGAGCTATTGCACCTTCAATAAATATTCAACTTTGTGTAACAGCGTGATTAATGGGCAATTATTCATCGTGCCCATTGTTTCTATGTGTCGGAGACTGCAAATCTCAAGGAAGACAGTTACAAATTCAGTAGCTTTCGTCTGATGGGTTGCAGTTTGATCCATTTCACACAAGGGATTTGGATTTGGGCCATTTACCTGGCAATGTATGATTTAAAATCCTGAGTTTCCGGCTCAGTTTTCTTTCATTTTTCCACTGGGAAGCTGTGCTGGTCCACATCTCACTACTGCCACCTCTGGCGGTTGGATAAACATCTTTTTTTTTCTGATGTTATTCCATTGGCTCTTGGAATATGGAGCAGCATCTCGCCCTTGAAGTTGGAGAGGACAATGTTCATACTGCTGGGGTGTAAGCTGTCTCAATTTGTGCTGGGCCTCACTCTGACATTGGAGAAGGCCCCGGACAAAATATCTGACAAAGGGTCTCGACCCGAAACGTCACCATTCCTCCTCTCCAGCTGCATGTACTGTACGGCAGCACAAAGTGTAGGATGGAACTGTAGATGCTGGTTTAAACCAAATATAAACACACAAAGCTGGAGTAACTCAGCGGATATCTATATCTCTCTATATCACTGTATATATCTCTCGTTTCCCTTTCCCCCGACTCTTAGTATGAAGGAGTATCTCAATCCGAAACGTCACCTATTCCTTTTCTCCAGAGATGCTGTCTGGCCCGCTGTGTTACTCTGGCATTTTGTGTCTATCTTACCCTAAAGTTTCAGTCAGACAAACCTGGTCACCAAGGCCTCATGCAATGTGCAGATCGTACTTCATAGATGCAGAGAGGAGGAGAGGAGTATGTTGGACAACTGCATGAGGTTTGAAGAAGGGTCTCCACCCGAAACGTCTCCCATTCCTTCTCTCCCGAGATATTGCCTGTCCCGCTGAGTTATTCCAGCTTTTTCTGTCTATTTTTGGTTTAAACTAGCATCTGCAGTTCCTTCCTACATAGTTATGTTCTTGTTATTGGTTTTGAATGAGTGTCAGTGGGTTTTTTAAAAAAAAGCCCGCTTCACCCCTCTCTCGTCACAGTTTCCTATTGAGAAATGTACTAAAATCCTATTTCAATAGCAGAGTCAGTGACAAAGCAATCTTGGATCTTTCCAGAGAGCAGTTGATACCCTAGCATTCATTTGAAATCGTGCTCCTAGGCAACAGAGCAGACATTACAAATGTTTTGGTACGTTCTAGTTTGTGCCTGATGTAATGAAGAGTCACACAAAGAGAGTGCTCAGCTGAGAGAATTCAAAATAATACGAAATAACATGAATTGAATCAAGTCTTTCATTTGAAATCCAGCTTTTTGTGTCTGTCTTTTGGTTTAAAACAGCATCTACAAGAATCTTGACTGCAGCCTTGGAGCCTTGCAATGAGTGGACACTTGTACGTCATCTCATAGAACACGCAACAGTACAGCAAGGAACAGAACAACACACCTCATCTGTGCTGAACATCTCCTACCTGCCCGCACATAATCCATATCCCTCCATTACCTGTATATCCATGTGCCTATCCACAAATCTCTTAAATGCCACTGTTGTTTCAGGCACCGCCACCACCCCCGGCAGTGTGTTGCAGGCATTCACTGCCCTCCGCATAAATAAACAACTTGCCCTGCATATCTCCTTTAAAATTTGGCCCTCTCACCTTAAAGCTACGTCCACTAGCATAGTCTGAAGAAGGGTCCCGACCTGAAACGTCACCTATCCACTTTCTGCAGAGAGGCTGCTTGATCCACTTGTGTACCAGTTTTTTTTTAAATTAGGGTAAATGGCTGAGCCTGGTCTACTAACGAAGGAACTATTAATAGCAAAGTTGCACAGTAGCTAATATCCTAGTCCAGAGATAGGGTGCCAAGTCAACAAGACTGAGATGCAAACCTACTGATCTGACCATGCGTCACATTGATTAATGATCAAATTGAGGAGCATATTTGAACTGTAACTCCATTTTGTTGTGTAACCTTATAGGAAACTAATTAATTTAAGACTTTTCTTAAGACGCTGCAGTCTGGGCACATTATTAGGCAAGGTAATGCTGCTGACAGCTAAACTGAAGGGCTGACCTTTGATCGTTTGAAACAAATGCTGACATCAGGCAGAAGAAGTGGAAAAGGAAGGCTTGGAAAACCAACAAGTCAAGAGTGTTTTATTGTCATTTGTCCCTGATGGAATCATGAAATTCTTACTTGCTGCAGCACAACAGAATATGTAAACATATTATCTGTACTCTGTAAACAATATAATCAGCAAGAAATAAAAGTTAGCTGTGTGTATCTATACATATATAGATGCACACAAATATATACAAACACACATATACATATATATACACACACACATATATACATACATATATATACACATATACATATACATATATACACACGCGTATATATACACACATACATACATTTATAGATATACACATATATATATATTTATACATATATACACACACACACATACACACACACACATATATAGATACATATGAATGCACATATTCACATGGATACATATCCATACATTTATGCACACACAATACATATATATATACATACACACACATGCACACACATATATACACACATGTACATGCATATATATACACACATATATATACACATACATACATAGATACATACATATGTACACACATACACACATATACATACATATATACACACATATACATGCATATATATAAACACATACATATATACACATATACATACATATACATATATATATACATATACACACACATATACATACATATATTCACACATACATATACACACATATACATGTATATATACACACACATATATATACACATACATATACACATATATATGTACATGTACACACACATATACATATATATACATAAACATACATATACACACATACATGCATATATATATACATACATGTATACAAATATGCATACATATACATATATACACATCTACATACATATACACACTCACATATATACACACATCCATGTACACACACATATACATACATACATATATACAAACACATATAAACATACACACATGTGTAAATATATACACACTCATATACATATACACACATATACATATGTATAGATACATACATACACACACACATACATACATATATATATATACACATATACGCATATATACATACACATACATGCATATATAGATAATACATATATACACACATACACATATATACATATATACACACACATATATATACATATATACACATATATACATGCATATATATACACACATGTACATATATACACACATATACATAAATACATACACATATACACACACATATATACACACATATACATGCATATATATACATATATACATACACATATACGTACATATATATACACACATATACATACATATATACGCACACATATGTATGCATACATACACACACACATAAACATATATACACACATATACATACATATATACACACATATATGCACACACATGCATGCTCACGCACACACACCCCCGTGCGCACATACACATCGAGTTATCAGGACAAATCAGCATATGGCATCGTAATTTGAAAGATGTGGAAATGGCAATCAGTACAAATTGGTTTAATTTGCCACTGAGAATTCCTTGCTGCCTGTCAGTAAGCCCAACTGTGCATCAAAGGGAATAATTTGTGGGGAAGAGAGCCAACAGCTTCAATTAAATTCATGTTTTGTCATGTTTTCCCTCCCAATTTTGCTGAACTTCTTAGTTATTGGGATAACAACAAAACTGCTTTGTTTATTGTACATTAAACCACAGAAGTTTTCTCCCTGTGACAGCATGAGTTTCTTTCGGGTGCTCGGGTTTAATCTCACATCCCAAAGACGTGCATGTTTGTAAGTGTCGGGGTTTACGGGGAGAAGGCAGGAGAATGGGGTGAGGAGGGAGAGATAGACGAGCCATATTTGCATAGCGGAGTAGACCTGAAGGGCCGAATGGCCTATGGTCCTATCTCTTATGACCTATTGACCACAATTGGCCCTGAGTGCACTTTCTTCACGGGTTCTGTTAAAGGTAAGGGTTGGCAATTAATTCCAGTGTTGCTGATAGAAACATAGAAACATAGAAATTAGGTGCAGGAGCAGGCCATTCGGCCCTTCGAGCCTGCACCGCCATTCAATATGATCATGGCTGATCATCCAACTCAATATCCTGTACCTGCCTTCTCTCCATACCCTCTGATCCCTTCAGCCACAAGGGCCACATCCAACTCCCTCTTAAATATGGCCAACAAACTGGCCTCAACTACCTTCTGTGGCAGAGAATTCCACAGATTCACCACTCTCTGTGTGAAAAACGATTTTCTCATCTCGGTCCTAAAATACTTCCCCCTTATCCTTAAACTGTGACCCCTTGTCCTGGACTTCCCCAACATCGGGAACAATCTTCCTGCATCTAGCCTGTCCAACCCCTTAAGAATTTTGTAAGTCTCTATGAGATCACCCCTCAATCTTCTAAATTCCAGCGAGTACAAGCCGAGTCTATCCAGTCTTTCTTCATATGGAAGTCGTGCCATCCCAGGAATCAGTCTGGTGAACCTTCTCTGTACTCCCTCTATGGCAAGAATGTCTTTCCTCAGATTAGGAGACCAAAACTGTACGCAATACTCCAGGTGTGGCCTCACCAAGACCCTATACAACTGCAGTAGAACCTCCCTACTCTTGTACTCAAATCCTTTTGCTATGAATGCCAACATACCATTCGCTTTCTTCACAGCCTGCTGCACCTGCATGCCTACTTTCAATGACTGGTGTACCATGACACCCAGGTCTCGCTGCATCTCCCCTTTTCCTAATCGGACACCATTCAAATAATAGTCTACCTTCCTGTTTTTGCCACCAAAGTGGATAACCTCAAATGTATTCACATTATACTGCATCTGCCATGCATTTGCCCACTCACCCAGTCTATCCAAGTCATCTTGCAGCCTCCTAGCATCCTCCTCACAGCTAACACTGCCCCCCAGTTTCGTGTCATCCGCAAACTTCGAGATGTTGCATTTAATTCCCTTGTCCAAATCATTAATGTATATTGTAAATAGCTGGGGTCCCAGCACTGAGCCTTGCGGCACCCCACTAGTTACTGTTCAGTATCAGTAGTCACTGATAACATGCCCAGACTATGAATAAATAAATGAACCACGTCACGGGCTTTCTACTGCTTGGTCTGTCTACGATGAGGTGTGATATGGTAGTGACACTTGAGAGAATGCAGCGGAGTTTTACGAGAATGTTGCCAGGGTGATAGTTACGAGAAAACACCAAGATGATTTCTTGAGAATGAAGGGAGCAGATTTAATTGAGGTGTATAAAATTCAGAGAGGCAGTAAGATCTATTTCCCTTAACAGAGGGTCAGTAACCAGGCAGCATAGATTAAAAATAATTGGGAGGAAGACAGGAGTTGCGAAGGAAATGGTTTCACTAATGAGTGGTTTGGGTCCAGAACTGATTGTCTGAAGGGCCTGTCCCATTTGGTGATTTAAAAAAAAAAAAATTTCCCCACTGCCGGCGTCGTATCAGCGTCGCCAAAAGATTTTGAACATTCCAAAATCCAGCGGCGACAAAATAAATGTTGCGGCACTTGATAAAACACCGCGCGTCATATGACATCGCTACACTTCATGACGCAAATTTTTTGGTGACCTGATACGGCAGTCAATTATGCTGGCAGTCGCCGAAAAAATCACCATGGGGCAGGTTCTTTTTCAAGTCAGAAACCTCTGCTTTTTAAAAAAAAAGTACAATGAAGTGGTACAGTTTGCAGAGCTTTTGAGCAACAGAACAAACATAAACTTCTTCAGGGATTGGACAGGCTGGATGCAGGAAAATCTTTTCCGATGTTGGGGGAGTCCAGAACCAGGGGTCACAGTTTAAGAATAATGGGGCAGGCAATTTAGGACTGAGATGAGGAACATTTGTGAAGCCAGAATCTGTGAAGCCTCATTCACGTTATTTGTGAAGCCAGTAGCATTCTCTTTGGAGACCACTGAGAATGAGTCTCTTCAGTAACAGTTTGGGTCAGAGTATTAATGGAACCATCCACACACAACGAGATGACACACAAATATTACCCAGGAGCTGGGAATTTAGAACAAAAATATAGGTTGCCGACAGATTTAGAAGGGAGAGTAATGACCCTTTATGACAGATTTCTTGTATAGAACTGCCCTGTGGTGCTTATCTGTCTGGGGAGACTCCAGAAATGTTAATAATGTGGAGGAACTTTCCCTGGGCTCAGAAACAAGTGAGGGAACCTTGGGCAAGTTTCTTTTACCCTGAAATGGTATTCATTGCCACAGAGGGTGGTGGAGGACAAGTCAGTGGATATTTTTAAGGCAGATAGAGACAAGTTCTTGATTAGAACAGGTGTCAAGGGTTATGGGGAGAAGGCAGGAAAATGGGATTAGGTGGCAGAGATAACCATATAACCATATATAACCATATAACCATATAACAATTACAGCACGGAAACAGGCCCTCTCGGCCCTTCCAGTCCGTGCCGACCATTTGTTTTCCCCTAGTCCCATCTACCTGCACTCAGACCATACCCCTCCATTCCCTTCACGTCCATATACCTATCCACTTTACTTTTAAATGTTAAAATCGATCCTGCCTCCACCACTTCTGCTGGAAGCTCATTCCACACAGCCACCACCCTCTGAGTAAAGAAGTTCCCCCTCACGTTACCCCTAAACTTCTGTCCCTTAATTCTCATGTCATGCCCTCTTGTTTGAATCTTCCCTACCCTCAATGGGAAAAACGTATCCACGTCAACTGTGTCTATCCCTTTCATCATTTTAAAGACCTCAATCAAGTCCCACCTTAACCTTCTGCGCTCCAAAGAATAAAGACCTAACTTGTTCAACCTTTCTCTGTAACATAGTTGCTGGAACCCTGGCAACATTCTAGTAAATCTCCTCTGTACTCTCTCTATTTTGTTGACATCCTTCCTATAATTAGGCGACCAAAATTGTACACCATACTCCAGAATTCGTCTTACCAATGCCTTGTACAATTTTAACATTACTTCCCTACTCCTATATTCAATGCTCTGATTTATAAAGGCCAGCACACCAAGGCTTTCTTTACCACCCTACTGACAAGATCTACTGATCTACTGACAAGATCAGCCGTGATTGAATGGCAGTGTGGACTCGATGGGCCGAATGGCCTAATTCTACTCCTATAACTTGTGAACTGGTATGTGCCTGTAACATGCTGCTGGGGTGATGTGGGAAGCAGATATGATATAATGTTCAAGAGGCTTTTAGGCAGACACGTGATCACGCAGGAAGCGGTGGAATACTGATCATAAGTTCCTTGCCATTTGTTTAGACTGGCTGTTCATCGAGGCCAGGTTGAGCCTGTTCCTGCACTATATTGTTCAATGTTCCATGGTGTCAGGGACATTAATCAGTCTCTGCTAATTTTGAACGATATTTTGTGTCAGGAAGGAGCTTCTAATCTTATCCTGGCTCATTTAGTGTGCGGAGCAGTAGTCCCTGGAGTTTCCAGAATGTGTGTTCCTGACTTTAATCGTGGGTTGGGGCAGAAGGGAGCCCTTTGTGCATTTCTGGGTGATTTTCGTGACCGCCTGAATGTGTGCCTAGAAAGAGGCCAGTTTCAGCTCTGATAGGTTGTGTACATAACTGCACAGACGCCAAAGTCCCTTGTCCGTGAAATTAATTACGTTGTTTTGGCAAGTTCTGCTGCACTCCCTGGGGCTGGAGTCTGGAGGCTTTCATCACAACAGCTGACGGGTATAAAGTGGACCATTGGGGGCCCACCAGAGCCTCAGTTGCCCAGGACATCAGCCCACTCACGCAGAAAATGAGAAAATGCCGAAAAAAGCAGCCAGTCTCATAAGGAGACCAGTGTGTGAGTTACCTTCAAGGCAGTAAACATCTTAATGATCCCTGCTGTTGCACAGAGCTAAATGCAACTGCACTCAAATGGCAGAAATGGAATATTAATGAGAATATTTAAACATTGTCCAACCAGGTTTATACCCCACATGTTATAATCTGGAAGATTAGCATGTGTGAATGCACTGTATATATTTTTTTGTTGACCAGTTTAGTTTAGAGATACAGCATGGAAACGGGCCCTTTGGCCTACCGAGTCTGTGCCAACCAGTGATCCCCGCACACTAACACTGTCCTACACACACTAGATCAATTTACAATTATACCAAGCAAATTAACCTATAAAGCTGTACATCTTTGGCGTGTGGGAGGAAACTGGACATCCCGGAGAAAACCGTCGCGGTCACAGGGAGAGCGTAGAAACTCCATACAGTCAGGATCGAACCCGGGTCACTGGTGCTGTAAGGCAGCAACTCTACTGCTGTGCTACCATGCTGGCCTGTGTGAATGTAAATATATTTTTTGTTGACCAGTTTTAGAACCATAAACTTGTGACAACACATGGTGGTAGATCTGTTGCCCCATAGCTGTGTTTCCTTGATACAGATACACAATGGGTGCTGTCTGGATGGACTTTGTCCATTCCCCCTGTGACCGCATGGGTTTTTTCCAGGCGCTCCAGTTTCTTCCCACACACCAAAGCCATCTAGGTTTGCAGGTTAATTAGGCTTTGGTAAGAATACTGCCCAGTGTGTAGGGTGGTGTTGGTGTACAGGGTAATCATCATTCAGTACCGATTTAGCGGGCTGAAAGTCCTGTTTCCGCGCTATAAGCCAGGTCACTTTTTCAGACGAAAGAAGAATCAGTCGAATTTAGAAGCATTTGAGAGTGGGATTAATTGGATAATTCTTTCAAAGAGCAAATGCAAGGATGGTGTACTGAACAGCCGCAATTCAGAATGATTCGTGCCACACCATTCATTAGTGCAGTGTGGACTGGACGGGCCGAAGGGCCTGTTTGCATGCTGTATCACTAAACTAAGCTAAACAAATTCTGCTAAATCCATGCAGAAAACAAATTGTTGCTGACACATGAATGCAAGTCCACCCTTTGTGGCTGAATGGGGAGAAATCAGGCAAGGAGAACATGTATTTTCTTGCTTCACTAAATACTCCTTGTTGCCTTTGCAATAAGTGAACAATAAATAAGCGAACAATGATTTCACTGCAGATAGACACAAAAAGCTGGAGTAACTCAAAGCTGAAGCAAAGGAAGAATTTCATTGTCCTATATGGGACACATGACAATAAACTCTCTTGAATCTTAACTCAACGGGTCAGACAGCATCTCTGGAGGAAAGGAATAGGTGACGTTTCGGGTCGAGACCCCTCTTCAGACTGAGAGTCAGCGTAAAGGGAAGTGAGTGATACAGACAGTGATATAGAGAGAGATTCTGGCCTGATGACTCTGCAAGAAGGGCATGCATCAGAAGCATGAGCTTCAAAGACCTCTAAAGTCCTTCCTGTCAGCGCACACTCCCGTAGGGCGCAGCTTCTCTAATGGTGACGAGCAATCAGTCATTTAGCCCATTAGGGCCACGAGTCACATGCAGCTTATTTTATCGGGGATTACCCACAAAGGAACATGTGTAAATCGGGTATGTGGAATCTGTGAAACTATTTCCTGACACCAAAAACTAATCTCCTGAAACTCAAGGATCCTGATCTAATGTTACAGCCCATGTTATTCCACATTGACTTGTTACATTCCCCACTTGAACTTTGCCGTACCACAACTTTGGCATTGTGTAGCGTTCAGCCATCTCCATTTAGACTTTTCACCTCTTCACCCTTGTATTGAACCTTTTATTTTCTGCTATCACAAGGTGGCCAGACGAGATAGCTCCCTGTAGGACTTGAGTACGCCAAGTGGATCTTTACAACAGTCCATTACCTTCAAGGATGCGGTTCATACAAAGTTTACCTAATTCATTTTATTTAAGTAGGTTGTTTTAAAAAAAAATAAAAAAAATTGAAATTCTAAACATTGTCGTTGATTCAATAGTCTAGAAGTCTGACACTGTCACTTTGGTAACTAAACTGCCACATTACCTTTTGTTGTTTGTGGGTTATTTATTGGTGATATTGAAATTTGACCAAACATTTCCGATCATTCTTGCCTTCTCATATACCAACATGGAGATGTGGCTTATTTGGAGGTTGTAGTGTTTAACGGGTTGTAGGGAAGAATCTGCTCCTGCACCTGCTCATTATTAGTTTCCAGGCTCCTGTACCTTCTTCCAGAGGGCAGGAGTGAAAAGTGATTGTGGCCAGGGTGGTGTGGGTCTCCGCTGATGCTGGCGGCCTTTTCGCGGCAGCGACTCCTGTAGATCCCTTCGAAGGTGGGGAGGTCAGTACCCGTGATGGTACTGACTTTCTGCAATCCTCGTTGTTAATGGGTGTCTGTGTTTGAATATTTCAGGCCAATGGGCTTGCTACAGAACTGGGGAATGTTGCAGACAAGTTCCATAATGCAGAGAGGGGTGCGGAGCGGAGAGAAGAGAAGAGAAAGGGCTGATCTGTTACGGAGCAGGCAGGACTGACAGGCAGGTGTGATGGTGTTGGGTGATTGATGGGAACTTGCTTCTGGCTAACAATTCCCAGTTACTTCAGTGAGCCTGATCTTGATAGACAATTTCACTTTTCATGATTTCCTTTATGTAATAATTTAAACATTTTTCTTCCCGATCTAAATAATTCATACTGCACTGTCAATTATCACCTGGAAAAGAAAAGCCCGTTAGTTTTCTTCTCTGAAGGAATCAGAGAGTGGTGTAGCACAGAAACACTTTTTTAGCTCACAATTCTACGTCGACTCGCTTACACTAGTCCGACACTAATGGCATGTTATGCCCCCTACATTCTCATCAACCCCCCCCCCCCCCCCCCCCCCTCAGATGCTACCACCCATCTTCATACCAGGACAATTTACAGCGGCCAATTCACCTCTCAACCTAGGGTTACACAAAAAGCTGGAGAAACTCAGCGGGTGCAGCAGCATCTAAGGAGCGAAGGAGATCTCCTATCTCCTTCGCTCCTTAGAAAGCCTATCTCCTTCGCTCCTTAGATGCTGCTGCACCCGCTGAGTTTCTCCAGCTTTTTGTGTAACCCTCGATTCTCCAGCATCTGCACTTCCTTCTTTATCACCTCTCAACCTACATGTCTTTGGGACATGGGAGGAAACTGGAGCACTCGGGAGAAACCTATGTGATCAACTCAGACACATGAACAACTTTTTCCCCTCTGTTACCAGGTTTCTGAATGGTCCTTCCATAAGCGAGGCCACTGGCCAATTCACCTCTACCCCATTGCGGACGTTGGACTTTGTCTCTGGAACTGATGCGCTACAATGCTGAGAACTATATTCTGCACTCTGTATCTTTCCCTTTGCTGTATCAATTGTACTAGAGTTTTACTTGATTGGCTTAATGTCGGGTAAATCGGATCTGTTTGGATAGCATGCAAAGTGAAGCTTTTACACCGTACCTCGGCACACGTGACAATAATAAACCTAAACCAAAACAGGAGGAAATTGTGAACTCCACACAGACAGCATCCAAAGTTAGGATTGAACATTGGACAGTGGAGCTTTGAGGCAGTAATTCTATGACCTGCGTCACCTTGTCACCAAAGGACTGTTGTCAGCCATCAGATCATCTTCCATTTGCCACAAGAAAGTTTTATTTTGGTTGGTCCGAGTGGGGGGGAGTTGGGTTGTTGAGGCTGAACAAGATAGGTCTTTATTCTTTGGAGCACAGAAGGTTAAGGGGGGACTTGATAGAGGCCTTTAAAATTGTGAGATGGATCGACAGAGTTGATGTGGATAAGCTTTTTCCATTGAGAGTATGGAAGATTCTAACAAGAGGACATGATTTGAGAATGAAGGGACAAAGGTTTAGGGGTAACATGAGGGGGAACTTCTTTACTCAGAGAGTGGTAGCTGTGTGGAATGAGCTTCCAGTGGAAGTGGTGGAGGCAGGATCAATTTTATCATTTAAAAATAAATTGGATAGGTATATGGACGGGAAAGGAATGGACGGTTATGGTCGGAGTGCAGGTAGATGGGATTAGGTGAGAGTAAGTGTTCGGCACGGACTAGAAGGGCTGAGATGGCCTGTTTCCATGCTGTAATTGTTATATGGTTATATGGTTTGCCAGACTGCTTCCTTGCGGTGTTGCTTCACACTGTACGGGGCCTCCTGGCACTGGACTGCCTCTTGAGTACAACAGTGCTGGAGGGACCCAGCAGGTCAGGCAGCATCTGTGAAAGGATACGGCAGGTGATGCATCGGGTCCAGACCCTTCCTCAGACTCTGAAGAGGTTTGAAGGAGGGTCCCAACCCAAAACATCATCTGTCCATTTCCTTCTGAGAATGCTGCCTGACCCATTGCGTACCTCCTGCACTTTGTGTTTTGCTCAAGATTCCATCATCTGCAGTACCTTGTGCCTCCTTTTTACTGGCTTCCCAGTGACTGGTGAGTAAGCAGAGGTGAAGAACCGAGGGTTCACTAATGGGGTCAGGATTTAAAGGAGTGGTTTGGTGAGGCACAGCCATGTGATCTGGGCAAACAGAGAACGATGTGAGAAAGGAGATGCCAGATTTCAGCTCCACGGAGATCTGAGGTTTGAGACTGCAAATGTCAGGAGTATTTTACCACATGAAACAGCATGGTGCAGGCCGACTGAGACTTCCAATAATCAGCACCACTTAATGTAATGCCATCACTCATATTTTCTCTTTGCCTGACAACCTTTTGTCTCCTTGTTTCCTTTTGTCTCTTTTTCATTTCAAGCTTTCATCCATCCGTGTGGCAATCAAACTCTCCCCACACCCCTCCCCTCCCCCACCACCCCTCCCCTCCCTCACCACTTCTCTTGTATCCACCTATCACTTGCCAGGATTTGTCCCAGCCGCTTCTCTCTTCCAGCTTCCTTCCCGCCTTACCACAAGGAGTCTGAGGAAGGGTCCCAACCTGAAATGTCATGAGATCCGTTGAGTTCCTCCAGCACTTTGTACTCTGCACAAGACCCTAGCATACACAATTTATTTTCTCTCAACATAATGTAGGCATCAAAGAGATTATGGGTTGTGCATATACACATATTCACCAACAATCCTTAAGGTGCCTCACCAAAAGTTGACAAATTTAAATTTAATTGCATGGCCTCTGGCGTGTTGACTAGTACCAATGTAGCAGCTGTGACACTCAAAATCAAAATCTTAGGTTATATTGCAGCAGGCATTTTATCGACACCAGTTATGATCCATTATTATTGGCCATTTCTACCTAATCTGCTATTAAGGTTAAAGTATGTTTGCTGCAGGCCTCTTTTAATCTAGTTCTTTAAACAATAAATGGAAGCGCTCGAGATAGCAGCATGAATGTGTTGACTTTGATAGCGTTTAGCCAGAAGGCTACAGAATACCATTAGGTGAAAAATGATCTAACCTAACCTCGAGTAAATGTTATAAAGTTGCCCTAACAACAGCTGTGCAGAGTTTAAGAAGGAACTGCAGATGCTGGAAAATCGAAGGTACACAAAAATGCTGGAGAAACCCAGCGGGTGCAGCAGCATCTATGGAGCGAAGGAAATAGGCAATGTTTCGGGCCGAAACCCTTCTTCAGCCATGCAGTGTAAGCAGTTGTTCAGCACCCAGCAATATGTTAGCGGACTTTATGAATTTGAACCAACTATCATTTGCTACATCAAGTGGCTCTCTTCACAAGAATGCCTGTACGTACACTGTGTGATCATGTAAATCTTATTGAACCACGACATGAGACCATTTGCACTTCATAACCTTGTGACGGTAATGATTTTCTGTTTATCCTGTGCTCTACACTTGCCCAGACAAGATGATGCTTGTTTTCCAAAGTGGGATGATGACGTCTTTTACTGAGAAAGAGCCTGGGCAAAAATATGAACGGAGATGCAGGGCTCTCTGCAAATAAAACAAATCCATTTTTCTTTTCATGACTTCCTTTGTGTAATAATTCAAACATTTTTCTTCCCGATCTAAATAATTCATACCAGATCAATTATTACCTGGAGAAGAACAGCCTGCTAGTTTTCTTCTCTGAAGGAATCACAGTGAAGTAGCACAGAAACATTTTTTAGCTCACAATTCTACGTCGACCCGCTTACACTGATCCTACAATAATGGCATGTTACTCTCCCTACATTTAATCCCTACAATAAACCAAATCCAATCAACCGTCACCCTGGGGTTTGCTGACCTGAGCTTGTCCCAGTTTGAGTTCCACATTGATAAGAATATTCTTGTTTAGGCTTTCAAATTACTCCATTAATCCAGCCCTCCCTATCTCTATGACCCTCGGAGATCACCATCTCCTTCTGTTTCTGATTCCCTCCATTTCCTGTCTCTGGGTCCAGAAATTCTTAAGTTATGGAGAAATATAGAACACATGAATGAAAGATATGCAAAAAGATAACGATGATAAAGGAGACAGGCCTTTGTTAGCGGTGGCCTGGGTAAAAATGAGTTACATACAATGAAACTCAACAAGGGTAGACAAAAATGCTGGAGAAACTCAGCGGGTGAGGCAGCATCTATGGAGCGAAGGAATATGTGACGTTTCGGGTCCAGACCCTTCTTCTTCGCTCCATAGATGCTGCCTCACCCGCTAAGTTTCTCCAGCATTTTTGTCTACCTTCGTTTTTTCCAACATCTGCAGTTCCTTCTTAAACAAGAGACTCAACAAGATGGCATTGTATCTAATACAATGACTTGGGTGACGGAGGTACAGAGCGAGAGGGTTACAATGGTTACTTGAAGTTAGATAAATCAAAAGTCATACCATTGGGTTGTAAGCTGCCCAAGCAAAATATGAGGTGCTGTTCCTCCAATTTGCATTTGGCCTTACTCTGACTATATCATCATTCATTTTGTTCTATCTCTCTCTACATCACTGTCTATTTAGTCTTGTTTCCCTTTCCCCTGGCTCAGTTTGAAGAAGGTTCTCAACCCGAAACGTCACCTATTCCTTTTCTCCAGATATGCTGATTCATCGGCTGAGTTACTCCAGCTTTTTGTGTTTGTCTTCCGTTTAAACCAGCATCTGCAGTTCCTCTCTACGCAAGCAGTGACAAATAAGTTGGTTCATTCTTTTAAAATATTGATGCAATAGGTTTGAGGTGATCGGCTTGTGGGCAGTGACTCTGTGATAAATTGTATACTTTAATCTCGATCAATCCAGGATTCAATGTTCTTGTGTGCTGTAGTGATGGAATCCATGGCTCAGATAGAGAAAGCCAGATTCACATTTTCTGAAACAACTCAGGACATCCCAATTGCTTTGTAACCAATGGGATTCTTATGAAGTGTAGTCAGTGATACGACATAGGAAAATGAGCTGCTAGCTTGCACACATGAAGCTTCTACCAAAGATAATGTGACAGGACCTGATATTAAGAGAGAGGCAGATGCAGGTTAGAACAATGGGGAGACTGATACAGGTATTTTTGATTATGAAGTCCCCAGTTCAATATCTTAAACGAAAGGTAACAGTATAGCATATACAACAGTACAGCATTCACTCTATTCAGCATTGGCCTGTCAGCCTGAAACCTGTGTATAACCACAACTCTCTCTCACTGTCCCACCATTTGGGCACTGTATCTGAGGAAGGATGCGCTGGCTCTGAGGCAGAGGAGGTTTACAACAATGATCCCAGGAATGAGTAGGTTAACCTATGATGAGCGTTTGTCGGCACTGGGCGTGTACTTGCTGGGGTTTAGAAAAATGAGTGGGGGACCTCATTGAAACGTACAGAATATGAAAGGCTTGGAGAGAGTGGATGTGGAGAGGATGTTTCCACTACTGGGAGAGTCTAGGGAGAGTCCAGGACTAGAGTTCATAGCCTCAGAATTAAAGGATGTTCTTATCGGAAGGAGGTGAGGAGGAATTTCTTTAGTCCGAGGCTGGTGAACCACTGGAATTATTTGCCGCAGAGGCTGTGGAAGAAAAGTCATTGGATATATTTAAGGCAGAGATAAATAGATAGATTCTTGATTAGAAACATAGAAACATAGAAATTAGGTGCAGGAGTAGGCCATTCAGCCCTTCGAGCCTGCACCGCCATTCAATATGATCATGGCTGATCATCCAACTCAGTATCCCGTACCTGCCTTCTCTCCATACCCTCTGATCCCCTTAGCCACAAGGGCCACATCCAACTCACTCTTAAATATAGCCAATGAACTGGCCTCAACTACCCTCTGTGGCAGAGAGTTCCAGAGACTCACCACTCTCTGTGTGAAAAAAGTCTTTCTCATCTCGGTCTTAAAGCATTTCCCCCTTATCCTTAAGCTGTGACCCCTTGTCCTGGACTTCCCCAACATCGGAACAATCTTCCTGCATCTAGCCTGTCCAACCCCTTAAGAATTTTGTAAGTTTCTATAAGATCCCCTCTTAATCTCCTAAATTCCAGAGAGTATAAACCGAGTCTATCCAGTCTTTCTTCATAAGACAGTCCTGACATCCCAGGAATCAGTCTGGTGAACCTTCTCTGCACTCCCTCTATGGCAATAATGTCCTTCCTCAGATTTGGAGACCAAAACTGCACGCAATACTCCAGGTGTGGTCTCACCAAGACCCTGTACAACTGAAGTAGAACCTCCCTGCTCCTGTACTCAAATCCTTTTGCTATGAACGCTAACATACCATTCGCTTTTTTCACTGCCTGCTGCACCTGCATGCCTACTTTCAATGACTGGTGTACCATGACACCCAGGTCTCGCTGCATCTCCCCTTTTCCTAATCGGCCACCATTTAAATAATAGTCTGCTTTCCTGTTTTTGCCACCAAAGAGGATAACCTCACATTTATCCACATTATACTGCATCTACCAAACATTTGCCCACTCACCCAGCCTATCCAAGTCACCTTGCAGTCTCCTAGCATCCTCCTCACAGCGAACACTGCCCCCCAGCTTAGTGTCATCCGCAAACTTGGAGATATTGCCTTCAATTCCCTCATCCAGATCATTAATATATATTGTAAATAGCTGGGGTCCCAGCACTGAGCCCTGCGGTACCCCACTAGTTACTGCCTGCGATTGTGAAAAGGACCCGTTTACTCCTACTCTTTGCTTCCTGTTTGCCAGCCAGTTCTCTATCCACATCAATACTGAACCCCTAATACCGTATGCTTTAAGTTTGTATACTAATCTCTTATGTGGGACCTTGTCGAAAGCCTTCTGGAAGTCCAGATATACCACATCCACTGGTTCTCCCTTATCCACGCTACTAGTTACATCCTCGAAAAATTCCACAAGATTCGTCAGACATGATTTACCTTTTGTAAATCCATGCTGACTTTGTCCAATGATTTCACCACTTTCCAAATGTGCTGCTATCCCATCTTTAATAACTGACTCTAGCAGTTTCCCCACTACCGATGTTAGACTAACTGGTCTGTAATTAGTACGGCTGTCAGAGGTTATGGGGAGAAGTCAGGAGAATGGGGTTAGGAGGAAGAGATAGATCAGCCATGATTAAATGTCGAAGTAGACTTGATGGACCAAATGGCCTAATTATAGACAATAGACAACAGGTGCAGGAGTAGGCCATTTGGCCCTTCGAGCCAGTACCGCCATTCAATGTGATCATGGCTGATCATTCCCAATCAGTGCCCCGTTCCTGCCTTCTCCCCATATCCCCTGACTCCGCTATTTTTAAGAGCCCTATCTAGCTCTCTCTTGAAAGCATCCAGAGAAGCAGCCTCCACCGCCCTCTGAGGCAGTGAATTCCACAGACTCACCACTCTCTGCGAAAAAAAGTGTTTCCTCGTCTCCGTTCTAAATGGCTTACTCCTCATTCTTAAACTGGGGTCCCTGGTTCTGGTCTCCCCCAACATTGTGAACATATTTCTTGCCTCTAGCGTGTCCAAGCCCTTAACTATCGTAGGGTACACAAAAGGCTGGAGAAACTCAGCGGGTGCAGCAGCATCTAAGGAGCGAAGGAGATACGCAATGTTTCGGGCCGAAACCCTTCTTCAGATTCTTAACAATCTTATATGTTTCAATGAGATACCCTCTCATCCTTCTAAACACCATAATGTACAAGCCCAACTGCTCCATTCTCTCAGCATATGACAGTCCCGCCATCCCGGGAATTAACCTTCTAAACTCTGCTCCTATCTCTTGTGATCTTATGACCCCTTGTTCGTGATGGGCCCAGACTGTTCCTGTAGATGGAGTCGCACACACACAAGGACAAGGCAGCAATCACAACACCTTTGAGCGCAATCGTGCACAGAGATATTCGATTACATTTGCTTGTGTTTGGTCGAGTGCAGGAAAGGGGTGTTTTGGTCTCTGCAGGAGGCGCAGATGGTTTCTGAGTTGCGTGACTGCACATAAACAAGTAGCGTCTATTCAATGATGAAAAATATCCCAATGATATAATCTGCATAGTAACAATATATGAGGAAAAACCAAAAATATCAGAGCTACACACAGAATGGATGGGTGGAGTTTAGTTTTCACGTTTGCCACTAAGTAATTGACCATTTTGGAGCTGGGTGCAACATTCAAGTCTGCAATTCAACATTCAACACTCAAGAGAGTGCTGCATTGTCAGAGGTTCCAACTTTAACATGGATGTTAAATTTGAATATTTTTAGTTCAGAGATTTATGGGGAAACAGGCCCTTTTTGCCCGCTGAGCCCTCACCGACCAGTGATCCATGCACATTAACACTATTCCACGCACACTAGGGTCAATTCACATTTATGCCAAGCTGATTAACATACAAACCTGTACATCTTTGGAGTGTGGGAGGAAACTGAAGATCTTGGAGGAAACCCACGCTGGACGTGGGGAGAACGTACAAACTCCGTGTAGAAGGCACCAATAGTCCGGATCAAGCCCGGGTCCCTGGCGCTGTGAGGCAGCAACTTTATCTCTGCACCATGATTCTAGATTAGTACAGGTGTCGGAGGTTATGGGGAGAAGCCAGGAGAATGGGGTGAGGAGAGAGAGATAGAGCAGCCATGATTGACTTGAGTGGACTTGTTGGTCCGAATGACCTAATTCTACTCCTATTCTTTATGACCTTATGACATCTGGTGCTGTTCTTGTGTTAATGTAGGAGCCTCTTTGATGCAATTTTGAAGTTTGTTCTCGGTATTGTGTCCAATATTACTCTCTCAGCCAGCTCCACCAAAAAACAGATTTTCTATCAACTATGACATTATTGTGTTGCCGGAGCCTATGGTGCAGTAATTGGTTGTTATGACTCCTACAACAGTGGCTGCTCCTCGATACTAAATGAAAACTTATTTTATTATCTTTCGTTTTGCCTGACTAGCCACATTGCCCACGCTCCATGAGGTAGAACTCCCCGGTTGAGTTGAGTTGAGATGTGTTCTGGAGTGTGATCACATGATCTCATGCCAGGTGTGATTTATCTTTTCCCTTTGAGGTTCTTGTAGGTTTGTGCAGCATCTCCCGTGAGTATTCGCCTCTCCAGAGGCCTTCCTTTGCTGCTTGTGGTTAGGTTGGGGGTGTTGCATTTATGTTCTCTTGCTCCTTTACTGACACTCTGGCTTGCTGTGGTGCTTTATCCAGCACTGTCTGCAGTGGTCCTGTAGTTATCTCATTGAAACATGCAACTCATGCCAACTGTGTTTTGTTCTTTCAAGCTACTTTTTTCCTTATTTTTTCCTTAATGTTTCCATCTTCCATCTACTCGGCTTCCAGCACCAATCACCGTTTGGTGAAACATTGAGGAAACAGGCCCTTCGGCTCGCCGAGTCCCTGACGACCAGTGATCACCCCGTACACTAGTTCTATCCTACACTCCAGAGACTATTTGCAGAAGCCAAATAATCTACAAACCTGCAGGTCTTTGGTATGTGGGAAGAAACCAGAATGTACAAACTCCGACAGACAACACCCGTCGTCAGGATCAAACCCGTGTCTCTAGCGCTGAGAGGTAGCAAATCTATCACTGCACCATCCTGTTTCCCTGTCTGTAGTTATGTGCTGTGGGCTAGAGTATTATGTCCATAATAATCCCACTAATTGCGCTCTAATTTAGTCTAATATGAACCGGAACAAGTGAATTGTTGCATGCTACAGGCATACGAGACGCCGCAACGACAAATATATAATCATCAGTTATTAGTTATTTATATCAATCATCATTAAACTAGATCATAATAGTGCAAAAGCAAAATAAGTAGAGCAACCTCAGTAGTAGGCAGCAGTAGTAGATGTATGAGGGTGTTACCAGGGCTGGAGAATTATAGTCCTGAGCAGACACTTGTCTTTTTGGAACATAGATTATTCAGCCTGATTTGGGTGAATTGTGTCAAGTTACGAAAAGCCAAAACAGAATTACTAGAAAGAACTAATTTCCCTTAGCCGAATGGCTAGAAACTCAAGGGTGTAGATTTAAATTAATTGGTAGAAGGACTGGCTGAGAGCTGAGAAAAAGTAATTTCAGTCATGAGTGGTAGGAGTCAAGAACTCTCTGCTCGAGAGGGTGGTGAAGGCAGGATCCCTCAGCACAGTTGGATGTACTTGCATTAGTTGAAGAGTCGTAAACTGCAGAACTACAGACCAAGAGGTGGGATTAAAGTATTGTCTGTTTTTGACTGACCTGGAGTCAAAGGATTCACAGCCGCCTCCTGTGCTCTACATACTGTATTTTACGATTTGACGATTAATATATTTCGTCCTGTTGTAAATCAGCAGTAACTGCCCCAAAGAGAATAACCTAACACGGAGGGACTGTTGTTTGAATTGCAGAAGAGGTTAGATTATGCATTTTGTGCATTCCCGTTATTTTGTCAGAGAACACTGATTCACACTGGTTTCACGTCTGCAGGACGCTCCTTGCATTTCAGAGTGGCTCTGGGAACAATCTATGCTCTGGTTGTAATGGAGCATGTCACCTCTGTCCACCGTTTCTGCATTTAACCTGTCAGGGACTGGCCTCGGCTTCATTAAATGCTTGTTAATCTCCTGGAGTTTATCGGGGAGTGCATTGTTTGTCAGGTTTGTGCACAGCCAATTGTTTTTCAGTTTTCTTTATCATTATCCATTCATCCGTGGTGCATCCACCTCATTAATATTTCATTGGTTTAATGAGCTTCAAGGTGATGAATAAAATCATAGTTTTTGATGTCAGAGGTAGCTGTGTTGTGTAGATAGTTGAAGGGAAGAGAGAGCCATCATTCCTCAGGGACCGTAGGTTGGGAACAATCCATATTTGGCAACTGTGCTTGTTGATTTCCACTGAAGGTATTGCTGATTTAACTATCTAGAGCCTGCATTTGTTCACATCGCAAAATAACTCCTGATTCGTTTAATTGCAGGGAAAAGGACACAGCTTGTCACTAGTTTAGTTTATTTTAGTTTAGTTTAGGGGTACAGTGCGGAAACAAGCCCTTTGGCCCATCGAGTCTGCGTCGACCAGCGATCCCCACACAATAACGCTATCCTACACACACACACACACACTAGGGAAAATTTACAATTTTACCAAGCCAATTAATATACAAACCTGGACACCTTTGGAGTGTGGAGGAGACCAGAGATCCCGGGGAAAATCCATGCAGGTCATGGGGAGAATGTGCAAACTCCGTACAGACAACACCCGTAGTCAGGATTGAACCCGGGTCTCTGGCGCTGTGAGGCAGCATCTCTCCCACTGCGTAAACATGTGCAGAATGTTTTTTAGTGACTGAAAAGTGTGTCCCTCAGCAGAAGTCAAGGTTCATGGGTGACAGCACCTTCGTTGTCCTTGCCCGTTGCTTATGCAAGTTATCCACAGTTACTACTCTCCAGACCACTGGACTGAAGATGATTGGAAGATACCTCCAGCATCAGTCCACGGGAACTCAATGTGATTGACATATGCTGATATTGTCTATCAAATTACATTTGATACACATCTTCAACCCCTCAATGTAGTTTATAATAGTCTCTGCAGATTTATTTTAAGGTGTCCATATCTAACTCACCACTGTTCTATGTACGAAACTCTAAACTGGTTATCCCCCCACGCTCGAAGATGCTACCACTGGTTCCAGTTCATCTTTAAATGTATCCATTTCAATTACCCTTCTTATTTAAAACAAGACCTATTACCATACACACCCTCATATTCACTAAGACATATTCAGCAACCCTTCTTTTTCATTCCAAGAACTAACAAAGAAATTGGGAGACGTGCATTTAAATTCAAAGCTCCTTCTGACTGGAACGCTTCTGCCTAGTACCATAAGAACTATTAGCTCATTTCGTCTATTTAAAAAAAACACTTTTACCCTTCCTTATAAAACCATGTACCTGTTTCTAGTATTAGAGTCTTTGAGCTCCTTTATCTAGCTTGCTCTGTGTGTGATCATTTGGCATAGCTATTGTATATGCATTGCCATTACACTTATGTATTATTGTATTGCATAGTGTAACAATATTATGTCACAATACTATGAAATATATCATGTAATAATAACGTATGATGTATGATAGGTGGTATATGGTATTCTGCATCAACATTTTGCTGTAACACATAACTTATTATTATTGGATGTGTAAAGTCAATTAACAATTGTCATAAACTATAACATGTGGGGATGGAGGGGTTTTGGAATTGGTGTGTGGGTTGATGTGTCAATGAGAGCCTCTATGTATGTTATGTCTTGTGCTGTATGTTTTATGTTGGACCCCCTCAAAAACGAGATGACTGTTCATCTCAAGGGGTTATCCATGAATACACTTGAACATATGTATTTAATGTTTATATAACTCTCCCCCACTCATGGTATTTTTCAGAAGAAATTACTCTGTTTTATTGAGAGATCTTGCAATGGTGTGTGTTTCCTTCACTCTTTGGACAGTCACTGGTTTCTGAATAAATTCACTGCACTGTCCAAGGAGGTGTTTAATCTGGGTTGGGTTTGGTCCACCTTCACCTTTTACTGGTATTTCTGTTGTCAATACATACATTGAAATCTGATTGTAAATTGTATCCTTTCCCATCTGGCTGCTCTTGACTGAATGGAATAAGTTTAGAAGGATGAGAGGGGATTACATTGAAACATATAAGATTGTTAAGGGCTTGCACACGCTAGAGGCAGGAAACATGTTCCCCATGCTGGGGGAGTCCAGAACCAGGGGCCACAGTTTAAGAATAAGGAGTAAGCCATTTAGAACGGAGACGAGGAAACACTTTTTCTCACAGAGAGTGGTGAGTCTGTGGAATTCTCTGCCTCAGAGGGCGGTGGAGACAGGTTCCCGGGATGCTTTCAAGAGAGAGCTAGATAGGGCTCTTAAAAATAGCAGAGTCAAGGGATACGGGGAGAAGGCAGGAACGGGGTACTGATTGGGAATGATTAGCCATGATCACATTGAATGGCTGGCTCGAAGGGCCGAATGGTCTACTCCTGCACCTATTGTCTATTGTCTATAGTAAATGAAGATAGCAAGGCAGGAGGAGGATCTATAATGTATGAAATGTGCTGGACAATTCACTCCGCTGTCCCAGGGGGTGTTTAGTCTGGGTTGGATTAGTGTTGAGGAAGGCCAGGGGTTAGGGCATGGAATTGTTGTGGGATTTGCAGATGGGTTGATGGGTCTGATCTAGGATTCAGGAAATGGAGTGATGGGAATGGGTCTGAGGGAGGGTTGGATTGTGTAAACTATAGAAGTCGTTTTGGAAAATAAATTTCTTATGACCTATTCCAGTCTTTGCCTTTCTTGCTACCTGGGGAAACAGACCATTAGGCCCACTAACTTTCCGCTAACCATAAGCACTTTTTCAAACCAAAGGGCCTGTGAGGTAATTCAAGAACTCTCCCGAGTTAAAAATCAAACTCGTGGTAAGTACGTAGAATGTATGTAGTGGCTACGTCGGAGCTCCGTGGATGTCTCATAGCGGCAGGTACTCGGGAAACGTGGTAACTCGTGAAGTTTTTTCAGCACTGTGAAAAATGTCCACGAGTACCTATGAGCGGCTATTACCGTAATTCTTCGAGTTCGAATCAGGGGACACTCGGGAGAACTCTTGAATTACCTCGTACAGTGGGGAAGGCCCTTAATTCAGTCTGAAGAAGGGTCTCGACCTGACACGTCATGCATTCCTTCTCTCCAGAGATGCTGCCTGTCCCGCTGAGTTTCTCAGCGGTTTGTGACTATCTTCGGTGTAAAACTATTGACTCAGCCCTTTGATCCACATGGCTAATGTTCTGAACACCTCTGGCCAACTATTGCAGAATCTTTGGTGAGATTACATGTACCTGTTTGTTCTAATACTGATTGAACGTATAAATATATAACCAGACACTTTAATCAATCAGGATTTTATGAATGCTGTGCTAAGTTACAAGAACCCATTATGATCTCAGTCTATGTAAACATCATACTGCTGCCATTCTAATGGATGGTGTTCTTTGTTGACACACCCGTATCCTGGTGATTTCAATTGCTGCTTAGTGCTTGTAGTATTAATAGAAAGCAGGGCTTTGGGGTTATTTATCTTGGATACAGTAGATACAGTAGATACAGTAGCTACTGATGGCTGTTACTTGCTTAGTATCAACGTGACTATCGGTTTTATCCTCGGACCCTTCTTTTATTGGCTTCATACTGTGATAAAAGATCTTGAAGCTCTTATTCCCGAATGCAGAAATGTTGCTCTAGTCTATTGGAATGTGCATGTGTTCAAATATTACCTGTGCTCACCTCCACAAAGCAGTTGGGAATCCTTATGGGCCTGTCCCACTTAGACAACTTTTTAGGCGAGTGCAGGAGACTCTGCGCTCGCCACATGGTTGCCACATATTCGCTGGTGGTCTCTGGTGAGTCTCCTTCATGGTCGTGAGGAGTTCCCGCATTCTGGGAACTAGTCGCGGCCTCAGTATGGCCGCCGCAGATTTTTCAACATGCTGAAAATTTTTCTGCGACCAGAAATTGGTCGCCATGGAGAAAATCGATAATTGATAATCCTGTAGTCGTAGGTGCAGTTGTAGTGGGGTCGCCATGTAGTTATACGTAGTCGAGGTAGCCTCAGCTAGTTTTAGTTAATCGCCTTTGCTGACCGGTCATTTTCATTGGCGCATTAGACCATTATTATTATTATTATTATTATTATTATTATTATTGCACTACTATTGTTTGCTTTTGGAGTGTCTTTGTGTGTATATATATATATCTATATCTATATATCTATACACACACACACACACGTATGTGTATGTATATGTGTAGATATATATATATGTGTGTGGGTGTATATTTTTATATATATGTGTGTGTGTGTGTGTGTATATATATATATATATGGGGGTGTGTACTTGTGAGTAAGTGCATATATACACACTGAACTTTTTTCTCTAATTTATTATATTGTTTATAGTGTACTATGTTTGCACATTCCTTTGTGCTGCTGCAAGTAACAATTTCATTGTTCTATCTGGGACATGTGACAATAAAACACTCTTGACTCTTTAATAAGCAGCAGGGGAAATAGTTTAGCACAGTTGGAGCTGAACAATTGGGTTTGTGCTAATTCAGCTGAAATCCATGCCATGACCTAAAATGTATTCTAATTTAGCAGAACACTGTGTACATTTTTTTCACATAACACATTTTAAGTTGGAAAACTGACCTAGTTATATATAGCAGAAGTATTTCCAGTTCAATTTGGTGGCATTAGAATATGTGGTGATTGACTCTGTCAATGGATTAATTGATCCAGATTTCAACTTCCCTGCCTTTGCAGAACTTGCACAAGAGAGCAGACTGTGGACGTGCAGGTGCAGCAAACAATTGGGAACTGAAGTTGAAAGGTCACCTTTATTGCAAGGGAATGGAAGTCAAAAATACAGATGAAGGGTCTGAAGCAAGGGCCTGACCCAAAACATCGCCTGTCCAATCCCACCCCAGATGCTTCCTGCCCTGCTGAGTTCCTCCAGCACCTTGAGTTTTGCTCAAGATTCCAGCACCTGCAGCTTCTAGTATCACTGACATAGGGATGTGCTGATACTGTTGTAAGGGAGGCTGTGATCAGACTTGGATCATTGTCTAGCCCTGGGTCGCCTGAATTAAGGAAGGATTTACTTGCATTGGAAATGGTTTGGAGGAGGTTGCTGGGGTGAGTGGGTTGCTTTATGAGGAATGGTTGGGCATGTTGGGCTGCTACTCATTGGCGTTCACAGGAATGAGAGCTGAATTTATTGAAACATATAGAACTACGAGGAAAGGTCATAAATGGGAAACAATAACTCTGCTCCCTTCCAGTCAACCAGTTTGACTCGGAAATCCCTGTTATTACTTAGATCATATGGCAGCTCGACAAGTTGGATGTGGGTGGAAACTAGGACTAAAATGTATAATTTCAGGACCAGGGGACAACCAGTCAAGAAGATGATGAGGAGGAGTTCTTGATGGATGATGATAAGGATGATGATGACGACGATACTTTGTTGAAGAGTGGTGGAGACTGGAGATCCATGAGAATTTGAGATAGAGTGTAGCAGTGGTGGGGATTGTGGAGAAGAATGGACTCAAAGCCAACAATCGGACAGAGCAGCCATAATGTCTTGAAGGGTGGAGCTGGCTTGAGGTGGGGGTGTGATTGGGGTGGTAGTGGTGGTATTCTGCCCAATTGTTGTTACTACTTGTATTACGCTCGTGAGTGAGCAGGAATTGGGGTGGAAACTGCTTTGAAATGCAGTTTCGCAGAGGTGCATGCCCATTCCTTTTCACTCTGGCAGTTTTTAACTAAAGCCCTTGGCCTCCGAGTGGTCATGGCAGCATGGATTCAGGACGGAGCTGAGGGAGTTCATGTGCATTAGTTTGTGGAATACATTGCTCGACATCTAGATCACCAGTAGACCAATATGCATGACAATTGCGGAAAAGAAGACGTGTAACTCCAAACTACTGCAGAAACAGATGTATTCCCACAAGTTTTGCTGTTGCTGCTTAGAGCATTATAATGTATGAATGAGATTAATGCATGGCATTTCATATTCTTACATCCCAAAATATCTCTCAGCCAATTCGCCGCATAATGTTAGCATGTAGTTATGACAGCAAAATCAGCAGTTGGTGAGATAACCTGTCTGTCTCCAGCTCATTTCTGTCACATTGTCCACATTGATAGTTATTGACTGTGTGCCGAATTGCCTCAGTCTTCTGAGGAAGTCCCGGCATTGATGTGTCTTGGTCGTAGCATCAAGAATTAGAGTTTGTGGAAAAGTATGCAGGGCAGGATGTGAAAGCCACAGCCTTAATCAGAGAGTTGTTAGAATTTCACTTCACACTACCTCGGCAAGGCCACCAGCCACACCTCCAGATTCAGGGGCAGTTTCTTCCCAGCTGTTATCAGGCAGCTGAATGGTCCTCTCATTAACTGGAGTGCAGTCCTGGCTTTCCATCTACCTCACTGGAGACCTTTACACGATCTTTAATTAGTCATTTTCAGACTACCGTGTTATATCTTGCATTAAATGTTGTACCTTTATCTGTAAGCTGTGGACGGTTTAATTGTATTCATGTATAGTGTTTTCTTTAACTGGATAGCACGCAAACAAAACCTTTTTTTGCTGTATCTCGATACACGTGACAATAATAAGCTACCCTAAACTAAAATTTGGAACTGCGGAGGTGGTGAAAACAAGATCATTCCGTGCCCTTCAAGAAAATAGGATCAGCATTGGAGAGAGAATTTATAAGGCTCTTGGAATGGTTCTGACGGGCTTAATCCCCGAGCATTGACTCGACAGACTGATGGTTCTCTTTCTGAGTTTTAACAAATCCACAATTCTTTTGGATTCCAGATCAGCAAAGGCAGACGTGAGAGTGAGCACTTGCCATATCCAGTACATAGTCTGACCTTGGGTACACAAAACAAGTTTATACAGAGCTGGCTTCAACCTGCAAGTTAATTTCAGCTCGCAACCCAGCCTCTGGGGCAGTGTTCCTTCATGTTGTACTCATTTCAGGCTTCGGAAATTACGGTGCGAAGAAAAATATAAATTTAGCTCCTGCTGCGGTCTCTTTTATTTCTCAAACCGAAAACAAACCAGGGATTCAGCAGCACTCTGAGAAAACCTGCCAGGACCCGTCCTGTTGAACTACATTCAGTATTGAGGGCAGATTAATAGCTGTCACACAGTCAATCACATTCCTCTGAACCACACAAAGATGGTGGCAGATAGAAAATGTGCTTGGGAGCGAATGGAAGACTGAATATCACCTGTAGACCAATATACATGACAATTGAGGAATATAGAATTTTATATAGAATATGAATTTTTTTTCCAAGGACTCAATGCATATCATGGAAATTGTTACTTGGTTCTATTCCACCACATATCTGATGAAGCTCCTAATTGCCGAAAGTAATTGAACGAGCCATAGTTGATAATTAATCTAAACTCCCAATCTGTTCACTTAATTTGGACCAGTTATGTTCCACACTTGATACGTCTGTGTTTCCAATCTTGAAAAATCATGGTTTACCTTGGAACATTTAATCCCGTCTGTATTTATTCTGAAAATCTTCAGTCCCATTCTTCAGTGTTTATTCAGTTCTTTTAAAATGGATGGTTTATATTATTGAAGACAGCTCGCTATATACACAGAGCCCATGCTTTCTAGACTTGTGATTATAATTCCTCATACCCCTATTAATTTACTTGTCAGATCTTGGCTTGCCAATGAGTTCACTGGTCACGACCGTCTCTGTGCGCACAGTATGGTCTAACATCTGAGAGCTGTGAGCTGCTCTGCAGATTTAATCTCACCCATTCGCCACCTCAAGGTCACGTTAGTTACCGATAGAGCAGGAAGAAGCTTTACCCATTGTGAAGGAACAATGCTGATCCATGCACACAAAGTGAGGGTACACAAAAAGCTGGAGAAACTCAGCGGGTGCATCTAAGGTTTTCTCTGTTGAGGATAAGGTTGGGTTACACAAATAGCTGGAGAAACTCAGCTTTTTGTGTAACCCTCGATTCTCCAGCATCTGCAGTTCCTTCTTTAAAACATTAAGTTCTCTGTTGGTGGCTTCATGATGGGGCAATATCTCCGAAGTGGGCAGGGGGAGTGGAAGGACAGGCAGTGACCTCTGAAAAGGGCTGGACAGTGGCCTTCCATGTAGGGGGTGGTGTGTGGAGAGCTGCAATGCCTGGGGAGGAACAACTTCCTTGGTGAGGAGTGTGGGAGCTATGAGATTGTGGGAGCTATGGGGATTGGGGGAGTGTCAATGACCCTGAACATGGGAGTGTGGTCAGTTATCTCATGGGTAGAGTTGAGGGTGAGCGTCAGTGGAGTTGGAGAAGAGTGAGCTGGTTTTTTTTTGGGGGGGTGGGGAGAGATGGTGGTGGGGGAAGAGAACCCTTGCGTGTGCAGGACCCAGCAATGTAAAGCCCAGAATTCTGAAGAAGGGTCTCGACACGAAACATCATCCATTCCTTTTGTTCAAAGATGCCGCCTGACCTGCTGTGTTACTCCAGTTTGTTTGTGTCTTTCTTCAATGTAAAACCCATTCAATGTAAGACTCCATTCAGCCAGCACCAGAGGTCAGGATCGAACTGGCTTCACTGCACTGTGAGCTCTACATCTGAGCTCCTTTGCCAACCCACATGTTGGTGCAATGTCACTCCAATATTCATTCCCCTGGATTCAGGGAATGAATGATGGAGGGAATAGACACAAAATGCTGGAGTAACTCAGCGGGACAGGCAGCATGTCTGGAGAGAAGGAATTGATGACTTTTCGGGTTGAGCCCTTCATCAGACTGATGCAGGGAAACTGTTCCATTTGGCTACAGAGGTACTGAACTCAGAGGTAACTCCTTAACATTATGAACAGCACACTCCTTTTAATGAAGAGGAATCAACTCATTTCAAACCTGCCAATGAAATTGGTTACTCTGATGGAGTGTGCTTTAATGAAGTGTGCTGTTAATTCAATATTCCATTGCCATTTAATATAGAATATTAACTTTTTTTTTCAAGGACCTTACATATCAAGGAAATAAATATTTGTTTCTATTCCACCACATATGTATCCTGCTGAAGTCCAAATAAAGGAGCAAGTAAGTGAGTAAGTTTATTGGCCAAGTATTCACATACAAGGAATTTACATTGGTGCTCCGCCCACAAGTAACAACATGACATAGTGACAGTTACGAATGACTCAGAAAACACTAAACATGAATAATAATAAAACATTAATGATGAAACACCATTGATGAAGCATGTGAACCAACAAAATACCAGATCAAAGGGAGGCTACAGATTTTTGGCTGTTGAGTAGAGCAACTACTCGTTGCTCTACTCTACTCGAAAGAAAATAAATATAGAAACTCTGTAACCTTTAACAAAAATATCTCAAGGCTCCTCCGGGATATAGAAGAAGAATCTGATCCTGACCTACATAAGATGATCGTAAGACAAATGTTCAAAAGTTTGATCAATGAGATAGATTTGAGGTGTTTTTACAGACTGAGGAGCAGAATGGTTTTTATGGATGGAATCTAGAGACTCTGACTGGCAACTGAAGGGGGTAAATTCATTGTTACTCCAGTGTGGTATGATAGCCAAGAGGTTGTTGAGGATTTATAAGGCACTGGTCAAACTGCATTTGGAGTAATGTGAGCAGTTTTGGGCGGGAGAACGGGGTTGAGATTTTGCCTACCCAGGGGGTAAATTTGTTGAATTTTGGTTTGTTAAAAACAGTATTTTAAAATGTCCTCTTTGTCAGTTGCTTTATTATGGTCAAAGTGTAAACTCAAATTGCTGAACAAAACACGGTGGGGGTAAATTTACTTTCGAAAAGTTGCCAGGGGTAAATGGACGAAAAAGGTTGGGACCCCCTGGGCTAAAGGAATCAGGGGATATGTGGAAAAAGTAGCAATGGGGTACTGATTTTAGACGATCAGCCATGATCATATTGGATGGCGGTGCTGGCTTGAAGTGCCAAATGCCTACTCCTGCACCTATTTTCTATGTTTCTATTCCACAATTGCTTTTGTAGAGTTGAAGGGGTCACTTACTGAAACAGCAATGCTTTATTCAACATGTCACACAGCAACATAAATATTTCTCTGTTCTCTCATCATCTCTGTAATGTGTATGTGGTAACATCATTCACCTCACCATATTGAGCAGCTCTGTACTGTGTGAAATGTAGAGCATTTTTGTCCAAATTAAGTTAAGAGTTCTTTCAAGGTTTTGTTATGAGGAATTTTGTTTGTGTCAAAGAAAGAGACATTACAGGAGGGAGGGCATCGTACTGCTGAAGAACCGAATTTACTTCTCAAAACCCAGCAACAAAACGGCCACAACTGTGGCTGAAAATCTAAAATAAAACAGAAAATGCTTCAAACATGCTAGCTGATCAGTCAGTATCTGTGGAAAGAGGAACAATGTTAATGTTTCAGGTAATAAAAGCCAGACATAAAAACAGTTTTTATCAACAGCCAAACATCTGTAGCCTCCCTTTGATGTGGTATTTTGTTGGTTCACATGCCTGATCAATGGTGTTTTATCATTAATGTTTTATTATTATTAATGTTTAGTGTTTTCTGAGTCATTCGTAACTGTCACTGTATGTCATGTTGTTATTTGTGGGCGAAGCACCAAGGCAAATTCCTTCTCTGTGAATTGGCCAATAAACTTACTTACTTTTTGTCCTTTCATCTGAACTTGTCATATGCTGTCCTTCTAGTGAAGGAGCTGCTATATCGATACAAGAATTAGACCCAATGATGAAAAAGCAGTGATATACTTACAACGATAATGTCAGCGATGTGCGGCAAGCTTCCCTCGTGATGGGTTAATGGTTGCTTGGAGGTTTAGTGGTACATGGACTACTTGTCACTTAGTTAACAATACGTATTGCCTCTGTCCTGCTGCCTGCAGGCATGGTCTCCTTAACTGCTGCAGAGTTGTGAATGGAATGGAACATGGTATCATTGTCAACATCGCTACAGGACAGTACAGCACAATGGTAGAGTAGCTGAGCCTCACAGCACCAGAGACCAGGGTTTGATCCTGACTGCTGGTGCTGTCTGTACAGAGTTTGCACATTCTCCTCGTGACATTTTCAGTTTGGTTTAGTTCAGAGATACAGCGTGGAAACAGGCTCTTCGGCCCACCGAAGGAGAATTTACATTTATACCAAGCCAATTAACCTACAAACCTACACGTCTTTGGAGTGAGGGAGGAAACTGAAGATCTCGGAGAAAACCCATGCAGGTCACGGGGTGAACGTTCAAACTCCGTACAGACAGCACCCGTAGTCGGGATCGAACCCGGGTCTCTGGCGCTGCGTTCGCTGTAAGGCAGCAACTCTACCGCTGCGCCACCGTACCGCCCCATGCTGACCTGCCTGGGTTTTCTCCGGGAGATCCAGTTCCCTCCCACACTCTGAAGGCTAATTGGCTTGGTAAAATTGTAAATTGTCCCTAGTGTGTGCAGGAGAGTGTTAGTGGACGGGGATCGCTGGTCGGCGTGGACTCGGTGGGCCGAAGGGCCTGTTTCTGCACTGTATCTCTGAACTAAACTAAACTAAACATTTCAAAGTCATTGAGGCAGGAGGTGAAGATGGTTGGGCCAAGGTCACTGCCCTGATGTGGTGACACTGGGATAACTGACCGGCAAGAAGCATAACCATCTTCCATTGTGCAAAGTATGACTCCACCCATTGCAGTGTTTATTACTCTTGATGTCCTCCGTCTTCACTAATGCCTGGCCTCGTCAGTTAAATGCATCTTTGATGTCAAGGAAAATCGCTTTCACTTCAACTCTGGAATCCAGCTTTTCTAGGTTGATTGTTGAACCAGGAGCTCTGGTGCTAAGTGATCTCCAGAAAACCCAACATGAACTTTGGCAAGTAAATGGTGCTTGAATAAATATTGGTGCCGTCCTCCATCACTTTGATTGAGAGTGGGCAGGTCAGATGATAATTATTGCAATTGGTTTCCCCTCTTTTTATGAATGGCACATATCTGGCCAATTTCCCAAGACAGACACAAAAAGCTGGAGTAACTCAACGGCTCAGACAGAATCTCCGGAGAAAGCGAATAGGTGACGTTTTGGGTCGAGACCCTTCCTCAGACGATTTCCCACATTGTTGAGTTGATGTCAGTGTTCAGTCAATGGATATGGTGATTCTACTTGAACAGCCTGGCTTGAGAAGCAGATAGTTCTGTAGCACAAGGCTTTAGTCACACATTATAAAAACAGTGGGAGATGTTCAAAAACATATTGCACATCAGAGAAAAAAAAAAGGTCTATCCAAAGGCCAAAAACAATATAGCCAATTAGCTATAAAAGAATGTGAGGAACAAGCCAAAATAAGTAGCTGAAATATATCATGGAAATCATTGATGTAACAGACTGGGACATATACAGGACACAGCCAAATGGTTTCGGCTTATTATTGTCATGTATACTGAGGGATAGTAAAATGGTTTGTTTTGCATGCTATCCAACCAAGCAGCACAGTGGCGCAGTGATAGAGCCACTTATGAAGAAGGGTCTCGACCCGAAACGTCGCCTATCTCCTTCGCACCTTAGATGCTGCTGCACCCGCTGAGTTTCTCCAGCCTTTTGTGTACCCAGTGATAGAGCTGCTGCCTTACAGCGCCAGAGACCCGGATTCGATCCGGAGTATGTGTGCTGTCTGTATAGAGCTTGTACATTCTCAGTGACCGTGTAGGTTTCCCCCGGGTGCTCCAGTTTCTTCCACACTCCAAAAACATACATCTTTTTAGGATAATTGGTTTTGGTAAAATTGTCCCTTGTGTATAGCGTCGTGTTTGCAGGTCGGTATGGATTTGGTGGACCAAACAGCCTGTTCCCATGCTGTATCTCTAACGTTTGAAGTCAAAATCAGATATACTATACATAAATACAAACAAGACAAACTCGAGCACAATCAATAGAGCAAAGTGGAAGATACAGTGGACATATTATTATAGTTCTCATCATTGTAGCACAAGCTTTAAAACTTGGAATATGGAAACAAACTTGACATAATAACAAAACTAATGGCAAATGTTTATGGAACTTAAGACTTAATGAAAGGAATGTTAGCCCTCAGAGACACAAGTCAACATATTAGCCAACTGGCAATGTATTAAGCAACTAGTTTATTTGCTTACAGAGGAAAAGATAGGGATTAACAAACAGTTACACTTCAGTGATTTATAATTCACAATTTTACCAGAGCCAAACAACCTACAAACCTGTACGTCTTTGGAGTGTGGAAGGAAACCGGGGCACCCCAGCAAAAAGTGGCCCAGGTCACGGGGAGAACGTACAAACTCCGTACAGACAGCACCCGAGGTCAAGATTGAACCCGGGTCTTTGGCGCTGTGGGGCAGCAACTCTACCGCTGCACCACCATACTGCCCATCAGCTGAAATAGCACCTTGACACCCAGAAACTGTGATGTTATCGAGGTGTGAAAGCTGCAAATCAGATGAAAGAATTCTCTCACAGAAAGCCAAACAGTGAGGCTTTTAAATCACATTTTGAAACATTTTATGGAGCGTGTGTGGAAATCACAGTTAAAATGAATGCTGAAATGTAATGAATAAAAATGTAGGCAATTAAAGTTGCTTATTTTTAAATATTAATGTAAGAAAAATTCCATTACACCTACTTAAAATTAGTTGATTGGCATTGATCGTGGTTGAGTGGGCCATTAAAAATTCACTTGTATTTCATGTGACAACGTATAAGATTTTCAGTACATTTCATGGTTCTGCTACTTTGTTAATGTGAAAAATCCACATCAGTCTCATTGATTTCTCTTGAATTGATGGGAAGAGGCTGCAAACAGTAACGGTGCTGGGGGGAGCATACGATTATTAGCTGCAGTTACAAGACTTCTATGTGCAAAAATATCACTTTCCTTGGGTGAAATCGTATAAACTCACAAATTATAATCAGCTAAAGACTTAGTTACTTACTGCCTATTATGCCTCCTGACATGTAGGACAACAACAAAGGTCCTCCATTCCTGTCTGTTCTGGGCTAGCTTCTGGACACTACCCCAGGTCAGCTCCATTGTTTTCATTTCCTCCTCTACAGTTCGACACCAGGTGGTTTTGGGTCTCCCCCTTTTCCTTTTCCCTTCCGGTGTCCAGTGCAGGGCTATTCTTGGGATGCTGTCTGGTTCTCTTCACCATTGACATTCATCCTAGCATCTGTCGATAGCCCTGGAAGTCCATCACGCCCAGTAGTGTTGATTCCTTCAGTTGCTGTTTCCATAAGATATTTGTTTTACGAAGCAGGGTTGTTAGCCCTGTGCTCAACCTCCAACCTGGAGGACCAGTGGATCGCTCTTCGTCTCGCCTCTACCCTTCGACCTGTCCAGCATGGGAGACCCTAACAGGAGACGAATCTCCCGCTGGCATAACTCTAGGGGTCACTGAGACACACAAGCTCCCCGAACACAACAAGGTTGCAATCCAACGGGGAGAATCAGCTAAAGACCTCAGGATTAATAGCACAGTGCATCCTTCACATAATCTTCCTATTTTATAAGTAAGATGCCACCTAAGATCATGGGTATCATGCATTTCTTTTTAGTTTCCTTGATGTTGGTTAAATATTTCATTTATTTGGTTTAAGTTGGGTTGTAGATAATTATTGCATTATCTAATATCTGGGTATCATTTGATGAATAAACCACTTTGTTCAAATGTGTGATTAACATTCAAATAAGCAATTCTGCTCCACTGGATTCTTATACCAACTTTTTATGTTGGCAGACTAATAGTGGCATGCACTTTTTATTCCAAAACATAATTACTAAGTAGTGGAAGCATTGTACATAATTAAATAATTCTCTGGGCAAGCTCCACGGTTGAGTAAATCATAGCTGCTAACGTAACACATGTTTACCTGGCACCGTCACTGAACTGTCAGTGGCTTAGGTTGAGTAGTTGGAGACTGGATAACAACAACCTCAAATGGACATGATTCTCTATCCGTTCCAAGACAGTCTATGGCCTTGTAGTTGATGCTGAATTTAGTTTTAGAGACACAGCCCCACGGCCCACCGGGTCAACGCTGACCATCTAGTTCACACTAGTTTTATGTTTTCCCACATTCTCATCCACTCTCTACACACTAGGGGCAATTTACGGAAGCTAATTAACCTACAAACACTCACGGCATTGGGGTATGGGAGGAAACTGAAACACCCAGAGGAATTGTACGCAATCACAGAGAGAACGTCCAAACTCCACACAGGCAGCGCCCGAGGTCAGGATCGAACCTGGGTCTCTGGCACAGTGAGGCATAAGCTCTCCCACTGCGCCATTATGGGCTTGGGGCTTTCATTGGTGTGAATGACCACTTGTCAACCTTGTGCGATGTCCTGTCCAGACCCGACAGTTCTGTCATGAAAATGACTCGGTTGAGGCAATCTGTGATGATGAATGTGGCAGAACGATAAGTTTAAATACAATGGGAAGTGTTGGAAATGCTCAATAGGTGGAGAACAACAAACTAATAACTAAAAACCTTTCATCAGAACCTTTCATCAGAACGAGGAAAGGTTTGAGATCAAAGGGGAGGAAGGCTAGGGGAAGCAAAAGCGAAAGTCTGTGAAAGAATGAAGGGTGGGACTGATGTTTTCGGTCATAGTGAGCCAATTACAGAGTCATACAGCAGGCCCTTCAGCCCAATTTGTCCATGCCATCCAAGATGCTCCAGCTAATCTAATCCCATTTGCTCCCATTTGTCCCATATTCCTCTCAAATTTAGTTTAAGTGTTTGACTAAGTTTCCTCACAGTATCGTTCGACTATTTTGTTTTATTTACCAGTGTCTGTGATTTAGCTAATTAAAATACCATGTGCATTCTATTCTCTGCCTCTGACCTCGCCTCTGTTATAATATCTAAATCCACACTTAATGTTGTGATTCCGCTCAATTAATTCATATATCTGTGTTCTCAAGCTAGTCATTGGAGTTTAAACTATGCAGTTGGGTACAATATTAGTTGAGTATTTTCTATTTTTTGTTGTTTTTTTGTTTTGTTTTGTTAGAAGTAAGTACAGTAGTGTGGTACTTAAGTACCTAATACATACATACATATTTCCATTCTTGTACAACTTCGTACTTTTGATTTAATAATAAAAGAACAGTGAGAGAAAAAAGAAATAAAGAGTGTCGGAATAGATAGACAAGCGAGTAGAAACAGATAGCAATAGGAAATAAAGGACAGAGATGAGAAGCTAAAAAGATTGAAAGAAAAGGAGAAAGTAGAGAAAAGAGATTAGGAGAGATCTACCTATTTCGTATTTTTGCCCATCCGTCACCCGGTTCTAAACCATTTAATTTCTAAGGTTATGTTATGTTGCAACATATGCTTGTAAAAAGGTGATAAAAGGAGACCAAGTCTTTAAGAATTGGTCTACTTTGCCTAGTAGGAGGAATCTCATTTCTTCAAGATGTAGCATTTCAGACATATTTGAAATCCACATTTTGATTGTTGGCATGGTAGCGTTTTTCCAAAATTTGAGTATAAGTTTTTTTGCTGTTATTAAACCCCTGTCTCACGGTGCGAGTTGGCCCACGAGTGACCCCGAGTTTTCACTCGTGGTGATCACGTACCAGGAACGTAGCGGCAACATCGGAACTCGCGCGATCAACTTGTCCACTCGTGGCGCTAACGGCAGGTACCTGTGAAACTTGATAACTCGTGACATATGGAGTAAGCTCCACCGCCCGCTGTCCTGTTATCCATCGACCCGCTGACCCGTTCTTGAGCTGGATGACCCTCTCCCCAGAGCCCCTGCCCGTTCCGCTGAGCCACCACAGACAGGGAGTTGAACGTAGACACAGGAGGGTCCACCTTCAACTTCAGAGCCAAACAAAAAACACAGAGTGCTGGAGGAACTCAGCGGACAAGGCAGCACTCGAGGGGGGAACATATCACTTATCAGGAGGCGCCCGGCCAGGACTCTTCCCCCCAACAGAAAGGAAGCGCAGATGCAGCCATCACTGTAGCATCTCTGCCCCTATCTTCCAATTCTCACTTTGAAATAAAATAAAACTTTCGACAAAAATTTCGCAATTGTAATGTACTGTATCTATAAAAAATCCGACATCAACCAGGTGTGAAAATTACACCGAATCGAACGATGATTGAAAATGCGAGGGAATCGACGAATCGGGATCCTGCTGCAAAATGTTTAAGTCGAAAACTGTATTTTATTTCAAAATGGGAATTTGAAGATAGGAACAGGGATGCTACACAGAGATTTTAAGCTCTTGGGTGAAGTCGCACAGTGGGGCAGGGCTCGAGGCAGCATCTATGGAGCGAAGGAAATAGCCGGGTCTGAAGAAGGGTTTCGGCCCAAAACGTTGCATATTTCCATCACTCCATAGATGCTGCCTCACCCGCTAAGTTTCTCCAGCATTTATTTCTGTGTACAGCAAAACGTCAATGATTCCGGGAATGCCGAGAGAGCTAGAGAGAGAGGTGGGGAACGGGCGAGAGAGAGCGCGCGCGAGAGAGGGAGGGAGAGAGCGAAAGACGGAGAGACACAACGTGGGTCGGTAGGTAAATTGAATGACTAACCTGCACACCAAGAACTTCACCAAAAAGAAGTTCGTACTCATGATGATGAGTTTTAAGAAATTCTCAATGTGTCATCAATGCATCAATCTACATTCCAGAGTAAAATGTAATTATGTTTTGAAGAAGTGTTAATGACGCAGCGTGAATTGTATTCAAAGGAACGCAGCGTCATTAATACTTCGTCTAAAACACAATTACACATTTACTGAGGAATGTGGATCGATGCATTGTTGACGCATTGGATAACTACTTGTTAACTACTAGCTGTTAACACAACTGGCTGTTAACACCACAGTGGTTAACACGTCGTTTGTGTCTGATGACCGTACAGCGCTTGTATTCCATGTAAAAAAATCCGTATGGGGAATGTTTAAAAAAAAATCTTTATTTGACAAAGCGAATTGGTATTTCCATATGAAATACGGAAAATTAACGCGGGGCCCCCCTTGGGCGCGGGGCCCAATTTGGAAAAATCGGTCCAATCGGCCTAGGACCGGCCCTGATGGTGGCTATCAGAGCAATCCTACCAATTTCACTCAAAACCCAAAATGTTGGAGGAACTCAGTGGGCCTGGCTAGAATATGGGCAGGAGACGTTTCGGACAATTCTTCAAATCTCTGATTTTTTTCTGAAGAAGGCTAATTGGCTTTGGTTGTAACTTGTCTAAGAATGTAACTAAAAATGAAAATTTTAGTAAATGTAAATGTAACTAAAAATATAAATTGACCCTCGTGTGTAGGATGGTGCTAGCGTCGCTGGTCGGCGCGGACTTGGTGGGCCGAAGGGCCCTTTAGAAACACTGTGTCACTTTTCAGGAGAAGTTGTCAGCTCAAGAGTACGTCAGGAGACGTTGTCAGCTCGGGAGACGAACTTGGTTAACTCTGGAGACGAACTTGGAACATCACAGTAAACGGCAAAATACCATACCCGTGGGAACTCGGTTCAAACACTTGAACATCAACTTGGGATCTCGTGCACAACCACGAGTCTGTCACTCGGGGTCACTCGTGGGTCAACTCGCACCGTGAGACAGGGCCATTAGACCATAATAGAAGAAAAGCTTCTTGGAATATAGTTAGTTTACTTCCCTCTTCCATTGATCCAAAGATAATCAGTTCTGTATTGGGGTTCAATTTTGTGTTAAATAGTTTTGTAAAAATTCCAAAAATTTCATTCCAAAATTTATACAGTTTTGTACAAGAGACAAAGGAATGTGCTATAGTGGCATTTTGAGTTAGACATTTGTCGCAGATGGGGGAAACATTTGAAAATATTTTATTCAGTCTCGTTTTCGAATAATATAATCTATGTAAACATTTAAATTGAATTAGGTTGTGTCTTACATTAATTGAACATTTGTTTACATATAATAATTTTTTTTCCCATCTATCGTTCGGAATTTTTATCAATAACTCTTGTTCCCAGTCCCTTCTAATTGCCTCTGTCATTGGTGTTTCTATATTTAGAATTATATTATATAAATAAGATATTAAATTGCTTGATTCTGCCTTTCTATTCATTCCTTCTTCCAATAAATCTGGGGTGAAAGTTTGATATCCTTGTATATATTTTTTCAAATAATCTTGAATTTGAAGATATTTGAAATATTGATTACTTTTCAAATTTTATTTTAGTTGTAATTGTTGGAATGATAAAAGTATTCCCATTTCATACATATCTCCCATCGTTTTAATTCCTATTCTTTCCCAATGGATAAACGTTTTATCAATAATGGATGGTTTGAATGAGGGATTATTAGCTATTGGAGAAAGAAGCGATAATTTTCTTAATTTTAAAGTTAGTTTTATTTGTTTCCAAATTTGTATTATACTGTGAATAATTGGATTCTTCTTATATATTATATTGTTTATTTTCATCGGGGAAAGAAGGATCGCTCCTATATTATACGGGGAACAATCCTCTTTCTCCATTCTTATCCAATCTACCTGTTGGGCAGAACTGTCCAACCAATAGATTATATATTTAATATTCACTGCCCAATAATAATACAATAAGTTAGGGAGTGTCAGTCCCCCTGATTCTTTAGATTTACACGTGTTTTTTTTTTAATTCTGTGTGATTTATAATGCCAAATGAAGTTTATAATATCAGAATCTAGTTTTTGTAAGGAATTTTTTAGGTAAGTATACTGGTATTGATTGAAATAGGTATAATATTTGTGGTAAGAAGATCATTTTGATCACGTTTATTCTGCCTATTAAGGACATCGGCAGTGTTTTCCAAAATTTAATCAACCCATTTAATTTAGTTAATAAAGGCATATAGTTTGCGTTGAGTAATGATTTATATTTCCTAGTGCCCAAATACTTAAATTTTTCTGTTGCAAGTAACATTGGCTGCAAAAGAAAGGTTGTGGCTGCAGGAGTCAGTACATTAGAAGCTATCCTAAGAAATCACATGTATAAATTAATTTGCAGGATAAATGACTCTAAAAATGTAATTATTGTGGCCTTGTCAAACATCAGGTTTAGCACTACACACTATGAATCTCGGTTGTGGAGACACTGGTATCATTGTCTCGTTGTAGGATCATTCTTTTTATGGTGGATTTTAATTCATGTAATTTATGATGCTTTTATAAGTGATATACTAAGATTTTATATGTCCTTTATGATTTTTTTTAATATGCAATGCACTTTTATGTAATGTTGTCCCTTGTCTGGGTATTGAGTCCGAAATAAAGTTTATTCATATTATTATTATCCAAAGCCAAGGGCTGAATTCAGTAACAGCAGGAGAGATTATTATTTTTTAAGAAAGTAGCAAAGATGCGGATAAATAATTTATTGGCAGAGGAGAATACTTACTCAGAACAACAGGTAATCGGCTGTTTTCACAATGAGTTAATCTATACTGATGTGAAGAGGTCCTTTGTGTATTTTAATTGCTGTTTGTCTAATTAAAAGAAGAATCAAAGTGGAATACAAAGGCCAATCACATTAGCGCTGGCAACATAGTGAGAGGGACATTTCTGACTCAAAGAATAATGCATTTTAATATGCTGCTTAAACCCATGGATTGTGCTACTGATTGTGTTCTTGCCTTGGAGTCAGAAGGTTGTGAGTTGGTCCCTCAGCAGAGATCCGAGCACACAAACCCATGCTAAAGGAGTGCCCCACTGTTGTGGATCTAATTTTTGGCAGTGAAACTGACCCAAGAGAAGCTCTGGACTCACCTTACACCAAACAATCCCAATGGCAAACAATCAAATATGAAATATTGGAAGTTTCCCTCCAATGATACTTTACTAATATTTAACTGTCAACTAACCTCACTGAGACACGTGTGTAGGAAGGAACTGCAGATGCTAGTTCGTACCGAAGATGGACATGGAAAGCTGGAGCAAATCACCGGGCCAGGCAGCATCTCTGGAGAGAAGGAATGTGTGACGTTTCGGGTCGAGATCCTTCTTCAGACCTATATTCTTCAAACTGGAGAACCGTTTCGACCCGAAATGTTACCCATTCCTTCTCTCCAGAGATGCTGCCTATCCCTATGAGTTACTTCAGCTTTTTGTGTCTATCTTCACTAAGACACATTCTCCTATCTTTTATCTAATTGGTTATTAGAGTCATAGTGATACAGTGTGGAAACGGGCCCTTTGGCCCAACCTGCCCACACCGGCCAACGTGACCCAGTTACACTAGTCCCACCTGCCAGCATTTGGCCCAATGGAGTCCAATTTTAGTGCAAGGGTGGGATCTTGCTGTGTGCAAATTGGCTGCCACGTTTTGTACGTTACAGCAGTGACTACGCTTTAGAAGTACTTTGTCAGTATATTGGGATATCCAGAAGTAATTTAAGCATCATGGCAATACACACTTGTTCTATATCAGTATATGAGCCTGAGGAGGTGGATGTGAGTATGCATAAATATTTCAAAAGGGCAGCACGATTCTAAAGGGTGAACACCAAAGCTGATAGGATCCAAGATGGATCTCGGCCTGAAACGTCACCCATTCCTTCTCTCCAGAGATGTTGCCTGGCCCGCTGAGTTACTCCAGCATTTTGTGCCTTTCTTAGGATCCAAGACTTCATTGGCACAAAGCAGATGGATTTTTGCCGGCCCTCTGTAAAACATTGTATTGGTCTAACAAAGGAAGTGTTTCATGTAATTTAGGTAAATCAGAAGGTTTTAGTGAGGGAGTGGATGTGATTACTAAAATGGTTCCAAGTTAGGAGTTCTGGATTCAAATTTAATATTAACAGTAAACCAAAGAAATTTCTTGGATTACTGTTTGATAATAGGGAAAAAATTAATATTGAAATTTTGGAAGGGAACATTATCCCCCACAATTAAAATGTGGACAGTGGAAATGTTGGAGACGTTGCATTTGGAAAGAATCAGATTTGTCCTAATGGACAAATATGAACTCTTTGAACAGATATGGTCTCCATATACAGAATATTTGAAGGGGTAGCTGTTCTTGGCATCACAACTCAATGGGTACCCGGCAAGATTAGATGAAAATAATTCCTTTTTTTTAATTTGTATACATGTCTCTATTGATATCGTTATTTGAAATTGTGTTATTCACTATTAAGATGTATACTATAATCTTTTTTTAATATCTATAATACTTTGTTTTAAATAAATATATATAACAATTTTTTTCTTTCTTTTTTTTCTCTTTCTTTTCTCTTTCTCTCTCTATATAATCAAAATTATTATTTAATCACTATTCTTATTGATTAAAATCTATTCTTTTTTCTATTTTCTAAAAAATAGAAGTTTATAAGAATTATTCATAATATCCGTATACTTATTGAAATAAGTTGGTTGTGTATTTGAAAAGTTGTTATACCATTGTTATGATGGATTACTTCTAATAAAAATATTATTAAAAAAAATAAAATGGTTCCAGTATGAGGGATTTCAGCTCCATGCTCAATTGGAGAAGCCACAGTTCTTTACCTTTGAGCAAAGAAGGTTGAGAGGAGATTTGATGGATGTGTACAAGATCATTACTGCTTTACGCATGATAAAAGGAGGAACGCTGTTCCCATTAATGGATGGTTCAAAGACCAGAGGGCATCGCTATAAAGCTTTGGGAATAAAGTAGGGTTTTTTAGTCAGTGAGCAGTTGCATTGTAGAAGATGGTGGGTCTTTCAGAAGGAAATTGGTTCGGCACAAGAGGGAATCATTCTTGGGTTGAAGGAGAGGGTCGGGGATGGGACTGATCGCCTTACCAGGAGCCAGCATGGATTCAATGAACTAAATGGTCTCTTTCTCTGTTGTAACAATTGGGTGATTGTATGAAAAGTATCTTTAATGTAATAGGATTCCCTAAAGAGCTTTTCATAAAACAAAGCATGATCTCCACATGAGACAAATATTCAAACTGATCAAAATGGGATCATGAATCTTCAGTCAGTCAATTGATATCACGATATGCTTTCCCTCAGTGGCTGTGTTCCCTCCAGTGGCTGAAGGGAAGATTAGTTGCAAGAATGCCTCAGATTTTCAGTTGTTTATTGCATAAGGTTGTTTTTCTTTCGTATTCAAAACTTTGAGATTAACTCTGCCAAACTAGTCCAAATCTGGCACCGGAGGGGAAAGTGAGTGTTCGTTTGTACATTTATTTTCAAGGGCTCAAATCAGTATATATATAAGAGGGTATATATTTAAGAGAGCAGCAAATGAACTCCAAGCAGGATCGGTGAATGGTACGCAAGAGGTTCCTTTACTGGGATCTAGCATTGATTTGATGGGTTGAATGGCCTGATTATTTTTGCTTCAACAAATAAATTTTATTGGCAGTTTGAGCCCATATAATAAAAAACTTTCACACCCATGTTAAAAGAGAAAATAGACAATTATTTTAATGACTTGTCAAGCAGGCAAAAAACATTGTTATTGCAAGATGAAATCCATTGTGGAATAGTCGCACTTAGTGCTGTGCAGTGAAACATTTGGAGGAGAGGAATGGAACATCATTTGCAATGTTGATTGGGACATGAGGCGAAACCCAATGGAATGAAATTTAAATGACAGGCTCTCTGCTAGATGGATTTATTTTGTACATATTGCTAAATAAATGCATCATCTGAACTGCAAAATTGCTGCTTTTTCATAACATGCCATCAGAATTATCGTCCGAGAAATTGCCCCATAAACTTTTTATCAGCATCCTCAGTCACTGTACACGTTGCGAGTCTGAATTTGTTCTTGTGCAGTAATAATTGATCATGATGACTTTTCCATGATGAATTCTGGGTTGGCTTCACCATATGTGAACATAAGACTTTGGAACAGGAGCAGGTTAACTGGCCCTTTGAGCTCCATCTTTCATCAAGGTCATGGCTGATCTTTCAACGCAATGCTATTATCTTGCACTATGACCTTGCCCTTGCATTAATTTTAATTTAATTAAAAGCGGACTTTGCTGCCTTTCACGAAAATGTTATTCCTCTATCATGTGCCTATACACGGTAAATGGCTCGATTGTAATCATGTACTGTCTTTCTGCTGACTGGTTAGTACACAACAAAAGCTTTTCACTGTACCTCGGTGCACACGACAATAAACTAAACTAAACTACATTTAAAACCAAGACAGATTTTGGGGTCACAGGAAACTAGATGTGGAACATTGAGTGCTCTGTTGTCGAGGTGGACTTAGGGGTGCGCAGGTTGGTTTAAAAACCTGATAGTTGTAGGAAAGTAGCAGTTCCAAGTGTGTGACATCAGGCTTCTGTTACACCTGCCCAAAGGTAGCAGCGAGAAGATGGCACGGCTTGGATGGTGAGGATCCTTGATGATTGGTGTTGTCTTAGAAACATAGAAACATAGAAATAGGTGCAGGAGGAGGCCATTTGGCCCTTCAAGCCACCACCGCCATTCATTGTTATCATGGCTGATCGTCCGCTATCAATAACCCGTGCCTGCCTTCTCCCCATATCCCTTGACTCCACTAGCCCCTAGAGCTCTAACCAACTCTCTCTTCAATCCATCCAGTGATTTGGCCTCCACTGCCCTCTGTGGCAGGGAATTCCATAAATTCACAACTCTCTGGGTAAAAAAGTTTTTTCTCAGCTCAGTCTTAAATGACCTCCCCTTTATTCTAAGACTGTGGCCCCTGGTTCTGGACTCACCCAACATTGGGAACATATTGTCTTCTTGAGACAGAGACTCCTGCAGATGCTTTAAACGGTGGGGAGGACCGTGCCGTTGATGAACCGGGCTGAGCCTACTCCTTCTCTGCATCCCCTTGCGATTCTAGGTGGTGGAATTCCTATAAAAAGCCATGATGCAACCAGTCAGTCACGTTAAACATGCATTTTAATTTTCTCATGTTTCCAAATAAAAGTTATGTATGGGCATGTACCAGTGCCACTTCCAGCTAGTGCTAATTATTCATATCAGTGAAGAACCATGTGTCCTCTGGGCTTGCTCTCAGTTTCTGATCTTAGTGCTTGAGTCAGGAGCCATATTTAAGCTCTTCTTCTCTTGCGTTTCCTCAACACACACACAGTGGTTTGAGTATATTTTGACCATCTTTTATTAGCCCACCTGCTGCCAGACTGCACCTGTTAGCATGTTCCCTTCTCCAGCTCCAGTACATTGCTAAAAATCTGTCTTGAGTCAGAGCACTGTCGAGCTGTTGACAGAGCACTTTGTCCACCAGGCACTCTGCCAGATATCTTACCAACACTTGACAAATACTTTCCTAACCTATTTGAGTTGTGACATTACTAAAATGCTGCCAAATCGAGTTACGCGTAACATTTGAGCACGTGCCTTTAAAACCCACCCTTCCGCTATGTCATTTTTGGAATCCATCACCAAATAATTTCAGCATTTTAATTTATTGCAGCAAGTTCATAAGTGATATGACAAGAATTAGGCCTTTCGACCAATCAAGTCTAACCCCACCATTCAATCATGGCTGATTTATCTCTCCCTCCTAACCCCATTCTCCTGCCTTCTCCCCATAACCCCTGACACTATCTCTGCCTTAAAAATATCTGTTGACTTGGTCTCCACAGCTTCTGTGGAAATAAAGTCCACAGATTCACCACTACCAAGCGTTTAGTTCCTGCTGTCATGAGATTAAATGGTTTGTATCACCTTCTCCCTTGTTTGTTGAACACATCTCCTGGTTTACTATAACAGTAGATGGTGTTGGAAGTATATGCATCTGAACTCCACAGAAACCAATGCACCACCTCAAACTTTCCAGCTGTTAACAGGCAACGGAATCATCCTACCACAACCAGAGCGCAGTCCTGAACTACTATCTTCCTCATTGGTGACCCTCGGACCATCCTTGATCGGACTTTGCTGGCTTTACCTTGCACTAAACGTTATACCCATATCATGTATCTATACACCGTAAATGGCTCGATGTATTGCCTTTCTGCTAACTGGATAGCAAGCAACGAAAACATTCCACCATACCTCGGTACGCGTGACAATAAGCTAAACTAAACTGAACTTACATTCACCCCATCATCCGCCTCCGGCCCTGCCTCTGGAAATATCTGCAATTCCTACATTAGCCTGATCTGTCACCTCAGAACCACGAACAAACAAGGAAGCAAATTATCCTCTAGGATCGAAATATCCAATAGGGTCTGGCAAAACAAAGAATAAGAACATTAGAGTTTGAGACTTGTAATTTATTTGTTAGCGGTTGTAATTTTCCATTAAGTAATTATGTTTTGTCGATCATTAAATCATTGTTAGAATCAATGAGCATCCTGACCTCTCTTTATTAAGTAAGGTCTGCTATCTACAAAAATTTCCTTTCATGGAAAGCAATAAGCAATGCAATCCCTAAAAGGATTTCCCCAAAAGAATACAGCAAATAGTTTGGGCACGACCACGGTTTTCCTTCAATCAATGATGACAAATAACTATGCTGTGCCAGCTGGTACGTTTTTGAACTTTTTAGTTTAAATAAGGAGGGATTCTATTTATGAACCTCAGAGGGAGAGAGAGAGAGAGGGAGAGAGAGAGAGACGGGCTCAGACATTTGGTTGGGAAATTGTTTTGTTGATTACAGATTAGGGATCTGTCAATAGTTGGCAATAGTTATGCTTGAAAATGACCCACAAAACTCTTGGTTCACTCGTGTCCTGGTTTCCATGAGCTGTCAAATGATCTGGTAAAGGATAGAGGATGATATGTGCACATTCCAAACAATTGTAAGGAGTCCTTGCTCACACAGGGTCTTGTGTTTATTTCATACGTTCATAAGTTGTAGGGGGGTGGGAGATTGCAACCTTCACGTGGTCCGCCCTGTGTTGACGAATGCAATCAACCCGGCGTGCACATTCAAATAAGATCAAATAGAACAAATTGTCCTACAACTTTAGGCTGTGCACGCCATACGCAAGAAGAAGAATAAGTTGGAGGAGCACCCAAAGGAGCACCCTGTTCACACAGAGGAGGTGGGAAAATGGAGCAAGCTGTCAGATGAGGTGGCACTATCCCACCGTTTAAGAAACAGTTAGACAGGTACATGTGTAGTGAGTTGGTTCCGAGTAATTACTATGTGTTTTGTAAAGTCTGTTAGCCCTGATTTGCTGAAGCTTATCGTTTTTATCAGGCTTTGCAATGAAGATAATAGGCAATTAACTAGTCACACCAAACCACCCGATTCTGTGTTGATTGAGTTTGTGTTGACTGCAACAGTGCGCACAGTGAGGAGCATGCTACCTCTGACACAATCTTCAGGCTTTACTGGTTTAGTTTAGTTTAGAGATACAGCGCGGAAACAGACCCTGCGGCCCACTGAGTCCTGACCGACCCGAGGTCCCCGCACGCTAACACTATGCTACACACACTTGGGACAATTTACAATTTTACCAAAGCCAGCTGACGGGAGGCGCTGTCCTGTACGGGTATGGCTGCCCAGCCTGCAGCTGTCCATTTTTCACTTATTTTTTTAATTTTTAGTTAGTTGAGTTTTTGTTTTTCGGAGCTCTAGTCTTTTTTATGTGGGGGGTGGAGGGGGAAACTACTCTTCAGGGTCTCTACCTGGTCGGAGAAGCTGCACCTTCGACCCGTCCTCGCGGCCTACCAGCGGGCCTGGAGCGGCGTTTCCCGAGGGGACTGCCCAGACCGCCTTGGCTTCGGCGCAGCGCTATCGTGGAGCGGAGCGGGCGATGCCTTGCCCGGGTCGCCGCGCTGGAACTCCGGTGACCTGGGACCGCTTGAACATCGCGGAGCTGCGGCTCTTTGGAGTGGCCAGCTGCGGGCGGCAGCGCGGAACTTTACATCGAGAGCCTGGGATCTCTCGCAGAGATCGCCAGTGGTGGAGCTCCATCCGGCGCGGCCTGTCTCCTTCGGTAGCCGCGGTCTCCAGTAAGGAAGCGGCTGCTCCAGGTGTCCCAAGCCGCTGTTAGGATTCTCCCGATGCCGGAGCAAGATCATCCGGCGAGAACGGCCTGGAACATCAGGCCGTCGTAGCGGCGACTGCAGAGGCCTCAATAGGCCCGACTATGGGTGGACAACGGGATGGGGACTAGACTTTGTGCCAGTGGGAACCATCGTGGGGGGATGTTTCTATGTTTATTGTTAAATTCTTAGTGTGGTGTCTTATCTTTATCTGTGTGCTGCATGGCAAGTCAAATTTCACTACACCAATTGGTGTATGTGACAATAAATGTCCTTTGTCCTTTGTCCCTTTGTCCTTTGCCCTTTGTCCAATAAACCTACAAACCTGTACGGCCTTGGAGTGTGGGAGGAAACCAGTGCACCCGGAGAAAATCCGAGTAGGTCATGGGGAGAACGTTGATATTTCATATAGACAGCGCCCGTAGTCAGGTTCCAACCCACGAGGGAATTGAAGGCAATATCTCCAAGTTTGCGGATGACACTAAGCTGGGGGGCAGTGTGCGCTGTGAGGAGGATGCTAGGAGACTGCAAGGTGACTTGGATAGGCTGGGTGAGTGGGCAAATGTTTGGCAGATGCAGTATAATGTGGATAAATGTGAGGTTATCCACTTTGGTGGCAAAAACAGGAAAGCAGACTATTATTTAAATGGTGGCCGATTAGGAAAAGGGGAGATGCAGCGAGACCTGGGTGTCATGGTACACCAGTCATTGAAAGTAGGCATGCAGGTGCAGCAGGCAGTGAAAAAAGCGAATGGTATGTTAGCTTTCATAGCAAAAGGATTTGAGTACAGGAGCAGGGAGGTTCTACTTCAGTTGTACAGGGTCTTGGTGAGACCACACCTGGAGTATTGCGTACAGTTTTGGTCTCCAAATCTGAGGAAGGACATTATTGCCATAGAGGGAGTGCAGAGAAGGTTCACCAGACTGATTCCTGGGATGTCAGGACTGTCTTATGAAGAAAGACTGGATAGACTCGGTTTATACTCTCTGGAATTTAGGAGATTGAGAGGGGATCTTATAGAAACTTACAAAATTCTTAAGGGGTTGGACAGGCTAGATGCAGGAAGATTGTTCCCGATGTTGGGGAAGTCCAGGACAAGGGGTCACAGCTTAAGGATAAGGGGGAAATCCTTTAAGACCGAGATGAGAAAGACCTTTTTCACACAGAGAGTGGTGAGTCTCTGGAACTCTCTGCCACAGAGGGTAGTTGAGGCCAGTTCATTGGCTATATTTAAGAGTGAGTTGGATGTGGCCCTTGTGGCTAAGGGGATCAGAGGGTATGGAGAGAAGGCAGGTACGGGATACTGAGTTGGATGATCAGCCATGATCATATTGAATGGCGGTGCAGGCTCGAAGGGCTGAATGGCCTACTCCTGCACCTAATTTCTATGTTTCTATGTTTCTATGTATCTGGCGCTGTAAGGCGTCAGGTTCCAACCCACGTCTCTGGCGCTGTAAGGCAGCAACTCTACCGCTGCGCCACCGTGCTGCCCCCAACTAAACTGTGTTTACCTGCGCTAATGTGCATATCATCCATTTTCCCAGCAATTATACTGAGTACTTACAACCTCATCTGCTTTTACAGCTGAAACATCTGAGCTATTGAACCACTGGGAAAATAACTGTTGCTACTATAGGTTGCTGGGTGTTGGGAATAAATGTTAAAACAATGCAAACAGCAAGGTTTGGTCCACCAAATGCTCTAGTATCAATCTTTGTACATTTAACTATTTTACTCAATCTAGTCTCTCACCACCCACAAGAATTCTTATTTAACAATATTCCCATTGCAATACAAAGTTTCCTGCAGATGAGGATGAGAGTATGTTAATTCAGTTGTCTAATCAATCGTACAGTTGGCTCGAAGGGCCGAATGGCCTACTCCTGCATCTATTGCCTACTTAAGCAACACAGCTTTGTGAACTTACAAGACCTTTTTGAATCGCTCATCTGAGAAGCCTCTTGGAAATAAATAATCGGGAATCTAAACAGCTAAATGCTTCGAATCATTTTCGGGGGCTGGAAATTTTAAGGACTAGAGAGCACAGCTGTAAGATGAGAGGGGGAAATCTTAAAGGGGATGTGCTGGGGAAGATGGGGGGGGGGCGCGATTTAGAGTGAAATGCTTAGATATACAAGGTTTAAAGGTCAAGCATTTTGTAGACCGAATGGCCCACTGCTTTTAGCAATATTCATACATTTATTCTCTTAATAAAGATTCTCATGCCCATTCTTCGTCACGTGTGTGACTAAATATGATTTTTTTTTAAAAATATGGTATACATCTCTTCCAATTCTGAAAGCATTACAGGCATATTGTTTTGTACTACATATATGATTCATGTTGTTTTCGGTTTATCAAGTTACATTTTTATATGTTACGCTGACAATGCTTGTTTAGGGTAAGAGGTCGAATTTGACTGGTCCCGTGTGTGACATTTTGGTTCACTTTCCAAAGAATGGGCCTAATGGGATGTCAATCACAAGATTACTTTGAAATAAGGTTTTCATTCATCATTTCCTTTCAAGATGCTCTGTGATTGATAACGGCCTTTAGCTGGGACAAGATCGCAATTCAGCAGAGGCTTCATGAGGGCACATGAGCAATGTGCGAGTGCCAGCATAAAGCAGAAAGACAAATAGCTGTGTGGGAAAGAACTGCAGATGCTGCTTTAAATCGAAGTTAGACACAAAAAGCTGGAGTAACTCAACGGGACAGGCAGCATCTCTGGAGAGAAGGAATGGGTGACGTTTCGGGTTGAGACCCTTCTGCAGACTGACGTCAGGGCAGTGGGCGGGACAGAGATACAATATAGTCGGATGCAGTAATACTGGTGGGGGAACTGGGAAGGGGGAGGGGATGGAGAGAGAGGGAAAGCAAGGGCCATCTGAAGTTAGAGAAGTTAATGTTCATACCACTGGGGTGTAAACTACCCAAGCAAAATATGAGGTGCTGTTCCTCCAATTTGTGCTGGGCCTCACTCTGACAATGGAGGAGGCCCAGGACAGAACGGTCAGATTGGGAATGGGAGGGGGAGTTATAGTGTTTAGCAACCGGTAGATCAGGTAGGTTAAGGCGGACTGAGCGGGGGTGTTCAGCAACACGATCGCGAGCCTGCGCTTGGTCTCGCCAATATACAGGGGTTGACACCTGGAACAACAGATGCAGTCGATGAGGTTGGAGGAGATGATGGCAGTGTGTGAGGTAGTGACCTCCGTCTGCAGCTTATGCAGTGCTTCTTAGTTTAATTTAGAGATACAGCATGGAATCAGGCCCTTTGGCCCACTGAGTCCGCACTGACAAGCGATCCCCGCACATTAACACCACCCTGCACACACTAGGGACAATTTTACATTTAAACTAAGGCAATTAACCTACAAACCTGTACGTCTATGGAGTGTGGGAGGAAACCGTAGACCTCAGAGAAAATCCACGCAGGTCACGGGGAGAACGCACAAACTCCGTACAGACAGCACCCGTAGACAGGATCGAACCGGGTCTCTGACGCTTTAAGGAAGTAACTCTACTGCTATGCCACCATTCCGCCTACTGTGTGCTTCCAGGCCTCAAGGCTCACAAACCATCCCTCGTTCTTCTCCTTCGCTTTGAATGTTTATGAGTCCGAGATCCCTTAGAGTCAATGGGAATGATGCATTTTTCCAAGGAGAATTGAACACTCCCTTAAATCTGCTCCTCTGTCTTCCCAAGACAGCTCAGAATAGAATCAGATTCTGTTTTAAGGGCCTGTTGTTGGGTATGTGAGTGATGCAGTCTGCCCAGAGGAAACTGAGCGTAACTCTAGTCTCAATGCTTGAGAGAGAACATTGATGTTCCTTCTAGTGAACCTGGAGGCTATGAGTGAAGACAATAACAACTTTCTGCAGGAACTCAATGGGTCGGGGAGCATCAATGGGGCGGAACTGGACAGACAATGCTTCGGGACAGAACTTTGCTTCAGACTGATGAATGACCCCAACCTAAAGTGTCATTCCTGTGAAGGAGAAAGAGTCCAACTTGAAATGTCGTCTGCACATTTCCCAGATGCTGCCTGATCCACTGAGTATCTGTATCAGTTTGTTTTTTGCTCAGGGTTCCAGCACCAGCAGCCCCTTGAAGGTGTAAGGAACTGCAGATGCTGGTTTACACTGAAGATAGACACAAAGTGCTGGAGTAACTCAGCAGGACCGGCAGCATCTCTTGAGAGATGTAAAGGGTGACGTTTCAGGTCAAGTCTGAATAAGGGCCTCGACCCAAAAGGTGCCTGATGTGGGTAGTCCAGATCTCAGAAGTATGTAGGAGTGCGTGGTGGATCGTGAGTATCATGCCAGCTCTGAGGTTGATAACCTCTCGTCTCACCTGGTGATGGTCAGTCCCCAGTGTGCGGGAAGCTATTGCCTTGGCCTTTTTCCACTGGACTGTGATCGCGATGGAACCTGCGGGCAATTGTTGTCATGAATGATCCCCATTCCCGGCTACATTGAGGTGGCTCCATAGCCATGTGGTTCATAATTGCAAACAATCAAACTCATTCACACTGGGCTGAAGAAACAGTCTTCTTGATGAGAAATTATTACCATGACGGAGAATGTCTCACCACTGATCTTCCCTTGATTAATTACTGCCTCTTTATTATGCATTATAGAAGCCAGGGGAACACTCAGTTGTAAAGCACTTCATCTCCGTCTACACGATTGCTCAGAAAATAAATTATTCTGGTGAGGTGCTCATTTCAGCCTAACCACACGACATGCATATGGTTGGAAGCTCAAAGTCAAATGTCCCATTAAATCTCTTTGGGGTTTTCACCTGACCTGTAAAATTGGATCCTAACATTCACTGCTGCGGGTTTCCTGAGTTATAACTAGTACAGCATTGTAACATTTTTCCAACAGTGAGCTTATGTTTGGATAGCACTTATCTTCTTCTTTCGTGTGGCGTGCACAGCATAAAGTTGTAGGACAACTTGTTTTATTTGATCTTCTGTTTGTGCACGTCGAGTTGATTGCATTAGTCGAAACAGGGCGGACCACGTGAAGGTTGCAATCTTCCACCCCGTAGCACTTATGAATTGAGGTTATTATCTGGGTAATGCAGCTGCCAGCGACCTGGTTCGATCCTGACCTCGGGTGTCTGTGGAGTTTGCACATTCTCCCTGTGACACGGCCAGAGTGAGCAACACCGCAAGTTGGAGGAACAGCACCTCATATTCCGCTTGGGGAGTCTGCATCCTTTGGGCTTGAACATTGAATTTTCTCAATTCTGTTAACCCTTGCTGTCTCCTCCCCTTCCCACCTCTCCCTCAGCCCTCGGGCCCTGGCATTCCCTCTCTCTCTATCTCCCTCCCCCACCCTAGTCGCACCAGCTTCTCATTTTCACACCACAAACAGCTTACAATGGCTTGTTCCCTTTATCATCGATACTTTTTTGCATATCTTTCATTCATTGTTCTTTATCTCTCCACATCACCATCTATATCTCTCGTTTCCCTGATCCCTGACCAGTCTGAAGAAGGGTCTCGACCCGAAACGTCGCCTATCTCCTTCGCTCCTTAGATGCTGCTGCACCCGCTGAGTTTCTCCAGCCTTTTGTGTACCCTAGCTAAAATACATGTTTCCATGCTGTATCTTTAAATTAAATTAAAATTATGTATTTGGTTTTTAGTTTTTTGTATGCAATATCACGCCAGCATTATCAAATCCTGCACATGCAAAATGCGCTTTATCCTGGAGGTTGCTGAGAACTGAGATTTAGATAACATTTTTCATGACCTTTGCTTGTCCCAAATTGAGGAACTATTGGATTTTAGTCACGACTGAGATGTAGCGAAGCTTCAGGCAAGTGGCACACAGTAAATTCCAAGAAAGAACAGCGTGTGAATTACAGGTTAATTTCTTTAATTGGCGCTCGTGACAAAAATAAAGGAATGTTCCTGATTCATCACAGTGATCTTTGGCACCCTCTTAGTTTTCTATAAATATACTTTATTCATAATAGGTACAATAAATACCATTGGACATGACTTTATCAGTCTGAAGAGGGGTTCGACTTTAAATGTCGTCTGTCCATTTCTTCCGCTGATGCCGCCTGACCTGCTGAGTTTGTCCAGTGCTTTGTTTTATGCTCAAGATTCCAGCATCTGTAGTTTCTTTATTAAAATCTCCATGACTTTATCAACATCCATTGAGGCTCTCCTGTTTCCACCATCAAAAATACATCAGTGTAATGTTAGAGAGGCTGTAACACCGGGCACACCTCCCTGTGATTCTCCTGGTGGGAGGACCCTAAGGGCCTGTCCCACTTGGCCGTCATTTGCGCGACATAATTTACGTGTCATGACGCAAGTGATGCGCGCACGGTGCGCATTATGCACGCATGGTGCACCATGGCATAGGCAGTGACGCGCGGCGTGGCAGGATTTTGTGATGTACAAAATCTTCGCACGCTACTGCGTGATGCGCAAATGATGGCCAAGTGGGACAGGCCCTCTAGATTAAGTTACTTCCCCCGAGAACTTTTGTGACGGGCACCCCAAACCTGGGCAGCTTACAACCCAGCGGCATGAATGTTGATTTCTCTAACTTCAAGTAATCCTTGCTTTCCCTCTCTCTCTCCAACCCTTCCCCCATCCTAGTTCTCCGACTAGTTTCACTGTCCTCCTGATTAGTGTCCTCCTGTCCTCCTGTTACTGATTGTATGCCTTGCCATCATCTTCCTCTCAGCTAACAATGAACCATTCTCCATTGTCCTGGATCATCGTCCCCTTTGATCACACCTTACCCTTCTATATCTCTGTCTCCCTCTCCCCTGACTCTCAGTCTGAAGCAGGGTCTGGACCCGAAACGTCACCCATTCCTTATCTCCAGAGATGCTGCCTTATTCCAGGATTTTGTGTCAATATTCGGTGTAAACCAGCATCTGCAGTTCCTTTCTACACAGATCAGATTATACTATATGTAAATAAAATCATGTCAAATTCAAATGCAATAGATAGAACAGAGGGGAAGATACGGACTGCAGAATATAGTTCCCAGTATTGTAACGCACCAGTTCCACAGACAAAGTCCAATGTCCACAATGGGTTAGAGGTGAATCAGACAGTACCCTAGCTTATGGAAGGACTATTCGGAAGACTGATAACAGAGGCCAGATAATAGATTTTTTTCCCATTTTGGCTTATTTTTCTATTAATATAATTTGGGTTGAGTTTATTTTGGGAAAATTGAACCCTGCTAGTTTAATGGAAGCAGGATGTGTGTTACCTTTCAGGAGTCTGTGTGAAAGGTCATGCCTCCATCATGACATCTTAGATTTGCTGAATGACCTTTCAAAATAAACTCTAGTGTTCTGCATGTCAGAAATACCATCAGGAATCACTGAAGCTGGATGAGCTGCTGCTGCCCTGATATCCATCAGGCACCAAAACCGTCAGTCGTTTCATTTATCATTGATTGACTGACATTTTGCAATTCCTTCCAGAGCCATGGCTTTTGCTCGCTTCCTGGCTTTGTCCTTGCAGCACAAAGGGGTTGAATTGACCCAATGTTATCTCAGAGCATCCAGAGATGAGGAAGGCTCCAGCATCGAGATGCTGTTTCGCTTGCATGCAGTTATATTCGATGACCCCAGGAGGATGAGCAGTGCCGGAGCTGCACTACTTTGTAGATGGGGAACGAGAATCCTCCACGTTCTTCATCGTCAAGCCTTCAGGTGGTTCAACAACACAACTCACGTACAGAACTTATGCATACGTACACTGGGCGGCAAGGTGGCGCAGCGGTAGAGTTGCTTCCTTACAATGCTTGCAGCGCCGGAGACCCGGGTTCGATCCTGACTACGGGTGCTGTCTTTACGGAGTTTGTACGTTCTCCCCGTGACTGCGTGGGTTTTCCCCGATATCTTCAATTTCCTCCCACACTCCAAAAAGACGTGCAGGGACGTAGGTTAATTGGCTTGGTGTATGTGTAACTTATGCCTAGTGTGTGTGAGATAGTGGGATAGTGTTAATGTGCGGGGATCGCTGGTAGGTGCGGACTCGGTGGGCCGAAGGGCCTGTTTCTGAGCAGTATCTCTAAACTGAACTAAACTTGCAAGAAGTCACAGTTGAGCATCTTGTGAAAGATGTTCCCAGGCTATAATCTCCCACATATTATAGACATTATTGTCACGGATATTGATTTAATAATGTCGCATGTACTGAGATACAATGAAAAACTTTGCGAGTTATGCTGTCAAATCAAACCATCCAATAGTACAAATAGGCCATTACACAAGTGCAACAGATAGTGAAAGAGATAATACCAGAGGCATAGAATATAGTGTGTAAGAAAGAATTGCAGATGCTGGTTTAAAGGGAAGATACACACAAAATGCTGGAGTAACTCAGTGGGTGAGGCAGCGTCTCTGGAGAGAATGAATGGTCAATGTTTCGGGTCGAGACTCTTCTTCAGACTGATGTCAGAGGAGGGGGCGGGACAAAGATTGAATGAAGGCGAAGACAGTTAGACTAGTGGGAGAATTTGGAAGGGGGTGGAGAGAGAAAGCAAGGGCTATCTGAAGTTAGCCCAGGATATAGTGTCATGGTATCATAGCATTATAGTTATAGAGAAAATTCAGATTTAAAAAAAAATGCTAGTGCTGTAATGAGCTCTGTTGAGAGATCGGGACTACACCTTTAGCTTAAAGCCAGGGGGGAAAGCTGCTCCTGAATCTGGTAGTATGTGGTTTCAAGGTTTTCTATCTTCAGTCGGGGAGGGGAGAAGAGGGAATGACCAGGCTGGAAATAGTCCTTGAACAAGGCCTTGGTTGCGGCTGCTGTGAGCGTTGTGGTCTTTGGCACCTCATGTTGTCAAAAGTGGTTACTCACTGTCTGTGATGATTGGACATATCCAGTTTAAATTTTTTTTTGAATAACAATTTTTCTTTGAATAATTCAATACCTTCAATCAGGAAAATCAGAAACTTAAAAAAACAGCAAATGTTTTAAGTTTCACTTGTCTTCTAAACAATCCAAGATCGTGCCAGATAATGTGCCAGATAAAAACTGACAGTTTTTCGTTATTGGGTATCACCTTTTTATAGTTTGTTAAAAGAAAAAAATCCAGATGAATCAATTTGAATGTACTCATACCGATGTGGACCTGTGGAAAAGAACAAGTCAGGGCCCCATTGACTTGCAAATTCAAAGGAGAAAATTGAGTTGGATTGGACACACCCTCAGGAAACCTGCCACAAACATCAACCGGCAAGTCCTGAAATGGAACCCCCGAGGAAAACAGAAAAGAGGTCACCCCAGGAACAGCTGGAGAAGCGGTGTCCAGACACAAATGTCTGAGAGTGGGCTGAACTGGGGAGATCTCGAAAGAACTGAGTGAGGTGGAGGACATTTGTCAATGGCCTCTGCTCCCTGGAGGAGCAAAGGGCTTAAGAAGAAGAAGAAGCAGGTACCAATGCACCAGCTGTGACCTATATCAAGATGTATCGGCACGTCAGCCCTGTGCTTCACAGTTTTGCCATTTGATTGTGAAGAAGCAAACTGTGATCTCAGATGGCCAGATAATGGGATCTCAGGTGATGTTACTCCTTAGCTATGGATCAATACACAACTGAGAAAGAGTAACAATGTACATTTGTATATCACCCTACTACATGGCCCAATCTTCCACTCAGGAACGTTATAAAGCAAAAACATTGAGTGAAATAAAGATAAATTGGGAGTGGTGACCTAATGGTCAGAAGTCTCGAAGAAAGAGGGGTAGAGAGGCAGAGGGAAACAGGAGGTAGACAAAAATGCTGGAGAAACTCAGTGGGTGCGGCAGCATCTATGGAGCGAAGGAAATAGGCAACGTTTCGGGCCGAAACCCGTCTTCAGACAAACAGGAAACAAACAGGAACTCTAATGCTTAGGGCTAGGCAACTTGGAGCATAAACAGGAGAGATTAGTATTATGAAGTAGTAAAAGGATCACATTAGATAAAGGCCTTCCAGGTCAACGATGCATCAACAGTGAGGAGCCTCATTCCAGTCCATTTCCATATCATCTCTCTCTCTCTCTCTCTCTCTCTCTCTCTCTCTTACTTGCTAACTTTCCCTTCAATCTATCTAGCCTGTCTGGGAAATTACAACAGAGCACTGTGTTTAGAAATAAAAGATTCACTCTCATTTTACTTAGCTCGTTTTCACATTTTCCGTTCTTAAAAAATATTATGAAGTCAAATGAGACAATGCAGAGCACATTTCTGAAGGCTGGAAGTTGTCAGAACTCCCAAGGTAACATGAGTACTCTGTACTTTTAATAAAGCATACTTTATATTAGTTAGTGACCCCTTTATAATAGCATACAATTGGATCTGACAGGCCACCACTGACGATCTGAATCAATTTTTAAAGTGCTTTTCTTAATATCATTTACTTTCCATACAATTTCAGGAATTCTCATAATGACATTCTGCAGGCCCAATTATTTTAATGGAAATCATTGATTCTGAATTCCTGATCTGAGCAGGAGAATGTTTTAATATTTATTTATAAGATGTGGATGTCGCTGGCAAGGACAGATCATGAGACCGTACGACATAAGAGCAGAATTTGCCCCCTTGGTCCATCGAGTCTGCTCCACCATTCAACGATGGCTAATCTAATTTCCCTCTCAACACTAGGGACAATTTACACATACTCCAAGCCAATTAACCTACAAACCTGGAGAAACTCAGCGGGTGAGGCAGCATCTATGGAGCAAAGGAAATAGGCAACGTTTCGGGTCAAAACCCTTCTTCAGTCTGAAGAAGGGGTTCGACTTGAAACGTGGCCTATTTCCTTCGCTCCATAGATGCTGCCTCACCTGCTGAGTTTCTCCAGCATTTTTGTCTACTTTCGATTTTCCAGCATCTGCAGTTCCTTCTTAAACCTACAAACCTGTACTTCTTTGGAGTGTGGGAGGAAACTGAAGATCTCGGAGGAAACCCATGCGGTCACGGGGAGAACGCACAAACTCCGTACAGACAGCACCCGTAGTCGGGATCGAACCTGGATCTCGGGTGCTGCAAGCACTGTAAGGCAGCAACTCTATCGCTGTGCCACCGTGACCACCCTGTCATGCCCATGTTCTGTGTTAACCACTCTGGCCTAAATTTGCAATTGCAGAACAAGCATTGTGCTTGAAACTTGCTGATCCTGGAGATTTGAAATAAAAACTAAAATTACTTGAAACACTCAGCAGGTCCGGCAGCATCTGTGAAAAGAGAGTTAATACCTGCTGAGTGTTTCTAACATTTTTTTGTTTCAGTAACTCTTAACTGCTTCCTCAGTTCAGGGACAATTAAGGATGGACAGGAATATCAATAATCAAATTGTTTGCTCTGAACTACCATACTCACTTCAATTTAACTTTCACTTCACATTTAGTTTGTAGTGAAATGAAATTTAGCCTTGGTTAATGTATGATGAGTGTTTGACGGCTCTGGGCCTGTACTTGCTAGAGTTTAGATGGATGAGGGAGAACCTCATTGCAACTTACCGAATAGTGAAAGGCCTGGGTAGAGGATGTTTCCACTAATGGGAGAGTCTAGAAACAAAGGGCACAGCCTCAGAGTAAAAGGGCGCACCTTTAGAAAGTAGATGAGGATGAATTTAGTCAGAAGGTGGTGGTTAATGTGGAATTCATTGCAACAGATGTCTGTGGAGGCCAAGTCATTGGGTATTTTTAAGATGGAGATTGACAAAGGGTGTCAAGAGTAATGGGGAGAAGGCAGGAAAATGGGGTTGAGAGGCAAAGATAGATCAGCCATGAATGAATGGTGGAATAGCCGTGATGGATAATTCTGTTCCTATGACGTATGAACTTAGTTTGTTCCCAGAAAGGTTTTGCTCAATCTCTGCTGACCTCGTTCATTGAGACTAAACTTAAGGTTACTTGGAATTATTTTCAGCAGATATTCAAGGAAAATGACTTGCTGATATCTGAGGCTCGGCCAAATGCATGTTCTTTGGGAGAATTGGAAGAGTTTCCTTGATCCGCTCACGTCTCTCCAGAGGAAAGGAACCAATAGACTGTGACTAGGATTGCAGTCGATTTACTGAAAGAAAATTCTTGCCATGTTTTAAGAAGTATAGGCATCTGAGAGGGGGAAGCCTCTTGTATATATGTGTATACCTCTGTTTTTCTTCGATAGAAGATCTAATGAAGCCCCTGGGAGCATTTTGCATGTTTTCAAGCTATCCTTGTCAAAGAGACTGACAGTTCACTAAGCAATATCCACTGCGTTCACTGTCTCGTTCTGACAAGTCCTCAGCTGTACATCTTTTTATAGCTGGTAAGCCATAACCATCCGATAAATATAGCCACACGATTGATGGATTAGTAACAAGATTTAGAGAAACTTAATGGCATTGATGTTGAAGATACATTTCAAATATGACAGCTACGTGTATGTCCAGTGGTAATTATAGTTTGCAATCATAACATAATTCATTCCGAATCTCTGGGGATTTGAGTTATGCCTGAGTTGCACTCCTCCCTTCAGTCCACTGCTGTGCATTTACCCTTCCGGCAATTACCTAAAGGTTTTGGTCGTAGGTTTATTAAGGTGAAGTGCGCATTTGCAGGCTGTTGAAAATAGAGGGACCTCCAAACTGAGCATTGGGGGGGGGGGGGGGGGGGGGGGGGGGTGGGGGGGGGGTGGGGGGGGAGTAGAATCATATAACGGCAGCAGCCATTTGGCCCCTTGTGTTATACTGGCTCTCTGCATTCTTCTTTCGTGTGGCGTGCACAGCCTAAAGTTGTAGGACAACTTGTTCTATTTGATCTTCCATTTGTGCACATCGAGTTGATTGCATTAGTCGAAACAGCGCGGACCACGTGAAGGTTGCAATCTTCCACCCCGCTCTCTGCATCGTAACTATTTCTGCTTCCCAAAGATAGACACAAAATGCTGGAGTAACTCAGTGGGTCAGGCAGCATCTCTGGAGAGAAGGAATGGGTGATGTTTCAGGTCGAGACCATTCTTCATCACCCATTCCTTCTCACCAGAGATGCTGCCTGTCCTGCTGAGTTACTTCAGCATTTTATGTTTATCTTTGGTGTAAACCAGCATCTGCAGTTCCTTCGTACATATTCCTACTACTTCTCCATTCACTTTTAATCAGTCGTGGTGTTTTCTGTCCAGCAAATTTGCCTGAAAGCCACGATTGAATTTGCGTTCATAACTCATCAGAGAGTCCACCGTTTGATGCCTATTGCATAGAAATGTTGTTCCTCGTGTTGCCTTTGCTGAGAGAATCACCCACAACGATTGTCCTGGTTCCACACATGGGAGCAGTGCGTCGATCAGCTCAGTGTAGACTCGAGAGCTCCATCATATGTCCACTCACCCCTCTCTGCTCCCACCCACCATGCTGCCATTCAGATGGACCTCCCACGTCTTGGAGGTCACCAACATTTACCTATTCTGCTGCAGGCTCCGAGCGGGTTAAGTTGCTCCAGCAACAGGTAGCCGGCAACAGGCATCATTCTGCAGTCCCGAGGAGCTGACAGAGATGTGGCAGGTAGATCGGTTCCCAAGTGAGCCGCTGTGATTGCATTTCCTTTTGGCAGAGATCATTGATCTCTTTTTGTTTGATGCAAACAATTTTAAAAATCATGTTCATCTCAAAAGGGCAGCCATGGACACATCATATTTATTGTACACAACTGCTGGCTGGATCACAAGGAAAGTTTTCACTAAACATTTTTTATGTCTCTCTTGTTTCTCATTCATTGTCAATATCAGTAATAAAGAGTGGCACAGTTGCTGCCTTTCAGTGCCAGAGACCAGACTTCGATCCTGATGACAGGTGCTGTCTGTACGGAGTTTGTACGTTCTCCCTGTGACCTGCGTGGGTTTTCTCCGAGATCTTCAGTTTCCTCCCACACTCCAAAGAATTGAATTGAATCATTTTTATTAGCCAAATATGTATACATACAGGAAACGTGTGCAAGACATACAGGTTTTGCTATATTGCAAAGATTATTAAGGGCTTGGACACACTAGAGGCAGGGAACATGTTCCCGATGTTGGGGGAGTCCGGAACCAGGGGCCACAGTTTAAGAATAAGGAGTAAGCCATTTAGAACGGAGACCAGGAAACACTTTTTCTCACAGAGAGTGGTGAGTCTGTGGAATTCTCTGCCTCAGAGGGTGGTGGAGGCAGGTTCTCTGGATGCTTTCAAGAGAGACCTAGATAGGGCTCTTAAAAATAGTGGAGTCAGGGGATATGGGGAGAAGACAGGAACGGGGTACTGATTGGGGATGATCACATTGAATGGCGGTGCTGGCTCCAAGGGCCAAATGGCCTACTCCTGCACCTAATGTCTCTTGTCTATTGTCTATTGTTTGTAGGTTCATTGGCTTGGTATAAATGTAAATTGTAAATTGTCACTAGTGTGTTTAAGATAATGTTAGTGTACATGGTCGCTGGTCAACACGGCCTTGCTGGGCTGAAGGGCCTGTTTCTGTGCTCTATCTCTAAACGAAAGCAAATTTAATTAGATTTTTTTTTTCTTTAATAATTTTAATGTTCCTGTTTAAGAGAGGTTTTGATTGATGACATTGTGGTAGCTCACTGTCAGCCTGATTGGGAATTTGGAAGAGGAGATGTAGCGAATGTTTGTCACCACAGAGCAGCTGGCAGAGTTGGAGTGAAATAAAGGTTAAAGTTTGTGAAAGCTAACATGTTCCACTGTAATTGATGTTTGCATTGTAAAATTCCAATTATCTTTTTTAAAAAATATATCGAAAATGCTACCTTCGCACAGAGGACTTGCCAACACCACCACAAGGGCAGTTCGAAGTGGCCCAAAAGTTGGGTGATTTATTTGGAACTAATCTGGCATTTGCTGATAATTCACACAAGGCAGAGCATCGGTGAGCCTGGATAGTCAGGGAAGGAAATGCAGTGAGTTGTATCCGGAGCCGAACAGACGGAGCGGAGAGACTGCAAACTCGACTGCACCGGACGTGCCTTCTGTTACTTAGCAACTGGGCTTGACTTTAGTTTGTAATTCACAGCGCTGTTGAATTCAGGAGGGTGTTTGTGCAACATGACTGGAATGGAGGGTGCGTGTGCAAGGCAGCTCAATGCAGCAAAGCGGAGGCCATTTGGCCAACATCTATGTGACAATAGACAATAGGTTGCAGGAGTAGGCCATTTGGCCCTTCTAGCCAGCACCGCCATTCAATGTGATCATGGCTGATCATCCCCAATCAGTACCCCGTTCCTGCCTTCTCCCCATATCCCCTGACTCCGCTATTTTTAAGAGCCCTATCTAGCTCTCTATTGAAAGCATCCAGAGAACCTGCCTCCACCGCCCTCTGAGGCAGAGAATTCCACAGACTCACCACTCTCTGTGAGAAAAAGTGTTTCCTCGTCTCCGTTCTAAATGGCTTACTTATACTTAAAGGCCCTTTAAGGCCCTTTTTGTTCCCCTTCTTTCTGTGATGATGATGATGATCACTTGTGCCGAGGTACAGTGAAACTCTTTGTTTATGCATACAATGTGCACAAAGGTCTATGCCACCGGTGGCAGCGGAGGCCAATCCACTGGATGTTTTCAAGAGAGAGCTAGATATTGCTCTTGGGGCTAACGGAATCAAGGGATATGCGAAGAAAGCAGGAATGGGGCACTGATTTTGGATGATCAGCCATGATCATATTGAATGGTGGTTCTGGCTCGAAGGGCCGAATGGCCTACTCCTGCACCTGCACCTGTTTTCTAAGTGTCGCCACAAAGGTGCCAACAAAGTTACAAAATGCACACCCACTTGCACCCCCTGCCCCCCCTGCCCCCCCTGCCCCCCCTGCCCCCCTGTCCCCACCTCCCGCCACCTGCCCCCCTGCCCCCTGCCCCCACTGCCCCCCTGCCCCCCTGTCCCCACCTGCCCCCACCTGCCCCCACCTGTCCCCTGCCCCCTGCCCCCACCTGCCCCCCTGCCCCCCTGCCCCCACCTGCCCACCTGCCCCCACCTGCCTGGTCCCCCTTTGTTCTCGACGGCCAGGCCCGTCCACTGCAGCCCAACACCGACTTCTCGGTTCTGACCTCGGCCCAACTCACTCTGACCTGTCTCTCCAAGTGTTGTTTCTTGTAATATTTATCTAGTTCCTCAAAGCCCTCTTACCTTTTATCTTATGCCGATGCCTTCTAATTTTAGATACCTCCACTATCAGGAGTTGGGGTGGGGGTTTCTTGTTCTCTGCCTTCACTGTCTCCTTCATTTGTGTATTACAGGTATGTGTCTCGTCACATCATAGTCCAGATTAGGACACTCAGTGCAATAAAATAGTTTATGGCACATACTCTCACGCAGGGGGAAAACATTGACTGCTGAGCGATTCTAAGTCCAGAATTTGGATCCAGTCACATAAAAGACATTCCATGCATAATAGATTTATGGTTGACCAGTGTCTGTTGGGAAATAGACCCGGCAACTATCCTTAGCTTGGCTGTTGTTTGCCCAGTGTTGGCCGCACAATTAATGACATTGTATCTTGTTTATTATTGTCACTTAGATACACTGAAAAGCTTTATGTTTGCATGCAATCCAATTAAATCAGATCATGCCATACATGCCACACGCAAGTATTCCTGAGATGTAAACAGTTAGTGTAAAAAAAAATATACCAGAGTCCAATTGTTTGGTATTCGAGCATAGAAACAGGTCCTTCAAACCAATTAATTCATGATGACCAAGATGTTCATCTGACCCAGTTCCATTTATCTGTGTTTGGCCCGTATCTCTCCAAATCAGTCATAGCTATGTACCTGTCTTAATACCTCTCCCTTTGTAGATTCCTCTGGCTTCATATATCCACCACTCACCATATGAAACATTTGCTTCTCAGGTTCTTTTTAAAACTACCCCCTCTAAACTGAAATCTGTGTCCTTTAGTTTTAGACTCTCCTATCCTGGGAAAAATACTGTGACTAGTCACCTTATTTATGCTCCTCACAGTGTTATAAATCTCTATAATATCTCCCCTCCGCCTCCTACACGCTAGGGAAACAAATACCAATCCTGCCCGCTTATAATCACCCTGTCCAGCTGATAACGCAAACATTGTCGGTCTGGAAACATTCTCGTGAATCTTTTTTCCAACCATTCCAACATCGGGTTTGTTTTGAAACTTTCCCCTCTAACCTTAAATCGGTGCCCTTTGGTTTTAGACTCTCCTATCCTAGAAAAAATACAGTGTCCATTTAGCTCATGTGTGCCCTCGCAATTTTACAAACCCCTATATCACCTCTATGCTTTTACGCTCCAGGCCCAGCCTATCCAACCTCTCCATCCCTCGAGTCCATGTACCATTTTTGTGAATCTTTCCTGGCGACCTGAACTGCACACACTTGGGCACTGAATATGCATCTATGCACAGGGTTGGGGGGAGGAAGCAGGATTTGAAGTACAGGATCAGCGAGGGGAAAGGCACATTAAGTTTATAAAGTGTCAGACTTCATTATGGAAATTTTCATGAGAGGTTTATACATTAGGTGTTGTACAGAGGCAAGAATTGGAAGACATTTATGTATCGAAGGACTCGAGATAACCATTCATAAAGTACATACTCTGCCCTTGAGCTACCCGCTTTCATTAGAGTGCATAGTAGATTTATTTATAACTGAGCCAACAGGAAAAAAAAATCAACAATTACTGTTCCCTCCAACTTCCACTTTACATAATCTTCCCACTTGGGAATGCCACTTATCCTGATTCTAATTATGTTTGCATCCCCTTGGATTTGAGAAATATCTGGCCTTGATATTTTATTCAATCAGTTTTATTTCCACCAGCAACAGATTTTCCATCATCGGCTCTCTGCTCCCAAACCTACAGGGTTGCAATCAGGCCTCCCCACACCTGCCAGTGCTCTCCTTCTTCTGAGAAAATGCACGGCGAAGATAATTGAGGAAACGCTTTCTCTGTACATCCAACATGCATCATTGGTGCATTCCTAGAAGAAAAGACCCAGCACAAATAGTCATAAGGCCATACGTGATAGGAGTAGAATTAGGCCATTTGGCTAATCTACTCCGTCACTCAATCTCTCTCTCTCCTAACCCCATTCTCCCCATAACCTCTGACACCCATCCTAATCAAGAACCTATCTATCTCTGCCTCAAACATATCCACTGACTTGGCCTCTACAGCCTTCTGTGGCAAAGAATTCCACAGATTCAGCACCCAATGACTAAATAAATTTCTCCTCATCTCTTTCATAAAAGAACGTCCTTTAATTCTGAGGCTTTGACCTCTAGTTCTAGACTCTCCCACCAGTGGAAAAAACCTCTCCACATTGACTTCATCCAAACCATTCATTATTCTGTATGGTTCCCTCTTATTCTTCTAAACTCATCATAGATTAACCTACTCATTCCTGTTGAGAAGTTCTCATAATCAACCTGAACCAGATGATAGCAAAATCTAATCGATTGATGTTTGAAATCTCTCATGACCAACTACAAAGTAAACTACAGAAAGGGCAATTCTGTCCTTCTGCTGTGCTGGTACACAGGCCAAAATTGTTTAATGTAATGCACCTGGTCATAGAGATATACCATAGAGATTTAATGTGTGACCACAGAGCTACAAGACTCTTGATTCTACCCAATTTTGATTCTTGACTCATTGCTGACCAAGCCACATTCAAAACTCTAAAGCCCAAGAGAACTCTCTCTAATCTTTGGAACCTTCTTTCTTCCTTTAAGGTGTTACTTAAATCTACCTCTTTGACTAATCTCTTAGTCATCAGTCAGTGTTCATTTTATATCTAACTTCTCTTTGTGCACCTCTCTACCACAACTATGTAACTGTGTTGGCGCCCTGTAAGTGGCGACTCTTTGCATACTTTGTGTATGATAAGCAAAACAAAGAATTTCACTGTGAGATGTCACATGTGATAATAAAGATTAATTCATTCATTCTTTCATTCATTCATTCATTCTTTCATCTTGGAATCATTTTGCAGTGGTCAGTTAGTTGGAGAAGAGCAACGTAGAGGTTTCTATCATAAATAAAATCTAACCTTGAACTATGAAGACATTTTTTATCTGTGATGCAAACAAACCTTTCTGCCTATGACATGACCTGTCGTGTCCAAGTCCATTACATGAACAGTAGTTGGGTTATTTTTTGCCAGCTGGAACCAAATTCAACTTGAGCATTGAAGTGAAAGTTGCCTTTGTCACTTCCGAATCTCACATATTAAATACGTTTAACCCTGTTCAACACCTCCACTGAGAAGGGACGTAATATTTTGTGTGGAGGGTGATGTCAGTGTTTGCAGGGCTACAAGAGCTGGTCTTCCTCCCAAGGGGTGTTGGCAATAACCTTTTCAATGTTTAAACGGTGCTTTAATTGTCATGTGCCAAGTGCAAATGCACAGTGCAAATCATTTCTTACAAACAATCCAGTAGAGTGTTGCCACACCTAAACATGTCCCCGATTAGCAAATTGTACAGAAATTGTCTACTGAAGGAAATACTGAAGGAAATATTTTCCTGAACTCTCTTCCAATGTAAGCTTGAGGAACAATGCCCCATCTTCGAGCTTCACACATTACCATCTTCCAGACTCAACTTTACGTTCAATGATTTCACTTAATCGGCTTTTCCAGATTTTTATTTCTGCCGTATCTGGTTTGCACACCATCTGATCTGACCTTCACACACTTGCTCTATTCCCACCCTCCACCTTTTTATTTTTTAATCTCTCCGGCATTCCATCTCCTCCAGACCATCTCTCACCTCACGATCTGCACCTACATTTCTTCTGATGAAAATGCAAGTGATTTACGAATTAGGGGTAGAAGGTGGCCACTCGGCTCCTCAAGCCTGCTGCAACCCCTCAAATAAGATCATGAACATGGTTGATCTGAACGTGGTCTCATCTCCACACTCTCATTTACCAACAGTTACCTGAAACCCTTTCGCCTCTCTACCTCTGCCTTAAACATATTCATTATCAGTCAGAAGTGTCTTTCTCCCTCCTTTCTGAGATCTTCCAGTAGATAGACACAAAAAGCTGGAGTAACTCAAAGGGTCAGCGAGCATCTCTGGAGAAAAGAAATAGATAATGTTACGGGCCAAGACCCTTTTTCAGATTGAGAGTCAGGGGAGCGCTATCTGCCTTCTGCAACCAAAGTTGACTCTTCATGCAAGAACTGAACAAATGCCTTCATCCGAAAACCCACTACATCACGACTCTCACTGCATGTCTCTCTGGCACTTGATAGAAATGTTTATTTAACCTATCCACAGTGACTGCTCAGCCATTCACATAATGTTACCCAAACACATACACACTCGGCAAGAACGCCTCATATTTCAGCATTTAAAATGTTATGTGCATCCCATCTACACTGATTTGAATAAATTGTGTGTTGGCTTCAAAATCGGATTTCCCATGACATGCTTTCAGCATTGATATTCTTTTTATAAATTCTACTCTCCTCCCTCTCCTTCCATTGCCGTGAATATATAAAGGCCTGGAATATAGGACGAGAGCTGCCTCCATATGATGTAAACATGCCAGAATTGCTTAAAGAATCATGCACATCTTCAAACAACAGACACTGAATTCCTGAAGTAAATAATTTATCATTATTTTCTATCGTCTTTTTATCAACATGGACATTCTTTAAATTTACATTTATAGTCTTTACACGGTCGTTAAAATCTTCTGTGAAGTCAGACTGACCGATGAGGCCAGTGTGAGGACATTGAATGCATTCAAGATCAAGATGATTGAAAAATCTATTCGTGTGACATTGATTCATGGTTAAATGTTGGCAAGGGCACTGGGAAGAACTCTCTTCATCAAGCTTCTGCCATTGGATCTTTTGCACCCAACTCCTAAAGACATAATGGCCTTAAATGTATACATTAATATATAATGTGGTACATTGACAAAGCGGGACTCGCTCAGCACTTCACCATAGAATCATGGAGTCATACAATGGAAATAGGTCATTTGACCCAGGACATCAATGCTGACCGAGATGCCCCATCCACGCTAGTCCCATTTGTCCATGGTTGACCCATATCCCTCTAAACCTTTCCCATCCATCTCCCTGCCCAGGTGTCTTTTAAAGGCTGTTATGGTATCTGACTCAACTACTCCTCTGGCAGTTCATTCCATAAACCCATCACCAAGGGGCTGTCCTTGAACTTTGAACACATCTCCGGAGTGGGATTTATTTTTTCAGTCAGGAATTTGGGCTTCAAGTGTGTTATCCACTGGCCTATACTTTTAACACCAGCAAGATGCCTATGTTAAGAACATCACCTGTGAATGGTTATTCGCAATTCCAGTTTGGCAATGGATGCAATCTGAAGTTGAGGTTTAAGATGCACAATCAGTCTTGATCTTGACTGGGACAAGCTAGATGCAGGAAAAATGTTCCCAATGTTGGGCGAGTCCAGAACCAGGGGCCACAGTCTTAGAATAAAGGGGAGGCCATTTAAGACTGAGGTGAGAAAAAACTTTTTCACCCAGAGAGTTGTGAAGTTGTGCAATTCCCTGCCACAGAGGGCAGTGGAGGCCAAATCACTGGGTGGATTTAAGAGAGAGTTAGATAGAGCTCTAAAGGCTAGTGGAGTCAAGGGATATGGGGAGAAGGCAGGCACGGGTTATTGATTGGGGACGATCAGCCATGATCACAATGAATGGCGGTGCTGGCTCGAAGGGCCGAATGGCCTCCTCCTGCAGCTATTTTCTATGTTTCTATGTTTCATAGGTTGCAAAGGTTAAAACCTCAGGTGTCAAAAGTGAACAGTGTCATTTGTACGGACAAGGGAACAATGAAATCCTGACTTGCAGCAGCATAACATGCCTGTAAACATTATACTCATAGATAACATGATAAACTAAGAATCAATAAATGAATAACTATGAAACTAATGCAAAAACCCAAAGTGCAACCAAAGACAGTCCACAGTTCATACTTATTGTTGTGTCGGGTTCAAGAGCCTGATGATTGTTGGCAAGAAACTATTCTTGAAACTGGTGGTTATAGTTTTCGAGCATCCATTCCTTTTTCCCGATGGAAGGAGTGAAATAAGAGTATGGCCAGGGTGATGTGGGTCTTTGATCATTCTGGCTGCCTCCTATAGATCCCTTTAATAGTGGTGAGGTCAGCACCTTAGAAGAAAGAAGTACGGAGACTATTTTCATTAAGTGAGGGAACGGAAGTAAAAAAAAAGTGATTCGCATTTTTCCTGACCTTGCTTGGGAGAACATTGTGCACTTTTATTTTGGTACAACATTTGTTGCTTTGAGTTTTTTTCACACACAAAATAGTAAATCCTGATGAAAACAGCAAGAACTTGATGAAATTGTTACTGTTGGTGCTGAACAATAAAGTATTTTTTTTACATCATTTTATAAAAAATGGCAGCTGTGGTGTGAAGGATGCCGCCTTGGCTCCACTTGAAATACTGATGCCCTGCTCTGGGGCATGCAGGTTCCAGTATAGACTGCACCGGTCACTCCTCAGAGTGTTTCGGGTGCAGAGATCAAATATCAACACATATCTAAGATTCAGTCATTACTACTGGACCCATGCTTTATAAACCTGGAGGTTTATTATCAATATTAATAGAATTCTCTCATGGCCTTGACTGTCTTGAACCTGATTTTGATACATCTCTTGCTGCCGTTTGCTGGAGAAGCTCAGGGCATCAATCCAATACTGTGTAGGACTCGGTCTGAGTGAGAGAGATGGCTTTGTTCTTGACTGTAATTGACTGTTGGAGGAGCACAAATATCTCAGAGAGAGTCGGGGCTGGAGGAGGTTAGGCATGATGGAGGGGCAAAATCTTGAAAGGATTAGAGAACAAGGACGATGATTAAAATCGAAGCATTGCGTAGCCAAGAGATAAAGTAGATGGTTGAGCAAGCTGGGTGATGAGTAAATGGGCTTGGGGCATCTTCATGCAGAGTTTTGGGTGACCTGATTATGAAGCAGGTCAGTAGTGCAGTGCACATTCTAGTTCTCGGAGCCTGAAGACTTGACTTAGAATGGAAAAGCAAAATGTATCCCCAGGAGAATGTTTAACAATTTTCAATAAGGGATGCACATTGTTAGATTGCAACATTTGTCTTGTCTAAAAGATCTTGCCCATAAAGCTTACAAACTTCTAATGAACTGTCTTATCTGAAGACTCCTTTTGCTGTGTCACTTTTACCTTTATTATTCTGACCATAACTTACACCACATTGTTATTTTGTGATCACTTGACAAAAGTTGCAAGTATCAAACTTCAGATGTTACTGTTATCTGAGGATAAATTAAAATGAATGAAGTCCCTTATATCCCGAGTCTAAGACAATAACTTAATCAAACATGAACATCTCTTGAGTCTGAAGAAGGGTCTCGACCCGAAACGTCGCCTATCTCCTTCGTTCCTTAGATGCTGCTGCACCCGCTGAGTTTCTCCAGCCTTTTGTGTAACCATGAACATCTCTTAGCTTTGAGTATGGGACCACCAAACCTTTCCCAAAAGTAGGCAGAGTAGTAAACAAGGCTTATGGTACATTTGCTTTCATCAGTCAGAGCACTGCGCGTAAGAATCATAATGCAGCTCTGTAGGACTTTGGTTAGACTGCATTTGGAATATTGTGTGTTTGTTCTGGTAACCCCATTACAGATGGAGGTGCAGAGGAGGTTTACCAGAATGCTGCTTAAATTAAAAGGTATTAGCTACAAAGGGAGGTTGGACAAACTTATTTTTTCTGGAACACCAGAGGTTGATGCGAGAACCAATAGATGTATAGGGAATTATGAGAGGCACAGATAGGGTAGGCAGTTGGAGCATTTTTCGGGGGGTTACAAATATCAAGGACAGAGGGAATAGTTTTAAAGTGAAACGGGCCAAGTTTAAAGATGTACAGGGTAGGTTTCTTTACACAGAGAGTGGAGGGTGCCTGGAACATACTACCAGGGATGGTTGTGGAGGCAGATATGATAATGACATTTAACAGGCTTTTAGATTGGCAGATGTATATGCAGGGAATTGAGAGATATGGATCACGTGCAGGGCAGAGGAGATTCATTTAACTTGGCTACAGGTTCAGTATTGCCATTAAGAGCCAAAATATCCCTTCCTGTACGTTAATGTTCTGTGCTGTAAAGCCACAGATGGAGTTTCAATAATTACAAAATCTTGTACAGCAACTTTGATGAATCAAAATGTCATTGCAGCTTGACAGGAATGAAATGAATGAAAGGGTTAACACCAAGTTGTATATTTAAATGTTAGGGCAAGTAACAGAAAACTTGGTCGAGGAGGTTAGGTTTATGGAGCTTCTGAAGAGGAGGGTGGAGGAGTGGGCAGATGGAATGGGCATGAAGAGTGGATTGATGTAAACCGTGAATGCTCAACTTGGCCAGGATTGGAGGAGTGCTATTATCTTAGTAGATTTAGTGTATGCATACTGCCCTCAGATATCTATTTGCTCAAACATAACACCACAGTCTAAATTTGTGTACTAACCTTCACAGTCTGCAAGTTTCAAACATAAATTTTGTTTCAGCACATTCTCTGCAGTTAACAAGATTTTTAGTATTTGACTGGCAGTCTTTGCTTCTTGATCTGAGGCCAAGCAGTATTTATTTTAGCAGTATTCACAGCACTCTTGCATTACAGCACTGACATTGAACAAGCGTCAGAAACACTTTAAAATAGTCTTATTCATTGAAGATACCTCATTATTTGTTGAAACTACCCCTTACTCCAGCATTCTTCCTCTCTCTTCCTCTCTTCCTCATCCTCTTTCTTCCTCTCTTCTTCTTTGTCTTTCTTCCTCTCTCTCTCTTCCTATCTTCCCCTCTCTTCCCCTCTAACTTTCTCTCTTCCCCTCTCTTCCCCTCTCTTTTCTTCTTCTCTCTTCCTCCCCTCTCTCTTCCTCTCTCTCATCCCCTTTCTCTTTCCCTCTTTCCTTCCTCTCTCTCTTCCTCCCCCTCTCTCTTCCTCCCCCTCTCTCTTCCTCCCTCTCTCTCTCTTCCTCTCTTCCTCTCTTCCTCTCATCCTCTCCCCAAAGGTGGCCTCTTGATTTACTGGTCCCTTTCAGTTAGCCTAAGCATTCTTTGAAAACATCGACTTGTTTTCCTGAGCCATGTTTGAAATACAGTGCTGCTAATTTAGCTGACAACTCCATTTTAGCTGTCATAAGTGATAGGAGCAGAATTAGGCCATTCAGCCCATCAAGTCTATTCCGCCATTCAATCATGGCTGGTCTATCTCTCCCTCCTAACCCCATTTGCCTGCCTTTTCTCCATAACCCTTCACACCCATACTAATCAAAAATCTACCTAACTCTGCCTTTAAAATTACCATTGACAGCCTCCACGTCCTTCTGTGGCAAATAATTCCACAGATTCACCACCCACTGACAAAATAAATTCCTCCTCATCTCCTTCCTAAAGGAACATTCTTTAATTTTGAGGCTGTGATCCCTGGTCCTCGACTCTCCCACTGGTGGAAACATCCTCTCCACATCCACTCTATCCAAGCCTTTCATACAGAAATAGTTTGTTTAATCCTTACAATAGAAAAGTGTAGCTGTATTTTCCTACAACTCACTCTCAAAAGTTTCAAAGTGCTCAATGAGTTAGAAATAGGCCAATGTTTTCATGCATGGGATAAATCTTCTCTCCCTTTTCTGGTACAAGAAACATTTCAAAGGTTGCTTGTAACTTGCTATCTATTAGAATAGTTAGAACTTGTGAAAAGAGATTAGTCTGGCCATTAAACCTTGTCATAAATCTTGTCCATAATTTTGGGTTTATTTCCACTTGCTCCAGAGAAAATATTCCACGTTTCTACTGAAATCAAAATCAAATTCCGCCATGGTCTGCTTCTGTTGTTTGTGTCTGAACCTCTCATGCTTTGTGGATAGGCTTTTTTTCCAATTCATTTTGTACCTCAGGATTATTTTATTTGTGGATGGTGAGCAGGCGATGTGACAGAACTTTAAAACAAAATATGCAAATGCTGGAAATCTGATATAAACATGCAAGGCTCTAAATTAGTGCAATTAAGTAAAATTTGGACAGAGAAAAGCAGTCTCAATATCTGTAAGCATGACAATAGCGGCCTTTTTAGTACACTTTAGTACTATGGGACAATAAATGTCAGTATTTTTGTCACTGACTTCCACATCCTAGCGAATGAATGAGAAGATTGACTCGCCTATGACGTAATGATATATGTGCCTTTAGTTAACATGGTAGTTGATGTTAGTGTTCAGTGAAGAGCTGGCACACGTTCTACAACTCCTGGTGCACCATGGAGATAATGCAACATATGATTCTGCTGGAGGAACTCAGTGGATTGGCCAGCATCTGTGGCGAGAAAGGGACTGTTGATGTTTCAGGTCAAAATCTTTCATAGGACTGAGAACGGAGATGGATGAGAGCCAATATTGCGTACAGTTTTGGTCTCCTAATCTGAGGAAAGACATTCTTGCCATAGGGGGAGTACAGAGAAGGTTCACCAGACTGATTCCTGGGATGGCAGGACTTTCATATGAAGAAAGACTGGATAAACTCGGCTTGTACTTGCTAGAATTTAGAAGATTGAGGGGGGATCTTATAGAAACTTACAAAATTCTTAAGGGGTTGGACAGGCTAGATGCAGGAAGATTGTTCCCAATGTTGGAGAGGTCCAGGACAAGGGGTCACAGTTTAAGGATAAGGGGGAAGTCTTTTAGGACCGAGATGGGAAAAACATTTTTCACACAGAGAATGGTGAATCTGTTGAATTCTCTGCCACAGAAGGTAGTTGAGGCCAGTTCATTGGCTATATTTAAGAGGGAGTTAGATGTGGTCCTTGTGGCTAAAGGGATCTGGGGGTATGGAGAGAAGGCAGGTACAGGATACTGAGTTGGATGATCAGCCATGATCATATTGAATGGTGGTGCAGGCTCGAAGGGCCGAATGGCCTACTCCTGCACCTATTTTCTATGTTTCTATGTTTAATATAAAGAGGTTTAGTTTATTATTGTCACCTGTACTGAGACAGAGTGGAAAGTTTTGCTTGCGTGCTATCCATAGAAAGACTATACTTGAACACCATCAAGCTGTGCACGGATCAAGCATAAAGGATAAAGATGCATCATGTAGAGCAAGTTATAACATTAAAGTCCGGTAAAATCCAATTAAAGACAGTTCACAGGTCTCCCTGAGGTAGATGGGAGGTCAGGACCGCATTCTAGATGAAGAAGGAGAGGGGAGTGGTGAGACGGGAGTCAGAGGTGATTGGTGGATCGAAGAAGGTGAAGGATTATAGACAGAAGGAGTTAGGAAGGGGAGGTTCGGGGGGGGGGGGGGGGGGGGGGGGGGGGGGGGAGGGAGTAGTGGGAGGCAGTCAAAAGAATGATTCCAACATCTGCAGCACCTGTGTCCATTATTAAACACAACGTTCACCAGCCCCAGAAGCTTTGCCTCACAAGCCTTATTTAATTGGCGATGAGGATTACTAGAGCCAGTGACTATAAAAACAAAGCACTTTAGAGACATTCTTTGACAAATCATCTGAGAATTGATGATTAATGACATTGAATATTGGACCTTCAAACCCTCTGGTCAGGGAAGGGAAATTCATTGGTTTTCCACAGTACACATTGAGTCCGTGAACCCGCCTCCAGCTCCGGCAGCAGTTGTCAGTCGTACAAGGACGGATAGAGGTACACTGATAACTATAGACGTACGGGAGAAATGAGCTTGGTGTAAAGAAGTCTTGCGTCTGGCAGTGTTGTTGCATAGTTTGGAAATGGGACAAAACAGAAACACAAACATAGACAATAAACATGTCTAAACAGCCGATGATACATGCAATCCATGCCGTTTCTGACCTTCACCGGACATATGGATATAATGGAAATGTTCCTTATCAAAAACAATTAGAAGACCTTATTGAAAATGTACCAGACACAGAGTAATCTTCTTGTGGCTATTATATTTACTGGAGATCGACTCTGAGACCTATTGCAGATGTATCGGTCTGGGAGTCATGCAGGAAGGTGACAGGAAGACTAATTCATTGAATTAGTGCAGATACTGGAGTAATATTTCAAGCCGCAGCTATTTGAAATAGCAGAAAGTTTCAAGTTTGGCTCAAGGGCACAAAGAGGAGGAGAAACAGCCAATGTTAACCCTTTTATAGTAAAGGATTAATCCAATGTTGCAGCTTTGATAACTTCTTTAAACATGTCGAGTGGAATATATGTTTGTGTGGCATAAGCAAATTATTAAGCTCACATGCTGTAGCCTTGTATTTATTCTTATTTTTAATAATACAGTGCGGAAACAGGCTCTTCGACCTACTGAGTCTACGCTGACCATCGATCGCCCATACACTAAGTTTATAAGTGATAGGAGCAGAGTTAGGCCATTCGACCCATCAAGTCTACTCTGCCATTCAATCATGGCTGATCCATCTCTCCCTCTCAACCCCATTCTCGTTTCTTCTCGTCACCCCTGACACCGGTACTAATCAAGAATCTATCTATCTCAGCCTTAAAAATATCCATTGACTTGGCTAGTTCTATGTCATCCCACTTTTGCATCTGACGCACTAGGGACAATTTTACAGATGCCGATTATCCATGTCTTTCAATAGAAAACCCATGCGGTCACAGGGAGAGTCAGGATCGAACCCAGGGTCTCTGCTGCTGTGAGGCAGCAGCTCCTCCGCTGTGCTGACTCGAAGGGCCGAAAGGCCTACTCCAGCACCTATTGTCGATTGTCACTGTGCAACTTCTAAGCAGGTGCCTGGCCTGCTTTACAAAATTCCAATCCCAGCAGTACTCATGGCAAAAATCGTCAAGAAGTTCTAATCACTACAAGACCAGAGTCAGAAGCTGCAATCCTAAAATGCAGTGGTTTCCCCGTGGATGCACAGGGTCACTCACTCTTCAATTCTGTTCTTCAAACTAGACAGAGTGTTAGATACTTCGCAAGAATTTTCATTTTGTGTTGCAATGTAAATCTAAACCGAGAACAACTAAACTGTGCCACATCAGCACGGGGGGAGGACGGCGAATATTGTCCAACAGGAAAGTGTAGAGCATCTGACGAACACCAAAGTCAGTTCTGGTAGAGTAAAAACACAAAGTGCTGGAGTAACTCAGCAGGTCAGGCAGCATCTCTGGAGAACATGGATAGGTGACGTTTCGGGTTTAGTTTAGAGATACGGAGCGGAAACAGGCCCTTCGGCCCACGGAGCCTGCACCGACCGACAATCCCCGTACATTAACACCATCCTACACACACTAGGGAGAGTTTTACAAAAGCCAATTAACCTACAAACCTGTACGTCTTTGAAATGTGGGAGGAAACCTGAGCCCTTGGAAAAAACCCACACGGTCATGGGGAGAACGTACAAACTCTGTACAGACAGCACCCGTAGTCGGGATCAAACCCAGGTCTCTGGCACTGTAAGGCAGCTATAAGGGTCTGGGCCCTTCTTTAGATCCGACTCATGTTCTCCAGGGATGCTGCCTGGAGAACATGAGCTCTGTTGAGTTTGGCTTACCTTACCTGTTCATAGTTTGTCTTGCTTCAGTTCCTAGAGTGGCAATCAATGAAAGTGCTTTGTTATCGTGACACTTGTAACGTGATGTCAAAGGTTCCATCCTTAACGTATAAAATTGTTTTGAAACAATGGAGAGGTTAATTTTAAACACGCTCATTCCAAGATTGGAAGTAGGTTTTTTGAGGGATAATTGAGGCCATCAGTAGATTAAACACTTAATTAAAGATACTCAAACAATACTGAAAATTACCCCATCTATGGCTATGCGGAATGATGTAAGGCCGCATTGGCATTGAAGATGAGCTTGGTAAATATATAATGAAGAGCAAAAAGTATTATTTTCTTCAGAGCACAGCTTTTGGCAAAGGAAACGTGTTGCAAGTGTGGACGTTTTTGCAGAGGCATGCATTCAGAGAGGCCTTTGAATGTTTCCAATTGAGCCAAGGCATTTTGTACGTGCACGAACTGCCAAGGACAGAGCAGAGGTGCAGAGATTGTGGTGGGGCGGATGAAGGCGGTGAATGTGTGTTCAAAAGGATTCTTAATGAGAAAATGGTGGATTTTAAGGAGCAACGTACTGGTATATTAGCACTAAAATAATGTTTTAATGATAATTACTTTAATGTACCTTTATCTAATATATTTGACATAACTGGCAGCATGAATAATGTCAGTAGCATGAATGTATGAGGCAGGTCAGCCATCTCTCTCTCTCTCAAATATGCAAGAGATACAGACTCGCTCTCACACACATATTCACACATTTATACACCCTTTCATACACACTCTTTCACGCATCCCCTCGCGCCCAGTACAGTTGCTGCCTTACAGTGCCTGGTACCTGGGTTCCATCCTGACTATAGATGGTGTCTGTGTGGAGTTTGCACGTTCTCCCTGTGACCACATGGGATTTCTCCAGGTGCTTCGGTTTCATCGCACATTCCAAGGACATGCAGGTTTGTAGGGTAATTGGCTTTTGTAAAATAGTCCCTATGTGTGCAAAGGGCCTGTCCCACTTGGGCGTAATTTGCGCGTCACGCAGATGACGCGCGAAGATTTTGTACATCCCAAAATCCTGGGGCGCCGAGCACAACCGTGCCTACGTCAATGCCTACGTTACCACGCACCGTGCGTCGTGACGCGTAAATTATGTTGTGTAAATGACGTCCAGGTGGCGCTATGGAGCAGTAAGCCACAGCACCAGCCAGCTCCGCAAAATTTTTCAAAAACGGGGATTTAAACAGATTTAAAAGTACTTACCGATCGACTGCTTTCACTGTCTGCCGCCTCAACACGACGGTACCGGCTGACGTCATCAGCCCTGCGACGAATTATGACGGCACGGAGCCCTACGAGAAAACGAAGGGTCGAAAAAAAAACCGGGCGAGACCGGGAGAAGGCTGGGAGAAGCCTCGGACTCGAGTAGGGCCAGCTCCTTGGAAGACGTTTCCAGGAAAGCAGACACAGGAGGTGAGGACTTGAGAATTTTTATTTCTCATCAGATGGCTGATTTAAAACGTGAGTTCAAGGCAGAAATGAAAGATATAAAGAAAGAAATGAAAGTAATACAGGGAGATATAAAGGAAGAAATATCTCAAATTAATAATCAGATGGACTTGATGAAAAATCAATGGTGTGAATTTCAAAAAGATACAAAGACGCAAATTGATAATAAGTTCAAGAAAGAATCAGAAATATTGAAGAATGAAATCATTGATATGATTAATAACCTGGAACGCAAGATGGAGGGTAAACTTGAAAATGTTAAAAAAGACTTTAAACATAAGATTGACCTATTGCAAAAGTGGTCGAACAACAAGTTGATGGCATTAAAAACCTTGAAAAGATAGCGGAGGCTGTACTGTGTCTACAGCAAAGCTGATAACAGAACAAGAACGTCTACTGGAGTTGTTATCCAAAGTAACAGATAAATGCACGCAGCTGGAAGGCTATCAAAGAAGGCAGAACTTGAGGATTGCAGGGATTCCGAAGGTTTAGAGAAACACGAAGACACTCGAGAATTCACTGCTAAATTACTGCAAGCTGTTTTATCTTTGGATGATATGCCTGTTTTAGCTCGTGCACACCGAGTCGGCAGAAGACAGACCAGTACAAACGCCCCCCCAAGACAAATCATTGTCAAGTTACAATATGATTTCACCCTCGAGGACATTATGCGAAGAGCCTCGAGAACAAAGAATCTGATGTTTCAAGGACAAAGAATCAGTATCTATCGAGACTATCCCCAGAGGTTGCCAGAAAACGAAAAAGCGTTTAACGAAGCCAAAAAACCTTATGAGGGGTGTAGAAAACTTGAGATACGGTCTGAATTACCCCGCCATCTTAAGAGTTACTTATAACAACGTGGAACACTTTTTCAAGACTCCAACAGAAGCAATGGAATTTGCAAAGCAGTTTGACACTTGAAAACCATCTACAAGCAATATACTGCCTTTTTCTATTTTTAAAGACCTAGTACGGTCTCTTAACATTTTATGAAACTTTATACGACAACATGGAATTAGAAGAAATCAGAAGGAATGGACAATGTCGTATGGAACGAAATGTTTTCCCGGATTGGAAGAAGCTCACCGAACATTGACAATTATTCATAATATACAACTAACACAAACAAATAACACACCCTACTAAATTATAACGCGGTTTTTATTATTACTATGACTGTTATTAACCAAGACTCTGCACTATTGCTAATTTAATACTACTAATAATTAATATCTTAAGTCCTGTTACATTTGGGGATATCCCACCCTCAAATATATTTCTCCCTCTTTTAATAATGACTTCTATTTTTTGTATTAAAAAAAAAAAATTCTTTAACTGTGGCTCTATAATTGGATTTTTTTAAAACTAACCTTAGATATATATACTTTTATGATGTTTAATATCACTCTTTTCATTTCTTTAATACTATATTCCCGTTAAAATATTACTATGGAATAATAATTCCTTAAAATTAGGAGCTGGCTAAATTAATAACATCAATGCCGGAAGCCTTTAGATTAATAGCCAATACAACTTGGCTTTCACAAACTACAAATATTTTATTTGTAGTTCTTCTATACTTTATACACCTTTCTAAGCTTTTTATTCACTTCTCATTTTTTTTTATGTTTACTATATCTTTCAGTTTGAATGGAGCTATATACTGGAACAATGGAGATACACTCGTGAAGCACATAAGAGAGATCTAAAATTCATCTACTCGGTGTTCGGGTGTAAGGTTAAGTTACTGCGCGGACCCTTGGACCCTATTCTAGATTCCCACAAATCTAAAATGCAGGACTTAAAAAGAAATATGGGGAACGAGGGATTAACCTTTTGCAGTTGGAATGTTAAAGGTATCAATGAACCAATAAAAAGAGGAAAAATATTGACACACTTAAAGGCAATGAAAGCTGATGTAATTTACATTCAAGAAACTCACCTAAGAAAGACGCTGAAAATAGGCTGAAGCTAAATGGATTAGATAAAATATACCACTCTTCCTTTACACATAAATCAAGAGGCGTAGCAATATTATTTTCGTAAAGGTACTTTATTTAAGCATATATCTACTATATCTGATAAAGATGGCAGATACATTATTGTAATAGGAGAAATAAATAGGGAAAAAAATGATTTTTGTTAACATCTATGGTCCAAATTTTGATAGTCCTTTATTCTTTAAGAAAGTACTTAATAATATTCCAGAATTAACACACTACAATTTGATAATTGGAGGAGATTTTAATTGTACATTAGACCCTTATTTAGATAGATCTTCAAAACAAAGGAAAACTAAATCGCATTCTAGTGATTTATTAAACGCATACATTCAAACGTCTAACATTAAAGATGTTTGGAGAACAGAAAATCCTACTGGTCGAGAATATTCCTTCTACTCGCCAGTACATAAAACCTATTCAAGAATAGATTACTTCCTAGTAGATGCAAAGCTTATCTCACTTACTTACGAATCCCAAATATCATAATATTATAATTTCAGATCACGCACCATTAACATTTAAAATTAAAATAAATGGTTAAAAACAGGAAATCTAGGACAATGGAAACTTAATCCACAAATTTTAAAAAATAAAACAACTCAGGAATACATCATAACTCAGATTAAGATGTTTTTTGAAATAAATGATTCAACCAGAAAATATCTCGCTCTTTATTATGGGAAACATTTAAAGCATATCTTCGAGGAATTATGATTTCTTCACAAGCATTCCATAATTAAGAAGATTCGGAAGGAACAACATGACTTAGAAAGGGAGATCAAACAATTAGATATACAGAATGCAACAAAATCAGATATAATAATACATAATAAAATTGTAACATTGAAGTATAAATTAAATAAAATATATACTGATCAAGTTTTAAAATACTACCAACATACTAAACAATTGTTGTTTGAATTGGAGACAAACCACAAAAACTATTGGCTCGACAATTAAGGAAAATTGAAGCGGAAAAAATTATAAATAGGATTAAATCACAAAACGGTGATTATTAATACAACCCAAGGATATTAATGAAAAGATTTATGCAATATTATAAAAATTTGTATACTGGTAACACAACAGTAAATAAAAACAGAAATAGATGCCTTTTTAAATGTATGTAACTTAAAAGAATTTAGATTTACAAAATAGAGAATTTTTAAATGCCGATATTTCAATACAAGAAATCCAAGAATCTATTAAATCTTTAAAAAATGGTAAAACTCCAGGACCAGATGGTATAGGCTCGGAATTTTATAAAATTTTTCATGCCCAAATGGTCCCATATTTAAAATCATTATATGAACAGATATATATACAAGAGAAACTACCAGACCATTGAACGAATCTATTATAACACTTATACCCAAAATAAATAAAAGATTTGGATGATCCAGGATCGTATAGAGCAATTGCTTTATTAAATACCGATCAAAAAATTTTAACAAAAATTCTTGCACAAAGACTAAGCAAAATTGTAAACGAATTAATTCATCTGATCAAACAGGATTTATACCTAAAAGATATTCTTCATATAATTTAAGACGGTTATTTAATATTATATATTCGAAAAGAAGTGATAAAAAAGACTTAGTAGTCATCTCGTTGGATGCAGAAAAAGCTTTTGACCAGGTGGAATGGCCTTATCTATTTTCGGTGATGGAAGCCTTTAAGCTTGGTGATAAGTTTACTACTTGGATTAAATTATTATACGCAAATCCAACAGCTAGAATAATAACAAATTATATGTTATCAACTAAGTTTAGTTTATCTCGAGGTTGTAGACAAGGCTGTCCTTTATCACCATTACTGTTTGCGTTAGCAATCGAACCCCTTGCTCAAAGGGTAAGACTACATCCAGAAATATATGGATACGATACTAAAGATACTAAGAATAAAATCTCGTTATATGCGGACGATATATTACTTTATATTACAAAACCGGAAATAAGTATCTGTAATTTGTTAAAAACTAATAACGGAATTTGGTTTAATTTCAGGATATAGCATCAATTGGAATAAAAGTGAACTTATGCCAATAACCATGAATAATTTACAGATATTACAACAATTTCCTTTCAAGAACAAATGAAAATATTAAATATCTTGGTATTTTTGTTACAAAAAGATTTGATTCTTTATTTAAATCTAATTTCCCGTTATTATTGAATAAATTAAATAAAAATATCTTATATTGGAAAAGCTTACCTATCTCAATGTTAGGTAAAATAAACGCATAAAAATGATTTTCCTCCCACAATTATTATATTTATTTCAATCAATCCCGATATATCTTTCTAAAATTTTCTTTAAAAAGTAGACTCAATAGTCACTAACTTTATTTGGGACTACAAAAAATCATAGAATAAATAAAAAACATTTATGTAAAGCTAAAATAAACGGGGGCTTAGCTTTACCAAATTTTATGTTCTATTATTGGGCAGTTAATATTAGAAATATGAATTTTTGGTTAGGAGAAATAGATAATAAACCAAATTGGTTAAAAAATGGAAAGAGAAGACTGTTTTCCATTCGAAATTAGCTCTATAATATTTGCTAATATTAATGTACCTAAGAAAAACTTATAGTGAAAATTTGATAATAGAAAGTGGAATACGTATTTGGAAACAAATAAAGAAAACACTAAAACTAAAATTTTACGCTAGCTCTTACAATTGCCAATAATTTTACGTTTAAACGTCAATGATGGATAAAGCTTTTATACAATGGAAAAATAAAGGAATTCTAAATATAGGGGATCTTTATAAGGATAATCATTTCTTTCATTTCAAGAATTACAACAAACTTACGGGCTTCATAAAATGAATATTTCAGATATTTACAAATCAGAAACTATATTTCTGCAAATACACAAGAACTTAGAAATAGAAAGAGTGAAATTTTAGATGAATGCTTGAATAAACACCCAAATACAGAAAAAATGATATCATACATTTATAATATTTTGTTGGAAAGTGATATCCCATCATCGGAAATACATAGACAGCGCTGGGAAAATGAACTAAGTCAAATAATAAGTCCAGAAATATGGGAAGAAAGCCTACAACATATACATTATTGCTCTTTAAACGCTAAACATGCACTTATACAGTTTAAAATCTTACATAGATTACATTATTCTAAATCTAAACTACATAATATATTTCCAAAACTATCACCTATATGTGATAAATGTCAAATCATGGAAGCAACTCTGTCACACTCATTTACTAATTGTACGAAGATTTTACAATATTGGAATGAAATATTCAAAATAATCTCGAAAGTTATTAATATTACTATGATTTATGACCCAAAGTTAATCATACTTGGAGTACCGGAAATGGAACAAATAATTACAAGGAATCATAGAACTTTTATCGACTATTCTTTAATAATTGGGAAAAAATTAATATTAAAATTTTGGAAAGGCCCTGTATCCCCAACAATTAAAATGTGGAATACAGAAATGACGGAGACACTTCACTTGGAGAGATTGAGACTTGTCCTCATGGACAGGTTAGATCTCTTCAAGGAGATATGGTCTCCCTATATTAAATATCTACAGGGTCACAACGGTTCGGCGCAGGGACTTGACTGAGGCCTGAATATCTGAGTGGATGAAGAAATACACATAACAAATCATGAATGTATCTCCAAGATTGGATTACTTAGTAATACTTCAATCTCCATCAAACTTTTCACACTTTCTTTTCTATTTTCTATTCCTTTTTTTCTATCTCTCTATCTTTAATTAAGGAAAAAATTATAGAAACATACTATATAAATTTTTAATATGTACACACTTATTTCTGTTTGTATGAAAAAGATTATAGATGTCTTAAACTTGTAATTATATAAAACTATGTACTTTCAATTATACAATAACTATGAAATATAAAATTAACAATAATACAAACATTATTAATATTTTGATAACATTATGAATATTAAAAAAAATGTTGTTTAAGATTGGGTACTATACTCCAATTATATAAAAATAAATAATAATGAAATGTATAATGGATAATACTACAATTATCATAAATAGTACTAATGAATAATCAATACGTTATAATTTTATACATTGTATAAATCTCAATGTCGTATAAGAGTGTACTTGGTATATACTGTTTCTACAATAAAAAAATATTTAAAAAAAAAAAAAAAAAAAAAAAAAAAAAAAAAAATTTATGTCGTGTAAATGACGTCCAAGTGGCACAGGTCCTTAAGGTTGAAGAAGTAGATGCGTGATCGCTGGTTGGTATGGACTTGGTGGGCCAAAGGGCCTGTGTCCATGCTGTATCTCTAAACTAAACTAAGCTAAGCAAAGCTAAATTAAGCTAAATTAGACTAAAGCCATTTGGCTCCTCAAGCCTCAAGAGTGCTAATTATTATTGAAGATTTGCAATGATTCAGATTAGGGGAAAGGCCTCCCAAGATGATGTTCTATAATGCTGAGAACTATATTCTGCCCCTTGCTCTACCTGTTGTACTTGAGTTTAACTTGATTGTATTTAATTATAGTGTTATCTGATCTGCTTGGATAGCATGCAGAAGAACAAAGCTTTTCACTGTACCTTGGTGCACAAGGCAGAATAAATCTCAACCTAATGCAAAGGTTATTCCACTTTGGATTGTCAGAGAGCAAGGAAATGATTTGGAGCGCACTGCATTCACTGCAAAGCTCACCGAGTGCTGAACTGTCCTACCATTTCTACCCATCAGTGGTAGAACTCAGAAGGAGCAGGCAGAGGCAGCACTATGTGGCACAGTGGCATTGCTGGTAGAGTTTCTATCTCACAGCTCCAGTCTTCTGGGTCCAATCTTAACATCCCGTGCTGCCCGTTGCACTTTCTCCCCGTGATGGTGTGATCTAGTTTCATCCCATAGAAGTGAGAGTTTGTTGGTTAACTACTTACGGTAAATTGCCATTCCTTTTCCCAGGTGTGAGTGAGTGGTTGAATCTGGAGGTAGTTAATGGGAATGTAGGAAGAATTGTAGATTGATGTTGCATGTTAACCAATCACACACCAGCCAGCATCTCTAACTCCACCCCACTGTAATACTTATACTAACACTTGTTTCCCAGCACAGACAGTTGGAGCAACCAGAATGTACTGACAACTAATCACCCTTCATGCTGTTAAGTTTCAGTGCTGATTAAAGATATATTTGAATCACGTACTGAGTCTGGAGGTCATTTACATGGTGTCAGAAGTGGGATATGAACCCACGCCTCCAATTGGAGACCAGAATGTGAGGGAGCCTCGACCATCGCCTGCTGGTCCCTATGCTCCACTGCTCCCGTTCCAGCCGCCTTTTTCAATGTCTACCACCCGTCCCCGCATGCCTTGCACCCCTCCACGTCCCGCGATCTCCACTAACCACGGGGCCTCACTCACACCGCATGTTTCCCCTTTCGGTCACCACAAGCCTCCACCGCGTCATTCTCGCCTCCAGGCTCTCCGTCTCATCTTTCAGGTGAGGGGGGGGGGAGGGTTTGGTCCGCATGCGCTCGGGCCGTGTTAGTAGACCACCAGACAGATATGGCGAGTATGTTTAACCCCATGGCATGGGTGCTCTTCCACACTTAATCTTTAGGGGCAAGGATGTAGATTGATGTTGCATGTTAACCAATCACACACCATCTCTAACTCCACCCCACTGTAATACAAGAATAAAATGGAATCCGTGGAAATGGGTGCTCACAGTCATTGTGGACCTATTGGTCTGATGAAGCTGTTTCCATGTTGAATGACTACGATTCCATGACTACTGATCAGATCGCAACTGCAGGACAATACACCTTCAGATCCAATTATATTACTGAAATAAGGTACAGGCCATTGCAATTGCTTTACAGTGAAGACTAGGACACATTCATAATCAATCTTAGTACTTGTCACAGAGTTTCTTGTTTGTACAACTTAATGAATAAGTACCAAATTTCAATTTCATGTTTACAATGTGATATCTAACGTAAGCTTGTTAAGATTTTAATGAGAGCATGTGATCCCACACAGGCGGCAATGTTGGGAGAGTATGCTGAGCATTAAAAGCTTTCCTGGCCCGCTAGACATGGCAACCAATACGTTCCAGGGTTTCTGTGAAGCCAGACTCTAAGTGGATGCATGTGATGCTGGTGCTCTGGTCAGTCACTGTCACTGAAGAAGAATTCCCATCCAAAATATCACCTATCCATGTTCTCCTGAGATGTTACCTGACCTGCTGAGTTACTCCACCACTTTGTGTCATTTTTGGTAAACCAGCATCTGCAGGTCCTTGTGTCTCCATCTCTCCGTGTGTTATCATGTGGCCGTATCTCGGGCTACCTGTTAAATCAGTGCCCTTCTCTGTGCAGAGACAGGGGCAATATCCTTTGAAGATGTCTCCTGTAAAGGTAAATGAAGGAAGGTCCTGCAGATCTTTAAAAGCCCTGTCCCACTGTACGAGTTCATTCAAGAGTTCTCCCGAGTTTCCCTTGATTCGAACTTGGAGATTTATGGTAATGGCCGCTCGTAGGTACTCTGGGCTCTCGTGGACATTTCCCAACATTTTTCAACATTCAAAAATCTTCACGAGTCTTCCCGAGTTTACCGTGTTTCCCTGCCGTCAGCATTACGAGCCGCTAAGAGATGTCCCCGAGCTCCGACGTACCCGCTACGTTCATTCTACGTGCTTCGCACGAGTTTGATTTTTTTTTTTAAACTCTGGAGAGCTCTTGAATTAACTCGTACAGTGGGACCGGGCTTTAAGTATGCAGAGGATCGTGATCCGAGAGAGATAAAATTATTCTTTAGGTCGCATTGTTGCCATTTGTCCTGATGATGAATGACTGACTGTGGAAGGAGTTTTGATGGATGGAAACACTGGATTACTGTGTCTGCACCTCAGCCCTGTAACAACAGTAAAGATCCAGAATCATCATTCATTGTTGCAACCGAATGAGATAAAGCTGCCTCCCTGATTAGGTTCCTCATTCATTCTCAGCACCCATTAAATAGATAATGAACATCATGATAGGGGCCAGCAAGTCTTAGGCTGAATGATGGGTCTGGTCAGAAGGTAAATTTACTTTTAATGGAACGTGTCTCAGATGGAGTTAGGTTAAATAAATCCTGCATCTGTTACCTGCTCCACAAAAAGCATTGGGGTCTGGGGAGGAAGGAACTGCAGATGCTGGTTTACACCAAAGGGAGACAAAAAATGCTGGAGTAACTCAGCGGGACAGGCAGCATCTGTGGAGAGAAGGAATGGGTGACATTTTAGGTCGAGATCCTTATTCAGACCTATGTTTGGGTCTGTGGAGATGAGACAATTGACATTGCACACACTATTAAATATGAAGAAAATGAAAATTTGAAAAGAATGGAAGCAGCTTCCTGCCAGAACATCATTGGAGTGGCTACAGACGGGGAGCATTGTTGGAGAATAGATCCATTCTTCATTGTGTACCTAGAGGACTCTGGCTCATGTACTGAGTAGGCCACAGATTGACACACAATTCTGGAGTAACTCAGCGGGACAGGCAGCATCTCTGCAGAGAAGGAATGGGTGATGTTTCGGGTCTCGACCCTAGGAAGAAGGGTCTCGACCCAAAGTATCAAATTTACTCATGTATATTGCAGCATACAGTTGACTTTGGCCACACACTTTGTGCCTCACTCAGCTCATCACCTTTCCTGGAGATGGCAACTCATCTTGGTCCTCTGGTTGCTTGTAGATCTCCAGTACCAAGGTAAGGAGAGTCTTTCCTTCCCCATATTTTGGCTGATCAGTTTGAGAACCTCGGGCAAAGGCTGAGCATCTCCTGGATGACCCAGTGACTCTGGAATTCCACCTACTTCAGCCCTCAGACATCCTCTGGGCTTAGAGCAGTTGGTCAGTCCATTAGAAGTGACAGTGATCTGGTGAAGTAATGGCCCGTGGTTCATAGGTTCGTAAGTTCTAGGAGCAGAGTTAGGTCATTTGGCCCATCAAGAGTACACGGCCATTCAATCATGGCAATCGTTCCCTCTCAACGCCATTCTCCTGCCTTCTCCCCATAACCACTGATACACTTACCGATCATAAATCTGTTAATCTCCGCTTTAGAAATATTCATTGACTTGACCTCCACGGCCATCTGCGGCAATAAATACCACAGATTCACCACCATCTGACTAAAGAAATTCCTCCTCCTCCTCTCTAAAGGTGTGTTCTTTTATTCTAAGGCTGTTCCCTTTGGTCCTGAGCTCCTCCACTTGTGGTGACATCTTCTCCACATTCACTCTATCCAGGCCTCCAGGTGGTTTTACAGTCTGACGAGCATTCATTTTTTTGAAACTCTTTGTGCTGTTCATAAAGCTATTTGTTTACAGCTTTCATGATCTAACGGTATGCTTCAAGTGAATATTGTCTGTGAATGGTGTTGATCAGTGACGTTAGTCAGCCCTATGAGTCACAGCATACTTGATGTTAATAACTATACAGCAACATCAAAGGCAGCGGTCTGTCTGTTGTATCAAAGTGTCCCAGCAGTCAAATAAAAGTTGGAGGAAGTGATGATGAAACTTGACAATGCTTAAGGAAGATCAGCCCATGGATACAGTGAAAGCAAAATACTGCAGATGCTAGAAGCCTGAAATAAAACCAGCAGCAACTCTTCAGCAAGGCAGATAAACACAAAATGTTGGGGTAACTCAGCGGGACAGGCAGCATCTCTGGATAGAAGGAATGGGGGCTGCCTCTTCCGCTGAGTTACTTCAGGAAGCCAGGCAGCTCCTTGGAGGGAAAAGAGCTGTTAATATTTCACACAGTATGCACATTCAATATCTTCAAGTTTGGAAAGCATTTTTAACATTTTTAAACTTTCAACATCTGTACAGTTCCGGCATTAGCTGTAGCTGTCACCTCCAAAGCAAAATTAAACAGGAACTTGTGTTTCTTAGTGAATGTAAGAGCGGTGGTCCCTGGAAATCCTTAAACAAAGGGTTAGAAATTCTTGCAGTGCATTGGAAAACATTGCTCCCTCAAATGGCCATTCATCTCATTCACTGCTCTTGGTAATTTGACTTATATTCATGTCCACTTAAAACGTTCCACCGCACTTTGGAGCTTACTGCTTTTAAAGCAATTTGGCACATTTGCAGAATGTGGGATATCATGTAAATGCAGATTCTTTAAGTATGGGAGCATTAATATTCATTAATGCGAGTCTAAGGAAAATCGCTCTCCAAGCTATTGGTATTCAGTTCTCTGAATTTTTCATCTGTAACTAAGATTTGGCATTCTCAACTCCACTCAATTATTGGCGGAGTTATTTATTGGCATTGGTATGACTAATTACTGTCAAGAGCACCAACATATAGTTTTGTGTGCTCGCCAGGCAAATTATACCATAGATGAGTACACCAGATCATGCAAAAGAGAGAAGAAAGTGCAGAATACAGTGTTACAGTGATAGAGAAAGTGCAGGTGAAAAAAAGTGCAAGGGCCACAACGAGGTAGACTGGAATATTGAGAATTCATCATTGGCATATGAAAGGTTTGTTCAAGTATCTGAATACGGAGGGGAAGCAGCTATTCTTGAATCTGACGGTATGTGCTTTCCAGCTCTTGTACCTTCTGCTTGATGGGAGAGGGGAGATCGAAGTATACATGCTCTTAGATTATGTTGGCTGCTTTCCCAATGCAGCGTGAAGTATAGATGGAGTCAATGGGTGGAGGGAGGTGATTGGGGGCGAGGCTGGTTTGCATAATGAAGGGCTTTGCATCCGCAACACTTTGCAATTACGTGCAGTTTCGGGAAGAGCGGTTACCATAACAGACTGAGGCATCAGAATAGGATTGTTATTTAGTTGCATCTTGAAAACAAGTTCTAACACTATCCTACTTATGTCTCTCATAACATTATGTACCTATACCAGTTCTCCCCTCAACCTTTGGCATTCCATAAAAAACAATCCAAATTTGTTCAACCTAATACCCCCTGATCCAGGCATCATTCTGGTCAACCTCTTTGGCACCCTTTTCCAAAGCTACCACATTCTTCCTGTAATAGGACAACCAGAACTGTATGCCAATGTTAAAACGCTTGGGAATATTTACCAGTATGTTTAATACCACATATATAGCTTTGCATAGTTTTTTGAAGCAGGACTAATAATTTTGGATTGGGCAAAGTGCAGGGAACACTCAGCCGAACTGCATTAAGCATCAACACACAAGGTTCTGAGCAAACAGGCCAGTACTCTGTAGACAAAATGGCCAGAAATGTTGGCAAGTTCATGGCGTCCCGCTGTTATCTCTGCGTAAACCTTCCGGCCATGGTGGTGAAGAACATACTCACCAGGAGGTGTGAATCACCACAAGTTACGAAGAGTTTGTGTCCTGCTGTTACTAATGCCATCAAATCAGAAGATCATAATTGGCCTCCTTGTATGTTTCAAGTAACTGCATTAATTCTGCTTCAATCACCACCAAATCTTGTACGAGGACCTAATTATGTACATTGCGCTGTCTTAGAAGTCTGCCAAAGGAATAATTGAAACTGTCCCATTATCACGGGTAAAACAGTTTATTTTCCTTCCGGAATTTCCCATTTTCCACATAGTCCAACAGTTCTTTAGTTCTCGCTCTGTGCCTAATTTTACCCTGCATCCTGTTCCCTCACTCTTCTTATGCTTAAATTACATTGATTGAGGAGAGAGGTTGTTAATTCCATCAATCACTGAACTGTCCTGCTGACTATGCACTGGTTTCCAAATTAAACTTGACCTGAAGGAGCAGATATAATGCATAATCCCTCGTGACCTTTGTTGCAAAATGTGAAGTTACAGCAGTTTTTGGGCCAACATCTGTACTCGTGAAGGTGTCAGCCTTGACATGGAACTAACGCTTCTCACTGCCCGAGATGATGCTCGGAATCCATGAGCCGACTGAACCAGCAGCAGATTCTCCCTCTCCCCCTGCCAACATCCCCCCTCGCACAACAGTCACATCCAAAGGAACAGATGGTTTATCTAGGTGGTGTAGCCCATGCCTTGGCAAATTATGTCTCGGCAAATGACTTTGATGCAGTTATTGCGCTAGATATTTTTGGGAAACTGGCCTATAAATACAACTCTTTCTTGAAAAGACAGCAAGGAAATGTAAAGAAATGTCCAATTTATTACTGGATGACACTTCTTAACAGTATCACATCAGGGGCAACAGGTGAATCAATGTAGTGGAACCAGCTTGATAAATTGTATCACATTTCTTCAATACAACATCGGTGGTGCTGTTAAATGTTTAAATGATACGGTGCATGTATACACCTCCGATGCTCATTGTCCTCCTCCTGCTGTCCCTTTGATTAATTGATGAATAAAAAAATAACAGTGGCAGGCAACATTTTATTGAGATGAGCCAGTCTTCTCTGTGCTGTCTATCTTTGGCCTCTTCATTTGAGAAGGTTCCTACAAAGAACCAGGTCAAGGTCTTAATGTGTAAGAAAGAACTGCAGATGCTGGTTTAAATGAAAGGTAGACGCAAAATGCCGGAGTAACTCAGCGGGTGAGGTAGCACCTTTGGAGAGAAGGAATGGGCGACGTTTCGGGTCAAGACCCTTCTTCAGGCTTCTTCTTCAGGTCTGAAGAAGGGTCTCGACCCGAAACATCGCCCAATCCTTCTCATCAGAGACGCTGCCTCACCCACTGAGTTACTCCAACCTTCAGGACAAGGTCCTCATGCTTACACTCAATAGTGAGATACATGACTTCCGACAGTAACACCAAAACGTCTCGGAGCAGGTCCCATTAAGGAGGAGGTAGTTGAGGCAGGGACTATCACAACGTTTAAGAAACATTTGGATAGGTACATGGAGAGGACAGGTTTGGAGGGATATGGGCTAAACGCAGGCAGGTGGGACTAATGTAGATGGGGCATGTTGGTTGGCGTGGGGAAGGTGGGCTGAAGGGGCTGTATCCACACTGTACGATTCTATGACAATGCCAGGGCTGGTATCCATGGAAGAAGCAATGATGTTGCATTCAAAATAGAATGTTAACAGGACATCAACAAGGCTATAAGAAATAGCTTGCTTCTATTTTGAACACTGTGTGTTATTAATAGATGATAAAGATTGCTGGTGTGGTAGTGTAATGGGCAAGGTGATGGGGCATCACTTTTTTTACCCTACTGGTTAATTAAGTATGACATTTCAAAGGCAGTTGGCCAGGTACACGGATAGCAAAGATTTTGAGGGATATGGTAAATGCCGAAATACCAAATGGGGCCATCAAATTCCAAGGGGGCATAGCGTTAAGGTACGAGGGACAAAGTTTAAAGGAGATGTGTGGGGCAAGATGTTTTACAAAGAGGATGGTGAGTGCCTGGAACACACTACTGAGGGTGCTGGAGACAGATATGGTTATGGTATTTAAGAGACATTTGGATAGATAGATGGATAGGCAGGGAATTGAGGGATATGGATTATGTGCAGTTAGATAAGAGGCTAGGGCCTGTGCCACTCTACGAGCTAATTCAAGAGTTCTCCCGAGTTTCCCCTGATTCGAACTCGGAGAATTACGGTAATAGCCGCTCGTAGGTACTCGGGGCTCTCGTGGACATTTTTCAACATGTTGAAAAATCTTCACGAGTCTTCATGAGCTTACCGCGTTTCCCGAGTACCTGCCGTTAGCGTTACGAGCCGCTAAGAGACGTCCCGAGCTTTGACGTACCCACTACGTACATTCTTCATGCTTACCACGAGTTTGATTTTTTTTTAAACTTGGGAGAGCTCTTGAATTACCTCCTACTGGGCCAGGCCCTTTGGTCTTGGCATCATGTTAGGTACAGGCATTGTGGGCCAAAGGGCCTGTTTCCATGCTGTGGTGTTCTATGTTGTAAAGTATTTACTTAGGTCATAAGTGATAGGAGCAGAATTAGTCCATTCGGCCCATCAAGTATACTCTGCCATTCATTCATGACTGTTCTATCTTTCCCTCCTAACCCCATTCTCCCGCCTTCTCCTCATAACCGCTGACAGCTGTACTAATCAAGAATCTATTTATCTCTGCCTTAAAATTATCCACTGATTTGGCCTCCACAGCCTTACGTAGCAAAAAATTCCACAGATTCACCACTGACTAAATAAGTTTCTCGTCATCTCCTTCCCAAAAAAAACGTTCTTTAATTCTGAGGCTATGACCTCTAGTCCTAGACTCTCCCACTAGTGGAAACTTCCTCTCCACATCCAATCTATCCAAGCCTTTCACTATTCTGTATGTTTCAATGAGGTCCCCCCTCATTCTTCTAAACTCCATCGAGTACAGGCCCAGTGCCGACAAACGCTCATCATAGGTTAACCTACTCATTTCTGGCAATGAGTAGCTTAACTTTCCCCTTTACATCCTAGTTATCAGGTCTATAAGTGTTAAAATCGATGGAGCCTTGGATCTGCATCAGGTCAGTGAGTACAGGGGCTCTCACTTGTCGGTAATGCTGTGCGATCTCAGCCAGGCTGGGTTGTGCTGCTGGACTCCAGCTGTGGAATAAACAGATGAATTCCCAATCTGTTGGTAAGTGAGTGTCGTCTGTTTCTGGATGCTCGTGGACATCTTCAGTTGATGGACTGCAGAGGTTCAACAAGGCAGCTCGCCCTCATCTTTTCAGCAGCCATTTGGGAAAGGCAATGCCCAGCTCCAATAAATAAACAAATAAAACAGTTCTGGTCCTGTCCACACTGCCATTCATCTAATAAATCCTTAGTGACTCTATTCAGAATTACTAGAGTTTAATAACAGGATCTGGACCTCTGTATTGTATCGGAAGGAACTGCGTTGCTGGTGTACACCAAAATAGACACAAAATGCTGGAGTAACTTAACTTGTCAGGGAGCATGTCAGGAGAGAAGGAATTGGTGACGAGAGAAGTGTCTTGACCCGAAACGTCACCCATTCCTTCTCTCTAGAGATGCTGCCCATCCTGCTGAGTTACTCCAGCATTTTGACCCTCTATTGATGGATGCTCCTTTATTTAAATAGACGCTGTTGTTCAACAGTAAAACAAAATCTCATGGTCCCTTGTATATGACAATTTAATTTATTATTGGTAGTGTAAGTCCATGGCCTTCATAATGCATGATACATGAAGGGGAGAAGGCGGGCACGGGTTATTGATTGGGGACGATCACAATGATTGGCGGTCCTCCTGCATCTATTTTCTATGTTTCTATGTTTCTCTGAAGTTGCATTGCACCCCTGTCGTTATGGGAGTGGCAAATGGCAGCGATCAGCATCTCGTGGGATTTGCTATTGGAAATTGAATGCGTTCGACTCTTCCATGCTGAAATGTTATTGACAAAAAAAAAAGCCCTACTGATCCCTGAATGATTTCACGGCAGTAAAGAACAGTTGGCCTCATCTTGACTTCCAGCAGGAGAAGCTTTGTGGCTTTAAAAAGATGTGCCAGGTGACAGTCAGCAGCAGAATTCTACATTAGCCATTGGCCCACATAGATCTTCCAGCGGTACAGAGTAATCAGTCATCTGATCTGCCACACGTAATGTCACTGGAGATTGGTGCAATTAATCTATTGATCTGATCTGAAGATGCCTCTGTACTTTACACTCTAGACTCCCCACTTGCTACTGGCTACACACATCATTCCAACCGCAGACTTTCCATTGCATAAGCAAATCTGTAGTGCAAAAGCCTGAACTGACTCGCGTGTTAAAATGTACTTGGAAATAGTCCATGGCATGTGCTTGGAACGCTCATTTATGCAAGATTTTTAAAACAGCTCTGCTTTCCTTCAGCTGCTCTTCCTATAGAGTTTGAGTTCATAAGTTCATAAGTGATCGGAGTAGAATTTGGCCATTTGGTCCGTCAAGTCTACTCTGCCATTCCATCATGGCAGACCTGTCTTTCCCTCTTAACCCCATTCTCCTCATAACTCCTGACACCCGTCCTAATCATTGGGAATGGAGGGATATGGATCACGTCCAAGCAGTGGCGGTTAAGGTTGACATGACATCATGTTGGGCATAGACTTTTTTTTGGCTGAGGAGCCTATTCCTCCAGTGTACTCTTCCATGTTCTATGCAAGTGGTGAGAATTGCAGTGCAGGAGTGTAACTGAGTAAGTTTGGTGGCAGATTTTCAAACATTGTATTTTTCAAAGCTAATCTAAAGGGCCTGTCCCACTTGGCGATTTATTGGGCGACTGCCGGCATCATTGCCTGACGTATCAGGTCACCAAAAATCACGTGATGCGGCGTGATGACGTTTGACGTGCGGTGCTTTTTCAAGTGTTGCATCTTTTTTTTGTCTCCGCTGGATTTTGAAATGTTCAAAATCCTTTGGCCACACTGATATGACGCCGGCAGTCACTGAAAAAATCGCCAAGTGGGACAGGCCCTTTAGACACAAGGAACTGCAGATGCTGGTTTACAAAAGAAACACAAAGTGACAGAGTAACACTGCAGGGGTCAGGCAGCATCCCTGGAAGACATAGAGAGGAGATGTTTCAGGAAGAGTCTGCCTATCCATGTTCTCCAGAGATGTTGCCTGATCCACCGATTCACTTTGTTTTTAATACTTCCTTTAATATTAAATGTAGACTGAACTGCTTAAAGTTTGATGTAACTTAAACCTTCAATTAAATTATAGTTGTAACTCACTGCTATTCATCCATGTACATGTACGTGCAGTATCATTATTCCTCAGCTGGTACATTAATTTGATGAGCAGTGCGTTACTGTAAATGACTTGCTGGCCTTTTAGTTTGTTTGCTGTTGAACCTGTTGGTGCCTGTATTTCAATCGTAATTCTGTGAACACATGCTATTCGTGGCTGGTAGAATGTATTTTAGATCATTCACTGGGATTTATGATCAACAACAAAATCATGGAATCACGGAGAGAAAAACGTCAGCAACCCACTGATGCACCCATTCACACCGATGCCATATTAATCTCCCTATGATTATGATGTAACATCCTGAAGCCACGGTCTCCGGTTAGGAAGTGGCAGATTCGGGAACTCCAAGCCGCGAGTGTGTTCGATCTGTCCCAACGTCGGAGCTTTGATCATCCCGATGAGAGGGCTTGCGCATCAGACAGTCCGTCGCGGTGTCTACGGAGGGTCAAAGTCCCTGACCACGGGTGAACAAAGGAGGGAGACTGACTGAACTTTATTGCCTTCCATTACAGTGAAGAATTCTGTAGTGGATATTTATGTTCAATAGTTAAATTCTATTGTGTATTGTGTTCTTTTTAATTGTGTGGCTGCATGGTAACTCATTTCACTGTACCTTAATTGGTGCATGTGACAAATAAACGTGAACCTTGAACCAGTTTCCTACTGATTGTACCACTCATTTACAACTGGAGAATCATTGGAGGTGCCACATTCTTGAGTAATTGCTGGTTTCCATCATCCAGCAGTTCCGTTGCTTTCTTGTCACGGACCACAGAGTATTCATCTAGAAAAGCAAACATCACATTGACAGATAAAAAGCTGCAATCATCGCAGTTCTGGTGCGGCCAAATGCAGTGACATCACTTACAATTGAAACCTTCTGCATTTCTCTAATGTTAAGGCAAGTGATGTTGCATCTTCAGCCCTCAACTAGCCTTGCAGAGCTGGGATACATTTTTAACTTGCAATGGTGTCGGGGCGAGTGATAAATGTTAAACCACGTTTGCATATATATGATTCTAAGGGAGCAGAAACTACGGTTTAAATCCATCAGCTGACTAAAGAAAATGTTGATACCCCAAACTACAAATGGTGGAATCTTCTCTGGATGGAGGTAATGGAGGAGGTTCAGCTCAGTTCAGTTCAGAGCTACAGTGCCGAAACAGGCCCTTTGGCCCACCGAGTCCGCACCGACCAGCGATCCCTGCACATTAGCACCATCTTACTTGGGACAATTTACATTTTCTACCAAGCCAACTAACCTAAAAACCTGTACGTCTTTGGAGTGTGGGAGGAAACCGGACCACCTGGAGAAAACCCATGCAGGTCATGGGGAGAACATGCAAACTCCGTGCAAACAGCACCCATAGTCAGGATCGATCCCGGGTCTCTGGGGAATGTACCTGGCGAGGGAGCAGTTTGGGCAGAAGGAGATGAGTGAACCAAGGAGTTGTGGATGGAGGTTCTCTGCGGAAAGTAGAGAGGGTGGGGATGGGAAGAGGTGGCTGGTGGTGCCGTTGCATTTTACCTGGGGAGTGTGTTCAGGCAGTGTTATTGTGAATCCCATGGTTTGTTGAACTTCTGTCTGTTCATGAGACACTGGCGTCACCAGAGCAGGGTAGACATCTGAAGTGAACTTGGGGAGATGGTGGTGGGAAGCTGCCATCTCGACCCACTGCAATTCTGTACAGTGAAGGCTTTCCCTCAATGTTACTGGGTTGACTATTCCACAGTTTTGATCCATCTGCAATCTTCTTCTTGCGTATAGCGTGCACAGCCTAGAGTTGTAGGTCAACTTGTTGCTTGTGCATGTAGGGTTGATTGCATTAGTTGAAACAGGGTGGACCACATGAAGGTTGCAACCTCCCACGCCGATCTGCAATGAATGGATGGTTTAGCAAGAGTCACTACTTGGTGGTTTGTGTAGAGCTGGATGAATGTTGCTTCAACCCTTCCTTCAAAGGGTACTGAGGACAACTATATTGCCCTCTACCCTGGCTGAGATGAGTAAGTGCAGACTGAGGAACCAAATTCAGAGCTGCTTTGGTGATGGATGGTTCGTGTGATCCAACAGAATGCGGCTAATATCTTTTTCAATGGATCAAGATGAATTATTCTTGGCACTGTAGTCCCTTTTTAATTGGGTTGTTCAATTTCCATCTTCCATTAATCGACGACAATGTCAAGTGATAGAAATTCAATTCAAAAAGCCAATCGCATTACTTGCTTGATTCAAAGAATCTTTGAAAATGTATTGTTGAACCCACATGCATTTATTCTGTACTTTGCATATATTAAGGTCACAATAGATGATTGAGCAGAGGAGAGAGTTTAATTTACATTTTTAATCTCCAAACTAGGATTTCAGTTTTTTTACAAGCTGAGACTGATGTACCAGATTGTGGCTGGTTTAGATGAAGAGAGACTGGAATGGACGGTTCTTGTGTCATCTCATCGGATTCCTTTATCTGATGGTTCAGTTTTCGAAGGCAAAGTTTTAAAAGATGCCAAGAGGAGCTGAGGGTGATCTTTCAATTTAATTTAGTTCAGCGATACAGCATGGAAACTATCCCTGCACGCTAACACTACCCCACACACACTGGAGACAATTTACAATTTTACCAAAGCAATTAGCCTACAAACGGGTCTGAAGAAGGGTCTCGACCCAAAACATCACCCATTCCTTCTCTCCAGCGATGCTGCCTGTCCCGCTGAGTTACTCCAGCATTTTGTGTCTAGCCTACAAACCTATATGTCTTTGGAGAGTGGGAGGTAACTGGAGCACCGGGAAACTGACCCTCACAGGTTACGAGGAGAACGTACACATTCCATACAGACAGTACCCATAGTCAGGCTTAAACCCGGGTCTCTGGCGCTGTATGGCCACAACTGCACAGTGCAGTTACATTTCTGGGCTTCACTGTTTGCAGGGGAGATGGAAACAGTCAATCAATGCTTTCAACAGAGAATTTCAGAAGCAGTTCAAGGGAGAATAATTTGCAAGACCACGGGGATAGAGTGAGGATATAGGGCTGAAGAAGGAGAGAGAGTGGAGACTTTGGAAGCACAGAACCATATCTGGTACAGATGGGACAATTTACAAATCGGAATAGTCACACAAGAGCAGAGTGGGATCCAGTGTTCAATCGGAGGGATGGAGTATGCCCGGACTGTAAGGGAGTGCTTAAATACACTTGGCTGGGGAAAGGTAACCTCAAATAGAACCTGGTGAGGTGATAGACAAAGCAAATGTGAAATGGGAAAAGGAATCCTAATTCTGCTCCTATCACTTATGATCTTATAGATTATGGGGAGAAGGTAAGAGTATAGTGTTAGGAGGGAGAGATAGATCAGCCATGATTGAGTGGTGGAGTAGACTTCATGGGCCAAATGGCCTAATTCTGCTCCTATCCCTTATGACCTTATGAAGAAGTGAAACAGCAGAAACAAGGTCAAGCAACCAAACTTGGCAAAGTGCAATGAAATGTTCAAATAATGAAATTAAAATCACTCTATATGAATGCTCACAGCATTCTCAATAAGGTAGATTAATTAATGATACCAAAGAACTAAATGGGTGTGAAGGGAGACACAAAAAGCTGGAGTAGCTCAATGGGTCAGGCTGCATTTCTGGAGAAAAAGAACAGGTGACGTTTCAGGTCGGAACCCTTCTTCAGACTGGGTGTGATCTAATTACCAATAAGGGAACATCGATGCAAAATTCCAGGATATTTGATAATGAGGAAGGACATGTAGAAAGGAACGGGGTGGGTAGAGTGTAATACTTTTAATAAGAGAGAAGACTGGTGTTATGGTGAGAAATCAATTTGGTTTGAGCTAAGAAACTGCAATGGACAGAAAACATTTGTAGAAGTTTTTTTTATAGGCCACTGAATAGTATTGGTCATGGTATAAATCAGCAAATTAGGTGTGCATGTCTAGGGATAATGCAAGAATTGTGGAGGACTTCAATTCATGTACACACCAAAAAAATCAAATGTACTGGACGTAAAGATCATGAATGCATTTGGGACACTGATCCAGATTGATATGTTGAATAACCAACCGAGGAAAAAGCTATTTCACGTCTCTCTTTGTGCAATGTGGAAGCATTGATTGACACTTTTGGGGGCCATGACCATCAATACAAAATAATCAATTCAAAGATTGGATTATGTGAAACTAAGGTCTGTAGTCTAGGGAAAACAAATGAAGGTAAGAGAGGAAAGTGTGTTGAGAGTATATGTTTAAAGGAAATTAGGCCAGGCATTGGTTAGCATTGAGAGCATAAAAGGCACATAAAAGTGGTGCAACGATAGATTTGCTTGCTTACAAGGCCAGAGACCCGGGTTCACTTCTGACTCTGGGTCTAGTCTGTATGGAGTTTGAATGTTCTCCCTGTGACCACGTTCTCCCTGCTCTCCGGGTGCTCTGGTTTCATCCCATGTTCCAACAACGTGCAGGTTGGTAGGTTAATTGGCTTTTGTAAATTGTCCCTAGCATGTAGGATAGAACTGGTGTATGAGTGATCGCTGGTCGTCGTGGACTTGGCATGCGGAAGGGCCTGTTTCTAAGCTGTATCTCTAAAGCTAAAACAAAGGAAAAGTAATTTTCTGTGACTGACCTGTGAAATTAAAGGTAGTATCAAAAGTAAAGGTGTGTAGAGTTGTCAGAAATACAAAAAGGCCTGGGGTTGGACAATATTTTAGACATCAGCAGAGAAGGATCAAGAAACTGAGGAAGAAAGAATATTAAAGTAGACTTGTGGGAAACATAAAAACAGGCTGTGAGAGCTTTGATAGATCTGTAACAAGAATAGGTCAAGAGAGGGTAAATTTGGTCTCTTTGGCGCAGGTGAATTTATAAGAGGAATAAAGAAATGATAGAGAAATCACACAGGGTACACAAAAGGCTGGAGAAACTCAGCGGGTGCAGCAGCATCTAAGGAGCGAAGGAGATAGGCGACGTTTCGGGTCGAGACCCTTCTTCAGACTGAAGACAGGCTGTAAATTCAGACTGAAGAAGGGTCTCGACCCGAAACGTCGCCTATCTCCTTCGCTCCTTAGATGCTGCTGCACCCGCTGAGTTTCTCCAGCCTTTTGTGTACCCTCGATTCTCCAGCATCTGCAGTTCCTTCTTTAACAGAAAAATCACACAGTTATTTTGTGTACGCTTTCATGGAAGGAGCCACAAATATCTTCCAGATATATATCTGAGAATCAATGGAGCAGTGATAATGAGCTTAGTATTTGTAACGAAATAGTGCTGAAGATGTTTGAACTGTTTTCAAAAGCTTGAAGGTTGATAAATACCAAGGATGTATATCCCGGGGGGGGGGGGGGGGGGGGGGGGGGGGGGGGGGGGTAGGGGTGTGGGCGGGGATGTTTTCTCTGTCTGGGAAGTCTAGGACTGGGTGTACAAATAGATGATGAGGGATAAGCTGTTGAGGAATAAGATGAGAAGAAATGTCTTCCTTGGATGGTGAGCCTGTAGAGTTATGTCGACCAGAACCACAAAGTACAGGAGAAACTTAGTGGGTCAGGCACACCTGTGAAACGAATGGACAGGCGACGTTTTGGGTCGGGACCCTTCTACAGACTGCTGATGTTTGGGGCGGGACTCTTCTACAGACGGCTGTTGTTTTGGGTCAGAACCCTTCTTCACATTAACGAGTTCCTCCAGTATTGTGGATGCTGCTCAGCATCTGTGTCTCTCCCTCTGGAATTATCTAGCCCGGAGGACAATGCAAACTCGGTCATTCATTCATAACAGACAGTAGTGGATACCCGGGCATCGAGGGTTAAGAGAGTGATGCTGGGAGATGGTGCTGAGGAAGATGATCGCTGAATATGCTGATAAACAACAGGGCAGGCTTGATGGGTAGTGTGACCTAGTCCTGTTTCTTACACTCTTGTATTTGGTGCCACACTTGCAGTTTGATAGAAGTCTGACTGTTCTAGGAAGGGAGACACAAGGAACTACGGATGCTGAAATCTTGAGTACATCACAAAGAGCTGGAGCCATCTTCTTCTTCTTCTTGCATAAGGCGTGCACAGCCTAAAGTAAGACGACTTGTTCTGTTTGATGGTAGACAAAAATGCTGGAGAAACTCAGCGGGTGAGGCAGCATCTACGGAGTGAAGGAAATAGGCAACGTTTCGGGCCGAAACCCTTATTCAGATCCTTCTTGAACATTTGTTATGTTTGTGCACACCAGGTTGATTGCATTCGTCCAAACAGGGTGGACCACGTGAAGGTTGCAATCTCCCACCCCAGAGCTGGAGTAACTCAGCGGGATCTGTGTTTAGTTATGCTTATTGTCAATTATACAGAGGAACAGTGAAAAGCTGTTGTTGTGTGCTAACCAATCAGCCGAAAGGCAATACATGATTACAATCCAGCTATTCACAGCGAACATATACATGATAAAGGGAATAATGTGGAGGGAATGGATTGGCAACGTTTCGGGTCAGGATCCTTTTGTTACAAATAGCGGTTGTGTTTACATAAGCAAATGGGTGATGATAATCCTCATTTTGACAGGCCTGTTCAGGAGAACCTTGAACACACTACAATCTTCTATCTTTACGCTGAGTATGTTCTTATCGTGATTTTGCTTTATTTGTGATTTTCTAGCTCTGGTTTGCTCTCTGTGAGAACTCTTCAGTTTGATCGGCTAATCAGCTAACATTGTTCAGATGCCACTGCCAGGGCTTTCCTTGAACAGATGTCTGGCATCTGATCAACATTAGAGGAGGGGTTGTCCAGGTGACAGAGAGCACTAGATACTTCCTTCACTTTCAGCAGCGAGGGTCAAGTGATAATAAAAAAACATGCTCCTTTGGTCACGTGTGAAGCTGACGAGTTTGGATGGTTTATTCCTGGCATAAAGAGACATGGGATCTAGTGGAGATTGGAAGCTGAGAATTCACCAGGGTCTTAAGATTTACGGAAATTCTGTATTTTATTTCCTTGCTGCTCTGACCTGGGTTCCAATGCTTTTAGCTATCTGACTACAGAATCTGAAGATCTGAAGAATCTGTGAGATGAAGAATATGTGATCTGAAGAAGGGTCTTGACTGAAACGTCACCTATTCCTTTTCCCCAGAGATGCCGCCTAACCCGCAGAGTTACTCCAGCTTTTTGTGTCTGTCTTCGGTTTCAACCAGCATCCGCAGTTCCTTCTTACACAGAATATGGATGTCAGTGACAATGCCATGATTTGGAGAAATCAGTTCAGTTTCAGCCCACATTGGTTTGCTGCAACATAGGCCCCACCCAATCAGGATGGCTGACTTTCAAATAGAGTGCGCCAGATGGATGTTTCTGAAAATTGCAGTCACTTCATTCATAGAAACATACAAAATTAGGTGCAGGAGTAGGCCATTCGGCCCTTCGAGTCTGCACCGCCATTCAATATGATCATGGCTGATCATCCAACTCAGTATCCTGTACCTGCCTTCTCTCCATACCCTCTGCTCCCCCTAGCCACAAGGGCCACATCTAACTCCCTCTTAAATATAGCCAATGAACTGGCATCCACTACCCTCTGTGGCAGAGAGTTCCAGAGACCCACCACTCTCTGTGTGAAAAAAGTCCTTCTCATCTCGGTCCTAAAGGATTTCCCCCTTATCCTTAAGCTGTGACCCCTTGTCCTGGACCTCCCCAACATTGGGAACAATCTTCCTGCATCTAGCCTGTCCAACCCCTTAAGAATTTTGTAAGTTTCTATAAGATCCCCTCTCAATCTCCTATATTCTAGAGAGTATAAACCGAGTCTATCCAGTCTTTCTTCATAAGACAGTCCTGACATCCCAGGAATCAGTCTGGTGAACCTTCTCTGCACTCCCTCTATGGCAATAATGTCCTTCCTCAGATTTGGAGACCAGAACTGTACGCAATACTCCAGGTGTGGTCTCACCAAGACCCCATACAACTGAAGTAGAACCTCCCTGCTCCTATACTCAAATCCTTTTGCTATGAAAGCTAACATACCATTCGCTTTCTTCACAGCCTGCTGCACCTGCATGCCTACTTTCAAAGACTGGTGTACCATGACACCCAGGTCTCGCTGCATCTCCCCTTTTCCTAATCGGCCACTATTTAGATAATAGTCTGCTTTCCTGTTTTTGCCACCAAAGTGGATAACCTCACATTTATCCACATTATACTGCATCTGCCAAACATTTGCCCACTCACCCAGCCTATCCAAGTCACCTTGCAGTCTACTAGCATCCTCCTCACAGCTAACATTGCCCCCCAGCTTAGTGTCATCCTCAAACTTGGAGATATTGCCTTTAATTCCCTCATCCAGATCATTAATGTATATTGTAAATAACTGGGGTCCCAGCACGGAGCCTTGCGGTACCCCACTAGTCACTGCCTGCCATTGTGAAAAGGACCCGTTTACTCCTACTCTTTGCTTCCTGTTTGCCAGCCAGTTCTCTATCCACATCAATACTGAACCCCCAATGCCGTATGCTTTACGTTTGTATACTAATCTCTTATGTGTGACCTTGTCGAAAGTCTTCTGGAAGTCCAGGTACACCACATCTACTGGTTCTCCCTTATCCACGTTACTAGTTACATTCTCGAAAAATTCCACAAGATTTGTCAGACATGATTTATCTTTTGTAAATCCATGCTGACTTTGTCCAATGATTTCATCACTTTCCAAATGTGCTGCTATCCCATCTTTAATAACTGACTCTAGCAGTTTCCCCACTACCGATGTTAGACTAACTGGTCTGTAATTCCCCGTTTTCTCCCTCCCTCCCTTCTTAAAAGAGAGGTTACGTTTGCTACCCGCCAATCCTCAGGAACTACTCCAGAAACTAAAGAGTTTTGAAAGATTATTACTAATGCATCCACTATTTCCGGAGCTACTTCCTTAAGTACTCTGGGATGCTGCCTATCTGGCCCTGGGGATTTATCGGCCTTTAATCCATTCAATTTACCCAACACCACTTCCCGACTAACCTGGATTTCACTCAATTCCTCCTTTGACCCGCGGTCCCCTGCTATTTCCGGCAGATTATTTATGTCCTCCTTTGTGAAGACGGAACCAAAGTAGTTATTCAATTGGTCCGCCATATCCTTGTTCCCCATGATCAACTCGCCTGTTTCTGACTGCAAGGGACCTACATTTGTTTTAACTAATCTCTTTCTCTTCACATATCTATAAAAACGTTTGCAGTCAGTTTTTATGTTCCCTGCCAGTTTTCTTTCATAATCTATTTTTCCTTTCCTAATTAAGCCCTTTGTCCTCCTCTGCTGGTCTCTGAATTTCTCCCAGTCCTCTGGTATGCTGCTTTTTCTGGCTACTTTGTACGCATCATCCTTTGCTTTGATACTATCCCTGATTTCCCTTGTTATCCACGGATGCACTACCTTCCCTGATTTATTCTTTTGCCAAACTGGGATGAACAATTTTTGTAGTTCATCCATGCAGTCTTTAAATGTCTTCCATTGTATATCCACCATCAACCCTTTTAGAATTAATTGCCAGTCAATCTTGGCCAATTCACATCTCATACCTTCAAAGTTACCTTTCTTTAAGTTTGGAACCATTGTTTCTGAATTAACAATGTCACTCTCCATCCTAATGAAGAACTCGACCATATTATGGTCACTCTTGCCCAAGGGGGCACGTACAACAAGACGGCTAACTAACCCTTCCTCATTACTCAATACCCAGTCTAAAATAGCCTGCTCTCTGGTTGGTTCCTCTACATGTTAATTTAGATAACTATCCCGCATACATTCCAAAAAATCCTCTTCCTTAGTGCCCCTGCCGATTTGATTCACCCAATCTATATGTAGATTGAAGTCACCCATTATAACTGTTTTGCCTTTGTCGCACGCATTACTAATTTCCTGTTTGATACCATCCGCAACTTCACTACTACTGTTAGGTGGCCTGTACACAACACCCACCAGAGTTTTCTGCCCTTTAGTGTTTCGCAGCTCTACCCATACCAATTCCACATCCTCCAAGCTTATGTCCTTCCTTTCCATTGCGTTAATCTCCTCTCTAACCAGCAACACTACCCCACCTCCTTTTCCTTTCTCTCTATCCCTCCTGAATATTGAATATCCCTGGATGTTCAGCTCCCAGCCTTGGTCACCCTGGAGCCATGTCTCCATGATCCCAACTATATCATAATCATTAATAGCTATCTGCACGTTCAACTCATCCACCTTATTACGAATACTCCTTGCATTGAGACACAAAGCCTTCAGGCTTGTTTTTACAATGCTCTTACCCCTTATACAATTATGTTGAAAAGTGGTCCTTTTTGATTTTGGTTTTGTCTGCCTGCCACTTTTACTTTTCACCTTGCTCCCTATTGCTTCTACCCTCGTTTTACACCCACCTGCCTCTCTGCTCTTGTACCCATCCCCCTGCCACATTAGTTTAAATCCTCCCCGACAGCACTAGCAAACACTCCCCCAAGGACATTGGTTCCATTCCAGCCCAGGTGCAGACCGTCCTGTTTGTACTGGTCCCACCTCCCCCAGAAATGGTTCCAGTGTCCTAAAAATGTTGAATCCCCCCCCCCTTGCACCATTTTTCAAGCCACGTATTCATCTGCAATATCCTCCTATTTCTACTCTGACTGGCCCGTGGTACTGGTAGTAATCCAGAGATTATTACCTTTGAGGTCCTACTTTTAAGTTTATCTCCTAGCTCCCTAAATTCACCTTGTAGGACCTCATCCCTATTGTTTACCTATATCGTTGGTGCCAATATGCACCACGACAACTGGCTGTTCACCCTCCCCCTCCAGAATGTTCTGCAGCCGTTCAGTGACATCCCTGACCCTTGCACCAGGGAGGCAACATACCATCCTGGAGTCTCGTTTGCGGCCGCAGAAACGCCTATCTATTCCCCTGACAATTGAATCCCCTATTACTATTGCCCTTCCCCTCTTTTTACCCCCCTCATGTGCCGCAGAGCCACCCATGGTGCCATGAACCTGGCTGCTGCTGCATTCCCCTGATGAGCCATCTCCCTCAACAGTATCCAAAATGGTATACCTGTTTAGGAGGGAGATGACCGCAGGGGACTCCTGCACTACCTGCCCACTGCTTTGCTGGCTATTGGCCACCCGATCCCTTTCTGTCCTCCCACTTAATGTTCCAGATTTATTAAATCACCTAACTTTATATTCCTCAATATCTGTGGTTGGATTTGAGTTCATCACTGGTGCACTAGTTCAGAACTTTGGCTTCTAGCCCAGTAGTTTGATTTAGATTATTACTGTCAGTGTACAGTGAAAAGCATGTTTGTTGCGTGCTATCCATTCAGTGAAAAGACTATACATGATTACAATCAATCCATCCACAGAATACGGATACAGTAAGTTAACCTGTCATGTTACTGCCATGCAAGTATCTCATACAACCACTTCAGACTAAAACAGTACAAGATTCTGACAAAGCCATTAGCTGATACACCCATTAACCATTCCAGTGAATCCGGTGTTTCACAGTGTAAGTGTGGAGGGTTGCCTTGGGTTGGAGTTGCCGACAGCCAACACTGTAAATTCATCAGTGAAGCCTTCAGATGACTGGAGTGTGTTTTATTCCTCCGAGAAAGTTAATGGTAACGTTCCATTAAATCAACTCTCACTGAGGTCTGAAATTGATCAGACCAGCTGGAGAACAACATCTGCGTCATTTGATGTGACTGAGGCATACTGCAAATGTGATTGTTTTCGGGGGGATGCATTAGTTTGATGCGAACTGGCCATCCATCACAGGAAGCAACATGTTTCCTCTCACACTTTTGTTTCAGCTTAGTTGCTAGCCATCAATCAAAGTACTTAAAGGAACACCATTTCATTAAGTTACTGGGCAAGTTGCATTTCTATCAACCAGTGGCTCATCTGGTATCTGAAGCTGAAAGCCTACCTGAATGCTAATGTTAGACACAAAATGCTGGAGGAACTCAGAGGGACAGGCAGCATCTCTAGAGAAAAGGAATGGGTGACGTTTCAGGTCGAGACCCTTCTTCAGACTGATGTTAATGGGTGACGTTTCGAGTCAAGACCCTTCTTCAGAATGTTAATGTTAACCAAAGACAGACACAAAAAGCTGGAGTAGCTCAGCGGGTCAGGCAAACTCTCTGGGCAAAGTGAATAGGTGATGCTTCAGGTCGAGACCCTTTCTTCAGATAAAACATCACCTACTTCTTTTCCCCAGAGATGCTGCCTGGCCTGCTGAGATACTCCAACATCTTGTGTCTGTCTTCGGTTGAAACCAGCATCTACAGTTCCTTCCTACACTGAATGTTAATGGTCCTTTGGACTCTTAAAGGGGCTTACTGTCATTGCATAGGACACCAAGCAGGACATGTGATTCCTTTCTGTGAAGGAACCCTCAGACCTACAACCCCTTACAGACAAGAAGGATGAGTACAGCAAAAAAAAAGATCTGAACTTTATGGTGAATCATTTATAATTTATGACTATCCGCTCCTGATCAGGTTAAAGAAATCATCTGGCTTTTATTTTATGATCTTTGTTTCATCTGATCATTGAAGCAAGTTCACGTTACACACTCGAATCCAAATCTGAACCAAGTCATGGTGCTGGGAGATTACATTATGCTACATTCTCAGCTGTTATTAGCACCATTTGGGATTACCTCTAGACACAAGGAACTACAGTTGCTGCTTTACATTAAAGAAATACATGTAGTGCTGGTGTAACTCAGCGGGTCAGGCAGCATAGCTGGAGAACATGTACAGGTGATGACAGGTTGGGATCCTTCTTCAGACTGTAATACAGATTACGTTTTAACATGGCTTGGTTCCGTGAATCTCCTTCAGATGCAAGAATCCGCTCAAGGCTTCACACAGCTGTTTCCCATCCTACATCCGTACAACAAAGAAGCAGAGATCCAAAACAACAGGACACTTGAATTTCATTTAAACTTCACAGCTCATGGAACTTTAATAGATTGTAAAACCAGCAGTAATATAGTGGCTGCAATACCCCAGGAAGCAAACTGACAAAAAACAATAGTAAGACAGACAGTTATGAGGACATGTGAGAGAGAATTATATTGCCAGTGGCTTAAAGAGGAAAAAAAATTGCAGTAGTGTTTTGGGAGGAAACCCCAGAGTTAGGCACAGTTACAGCACGGAAACAGACCCTCCGGCGCCGACCAGCGATCCCCGCACACTTACATTATCCTACACACACTAGGGACTATTTACAATTATACCAAGTCAATTAACCTACAAACCTGTACGTCTTCAGAGTGTGGGAGTAAACCGGAGATCCCAGAAATGGGGAAAATGTGTGAGCTCCATACGGACATGTGTCCGGAGTCGGGATCGAACCCAGGTCTCTGGTGTTGTAGGACAGCAGTTCTACCGCTGCGACACTGTGCCGCCCACTAGATCAACAACAAGAACCCAACAATTGATAATCGAATCAGTCCAGGATACCAAAATATCACAAAATAATTTATTTTCAGAGTCTATTTCTTAACTCCAGTTGGTATGAAGAAAACAAAATATAATGACTGTAAATTGGCTGCAAACAAAAAAAGGGCAGATTTTGTTTCTCTTATCAAAAGATGACATCCCCTCTGGCCTAATTTTGTTAATTCCTTAAGCAAGGCCATTAGTCAACTGATCAATGGTAATAGAAGGTTTCAAGGTTATGAAGGTGAAAGACAAAACTGATCCATGAAAATCGTTCATCGTGATAAAGGGTTAAGCAGCCAAATTGAAAAATTGGGAGCAGTCTAATGGAAATTTTGCTCAAATGCTTAATGAACTGTGAAATAAGTTATGTCGGTATATCTTCAGAATAACAATATGAATGGTTCCAGAAGGCAAATAAGTCTTTTTATATTGACTGATAAGATGATTAAGGGGCTCCCTTGTTTAGTTAAATAATTTATTTCTGGTCCTAAGGCTCACATTTTGACTACCTGGATGAATAATTCTCCAGTCTTGGGGCATCTACCTAATTGAGTAATTCAATGGCATTAATGATCATTGTGTGTGGAATGCTAGAGACGGAACCTGGCAGTTCCTCAGCAGTACCTGCATGCTCACTGAAAGTAAGCATGCAGGTACAGCAGGCAGTGACGAAAGCCTTCATAACAAGGGGAGTTGAGTATAGGAGCAAAGAGGTCCTTCTGCAGTTGTACAGGGCCCTGGTGAGACCACACCTGGAGTTTTGTGTGCAGTTTTCATTGCCAAATTTGAGGAAGGACATCCTTGCTAGGGAGTGCAGCGTAGGTTCACGAGGTTAATTCCCGGGATGGCAGGGCCGTCATATGTTGAAAGAATGGAGCAACTGGGCTTTTATACACTGGAATTTAGAGGGATGAGAGGGGATCTTATTGAAGCATGTAAGATAATTAAAGGATTGTGCACACTAGAAGCAGGAAACATGTTCCCAATGTTGGGGGAGTCCAGAACCAGGGGGCACAGTTTAAGAATAACGGGTAGGGCATTTAGAACAGAGATGGAAAAACTTTTTCACCCAGAGAGTTGTGAATCTGTGGAATTCTCTGCCTCAGAAGGCAGGGAAGGCTGATTCTCTGGATGCTTTCAAGAGAGAGTTAGATAGAGCTCAAGATAGCGGAGTCAAGGGATATGGGGCGAAGGCAGGAATGGGGTACTGATTGTGGATGATCAGCCATGATCACAGTGAATGGCTGTGCTGGCTCGAAGGGGCGAATGGCCTACTCCTACACCTATTGTCTATTGTCAAATTGCTGTCATTTCACCTCAGTGTGACCAGGTTCAGGGGATCCCACATAACTGTTGAGCGGGCAGCAAAAGAGGCAGCATCGTGGCTCAGCGATAGAGATGCTGCCTTACTGCGCCAGAGACCCAGTTTCGATCCTGACTATGGTTGCTGCATTATAAGGAGTTTGTAGGTTCTCCCTATGACTGCGTGGGTTTTCTCCGGGTACTCAGGGATCCCCCCCATGCTCCAAAGTAAGTAAGTAAGTTTATTGGCCAAGTATTCACATACAAGGAATTTGCCTTGGTGCTCCGCCCACAAGTAACAACATGATATACAGTGACAGTTATGAATGACTCAGAAAACACTAAACATTAATAATAATAAGACATTAATGATAAAACACCATTGATCAAGCATGTGAACCAACAAAATACCAGATCAGAGGGAAGCTACGGATTTTTGGCTGTTGAGTAGAGCAACTACTCGTGGATAAAAACATACAGGTTTGTAGGTTAATTGTCTTCTGCAAATTGTCCCTAGTGTGCAGGATAGTGTACGGGATGATTGCTGGTCGATGCGGACATGGTGGGCCAAAGGACCTGTTTCCACGCTGTATCTCTAAAGTCTAAAAGTTTAAAGCTCTCAAAATTGGCGACTGCACTTTGCTGGGGTTTTGCTGACTTTGATCTTTCATTATATAGTTCAGAGATTGCAGCGATGAATGCATGTGCTGTCATACTCATTCTGGGGTAATCAGGCTTGTCATTTCAGTAGAGATAAACTGTCTTGGGGCAAAAAGTCATATGCTATTACAATTTTCTTTAAACAAGTGAGCTTGCTTAAGCTTTTTAACATTATACAATTTTGGGGTGTGAACGTAATTCTTAAAAAAAAAAAATTACATTTTTAAAATAATGCAATAAAAATGAACTGCAGATGCTGGTTTATATCAACGATAGACACAAAGTGCTGGAGTAACTCAATGGGTCACGCATCTCTGGAGAACATGGACAGGTGACGCTTTGGATCAGTACCCTTCTTCAGACCGAAGATGATCCTAAACTCCATTTTCTCCAGAAATGACACACTGAGTTACTCCAGCCTTTTTACGTCTGACTTTACATTTTTCAACTGTTTTATTGATTTTTAAATTAATTTTGAATTTGTTGACAGTCAGAAACAGTTTCAGGTTTGACAGCCAGCTAAGATAAGAGGCGGTTAAAGTAATGTTACACTGTGGTGTGGGAGGGGCTTGTTCTGTTTTTTGCTACATGAAAGCCTTGTTGGGTGTCAGGGTCTCACGGGTTAGAATCAGCGCAAGACTTTGCAATAAGTTGCCAGTGGAATATCTGTGAAGGGTTGGTAAATGATACATTGGTCGGCCGTGCATGTGGGTGGCTGGTACATTGGCAGTAAATTCTGATCAGTTATGTTCATTGTTAAGTGACCTTACACTTTAGAGATACGCAGTGTGGAAACAGGCCCTATGACCCATGCATCTGTACACTATCCCACACACTAGGGACAAATTTTATAACTTTCCGCGGCCAATTAGCCTCCAACCCTCTACGTCTTTGGAGTGTGGGAAGGAAACCGGACCTTCCGGTGAAAACCCACTGAGGTCACTGGGAGAACGTACAAACTCTGTACAGACAGCACCCGTAGTCAGGATAGAACTCGGACCTTTGGCGCTGTGAGGCAGCAACTCTACCGCTGCACCACCGTGCTGTGAGATCATCTGCATGCAATTAGGAAACAGTTTTAATTTTTTCAAATCAATGCAAGTTTTGAACTGTTGATTGCTTTTATTAAATGGATCGCCCTGTAACTGTGGTGAAATGTACCGGACATGAATTGCAAGGCATTAGTGCACAGGAAAATGGTGCAGCCAGGAATGACATCAGTAAAGCAACACTTCAATTAGCATTGAAGCCATAAATTTTAGATGCATTAGGCCGGAGGTGAGAAGCTAAATTAACAAATGCGTTTTAGATTGGCATTTGCTCAAAATGAGTTGGAGCATTGATTCAGGGGAGCTTGGAGAATTGACAAATCAACTTTGATCGGCAGAATTGTCCATTCCTATAGGCTTGGGTCTTGTCACTGTAAGTCACACGGTTATTTCACACAGCAGGCTCAGTTTGCAGACGTTTTATGCAATTTGTAGCTGAGCATTGCTGTGAAGATTGCTACAAGGATATTGGCAGGACTTGATGGCCTGAGCTGCAGGGAGAGGTTATCTGGGCTAGGACTTTATTCATTGGAGCACAGGAGGCTGAGTGGTGATCTTATAATGAGGGGCAGAGGCAGGGAAAATGCACAGTCTTTTACCCAGGGTAGGGGAATCCAGAATATGAGGATATATACGTTAAAGGTTAAAGGGGAAAGATTTAATGGTGCGTATATGGCACAAGATGCCAGAGAAGGTAGTTGAGGCAGGTTGACTGACAACATTTAAAAGATATTTGAACAAGTACATGGATAGCAAAGGGTTAAAGAGATGGTCAAACACTGGGAAATGGGACAAGCTTAGATGGGGCACCTTGGTTTGCTCCTATCTGGCTCTATAACTCCATGAGTCAAAATGCATGATCCAACCCGTGTTGTACTGTTATCTGATCAACACCACCTTGTGGCACCAGTCACCTGGAGAAATGTCACAAGGCACTTGACAGAAAATGTCAGCAAACACAATACAATGCAGAGCCAGGTAAGATGTTAGGTCAAATATAAAAGACTGAGAGTTTAAGGAGTGCCTCTGAGAGATGGAAAGATCAGTCATGGTTCTAAGGATCAGGCGCTGAGAAGTAGCTAATGTTTATGTTGATGATTGTTTTTGAGTATCTGAATTATTGTGGCGAGAGTTTAATACAACTTGGGAGTGATGAAAGCTCACTGATTATCTCGGATTTTGCACAACAATTGGCTGGGAGACTGGAAGCTGCAAATACCCAAAGATCCACTCTACAAATTTGGAAAAATGGGAAGAAATTAGTTGCATTGTTGCAACTATTTCACATACAATCACAAGTTGCTGATGGTAAAAAGACTCTTAGATGAATTGTATGCCCCAATGTGGATGCTGTTCATTCAAGTGTGTATGGGTGTACGGGAAAATGTGCTTGAGTGCAGTAACCTACCTCTCTAAATATAAACGGGTGCCATTGCCTTCTGAATTATGCAGTGAAACTATTTGCCAGGTAACAGAGCTGGGAGGGACTGGAACACAAGGAGCAGCACAGCTTTAACGGAATATAACATTCTCAAAGTAGAATTGTCTCTGAACTCAATCCAAAAATAAATGTATCGAGTAATGTAAAATTCTACTGGGAATATGAGCTGCAGATGGGCAGTGCAGACCAGCCAGTTATTTTTGCTAATTATTAATGGGGGCCTGTGAAATTACTGTATATTTTTTATATGCACAAGGGGAAACCCTGGCACAAAGCCCTGACTTGAAATAGATTCCCTGAAATAACTTTTTGCTGGTATAAAACCAATTATTATGCTGTTGACGTTTCTCCAAAAGCAATAGCGAGGAGTGCCAAAGAATTTGAAATGCGAGAGCCTTGGGGCCTACATTTAGCTGCCCCTGTTTGAGACGATGGGCATGCAGATCGCAGCACGCACTGCATTTCAGTCGCTCATTGAGGGTTTCACGGTTTTACGAAAGCTGCAGACCTTTGTCCTTTGTTCTCGCTGCCTGATCCTTTGATTGGCAGTTGCAGGGAGCAGCAGTCTGAAAAATGTCTGACTCTGCCAGGACCTTTCAGGTCAACATTCCCCTTGCATGGGTTCTACACTGGAATTTAGAAGGATGAGAGGGAATCTTATTGAAACATATAAGATTATTAAGGGATTGGACACGTGAGAGGCAGGAAACATGTTCGGTCAAACACTTGCGATGACATCGTAAGTTTTCTCTGGGTGCTCCACTTTACTCCCACATCCCAAAGAAGGGGTGAGCATGAGCAAGTCAGGTTGAATGGCCTGTTTCCACTCTGTATGACTCTGTATGGGATGATAGGTTGATTGCCCATTGTAAGTGGCCCTGGTGACTGATTGGGGGAGTTGATGAGAATGTGGATCCAATAAAAAAAAAATGGGATCAGTGTAGGATCTTTGATTTTGTGCTTTAAGAAAGGATAAATTGAGATGTTAGATGGCTTGGCTCATGTTTGTTTATTTGGTCCAATACCCAAAGATGCAATTAAATGTTTTTCCTTCAACCTTGACAATACCGTGACTTTTTTAGTTAATATGCTTGTTAGGTACGCCTCTTGTTTTATTTTTCCTTATCTCATTGAATATATTTATTCTTGTGCATTCTGAAAGATCTCCGTAAACGTACTTTGCCCGTTGACTAAACTACCTCAGCTTCTTACCCTCACAGTTGCCCTCACTTATGTTTTAAATACTCGTTGTAGACCCAAGTTTAAAATATTAGTCTTGGCCACTGTCTTTGCTAGCTCAAACTGATTGTAAAATTCAATCATATTGTCGTCCAAAAATAATAAAGGTTCAACAGTAAATGTTAATAATTACGTTCAATATTTGTTTATATGTGACTATCTCTTGTGTGTGCAGATGTGGTGAAGATGTCGCTATTTAGAGCATATTGCACACCACTCTATACTGTGCACCTGTGGTCGAACTATAGAAAGACAAGTTTGCAGAGACTAAAGGTGTCATATAATGATGCCGTGAGAACACTGCTAAGGAAACCTAGATGGTGTAGTGCTAGTAACATGTTTGTGGCTGCAGGAGCCAGTACTTTAGATGCTATCCTAAGAAATCACATGTATAAATTCATCTGCAGGATAAATGACTCTAAAAATGTAATTATTGTGGCCTTGTCAAACATAAGGTTTAGCGCTACACGCTATGAATCCCAGTTGTGGAGACACTGGTATCATTGTCTCGTTGTAGGACAATGATCATTCTTTTATTCTGGATTTTAATTAATTTATTGTGGGTTTTTTTAAATATATAATTTATGATGCTTTTATGTGATATACTAAGATTTTATATGTACTTTATGATACTTTTTAATATGCAACGCGCTTTTATGTAATGTTGTCCCTTGTGTGGTCCTTGAGTCCAAAATAAAGATGATTATTATTATTATTATTATCTGTCTACTCCAAGAATTAATGTCATGTTTTAGTAAAATGAGCTTAATCCCCATTGTTCCATTGCCTTATTGCATTTGGATGTTATATTTTCTTTTGGTTTCATCAGTAGCTTTCTGACCCAGAAATTCTTAATCATTCAAAGGCAGCTAGTGTCAGGATTTCATCTATCATTGTGATTTTTGGCGACTTTTTGAATGATCCAGACCTTGCTCTGCGGGCGTGGTAGTATCTTTTCCCCAATTAATCGTCAGCAGCCCTCTACATTCTGTCTGCATCTTGATACTGCAGCTGCAGTGATGGTTCTTTCCTGAAGCCTTTCTGTCAATTTTTTTTTAAATTCAATGAAATATCCTGAATTTGTAAAAAAATAATGCACAAATGTTAATGTCAGTAAATGTAAACAATATTAACGCCGGGACTGTGCTTTGGCCTCTTAGACTTCAGACTTCAGAGTTACCGTGTGGAAACAGGTCCTTCGGCTCACCGAGGCTGTGCTGATCAAAGATTACCCCGTACACTAGCACTCTCCTGCACACTAGGGACAATTTATCATTTACAGAAGCCAATTAACCTACGAACCTGTACGTCTTTAGAATGACGGGAAGAAACCAGAGCACCCGGAGAAAACCCGCGCAGTCACAGGGAGAACATGCAAACTCCGTACAGACAGCAGTCCGTGAGCCTTGATGGCTTTTTGCAGTTGGGGATTTACAATAAACACCGGCATTTCCAGTGATGCCACATCTTGTGGAAATGTAATGAAAGTTGTGCAGGTCTTTAGTATAACTGAAATTCAGAATTGAGTTGAAGAAAGCCTCATGCTATAAAGGAACAATGGATTGAAGGCAGGTACAGGATACTGAGTTGGATGATCAGCCATGATCATATTGAATGGCGGTGCAGGCTCGAAGGGCCGAATGGCCTGCTCCTGCACCTAATTTCTATGTTTCTATGTTTCCCCTTGGTGTAATTAGGAAGATAGATATTGCAGATAGGGGGAATGAATGTTGAGAAGAACTTATTTAAACAACTGGAATGTTGTTCCAGTTAAGATAGTTGTTCCAGAGAAGATAAATACTGTAACAAATGAAATCTCTAATTTCAGCACACATACTGGATTCATATGTCTGGGGTTAACAGCAGACAGTGGAGTTTTCAAATGAAAACATCAACATGTTCATAAAACAGTTTATCTCAAGAATGGTGTAAACAGATGCAGCAGCAGATTTACTTACTGAAGCAGGGTGATTTCACCTGCGAAATGCAGTGAGTGGAAAATAATTGCACATAAAATATACACTTCAATTTCATTTTAGTCAGTTCTAGGAATGTGGAAAGTGGCAGTGGTATAGGTTTGTTATTGTCAAGTATCGGGATACAGTGAATAACTTTGTTTTTGTGCTCTTCTGTGAAATCATAGCATACAATTAAGCCAAACAAGTACAACAGATAGCGCAAAGAGAAAAATACCAGAGTGCACTCTGCAGTGTTACTGCATTATAGCGTTGCATCTGCAGAGAAAGTGCAGATAAAAATGTGCAAGTTCCACAATGAGGTAGGTTGGGGGATCGGGACCATACCCTAGCTTAAGGGGGGATTGCTCAGCCATCTGATCACTGCGGGCAAGATGCTGTTCCTGAGTCTGGTGGCACATGTTATTAAGCTTTTGTGTCTTCTGTTGGTCGGGAGGGAGGAGAAGAGAGAATGACCCGGGTGAAATTGGTCCATGATTATGTTGGTTGCTGTCCCGAGATAGCGTGAAGTGTGGAAGGAGTTGCTGGAATGGAGGCTGGCTTTGTGTGAGCGACTGGACCACATCCCTATATCTCTGAAAGTTCTTGGGGTCCTGGGCAGAGCTGTTGCCAAACCAAGCTGTGATGCTTCCCGAGAGGATGCAGTCTATGGAAGTTGGTAAAAGTCATTTGAGACATGACTCTTAAACCGAACTAACTTGTTAACAGTATAATTGCTCAATCATCTCCTTGGATTAAAATGGCTAGTACTAATGATAGCCAATAATAAAACTTAACCATGGTACCTGGAGATCTAGACTCCAGTAGTTTATTCAGCCAGACCTGCGTGGGCAGTCATTATTGCAGTAAATGACAGTGCAATTCATAATTAGTGTGGAGTTGTCTTATATGGAGACTTGGATGGCAGCTAATTAGTCTTAGCCTGCAGAGCAGTAGAAAATCAGGGCTATTTACGAACAACTATTTTCCATTTATCAGTTCTTCTGAAGTCATTTGTAAAACACCAGTTTGTGCGAGAGCAATTGAAAAATAATGTAAGATTTTAAAATGAAGCTGGGCTTGGTGCTGGTTCATAAGAAATAGATTGGATCATGCAGTGAATATAATTCCATTATCCCTTCACTTCTAAATAACACATTGGATGGAAGATTGAAGATAATTGTGGACTAATGGATGCTTTTAAAATTGTACCTATTATTTCTTGAGAATTTATAACCAGCAGATCCAAAAAATCTACATTTTAATTTATATCTCTCTGGTCCACGGGTATAACTGCAGCAAAACAAAACAAAGCTGAATTAATCAGGAGCTGCAGGCTTATTAAGGAAAACAAAAGTCTTCTTGAATCTCTTTCCTATTTTAATACATATTTTCCTTCTCCAGCCATAGTATTGTCTTCATCATTTAACATTATGTAGCTCTGGAAATTGAGCTGACTGTCTCCTGATTACCTTTCCTTTTTGTACACCCCAGTGGTGTGAACATCAACTTCTCTAATTTCAGGTAGTCCTTGCTTTCTCCCTCCTTCCCCTCCCCCTTCCCAGCTCCCCCACATAGCCTACTGCCTCCGTCTCTTCCTTTCTTTTTCCCATCCCCCTGACATCGGTCTGAAGAAGGGTCTCGACCCGAAACGTCGCCTACTCCTTTCTCTCCAAAGATGCTGCCTCACCTGCTGAGTTTCTGCAGCATTTTTTGTCTACTTTCCTGTATGTAAAGCCTGTTTGTGTGGACACTGGCCAAGGTCAGGGAGGGATTGATAGTTGGCCCTGCCTGAGTAATGAGGCCAACTTGTGATGAAGTGCCAGAGTACACCACAATCAACTGTTGTGTTGCCAAGAGGAGCGCGGAATTCACGCGCTCAAAGAACAAGGAAAGATGAACACGGAGTAAATTAACAAAGTACACAAACAAATCATTCTGGAATCCAGGATATAGTATCAAAAGCAAGTTAATCCCAGAATGGTGAGAGAGCTGCCAACTAACTGTATGCAGCTCGATCAGCTTAATTCACCATTTCTTTCGCATCATAAACTTAGAACGTTCCCCATCCTTGATAATATCATTGACAATAGCCAAGTGAAGGGCTTGTGTGACCAACAGGAGTCACTTGGAAAAAAGATGGAAACATTTTGGTTTATTTTGGTTTAGAGATACAGCGCGGAAACAGGCACTTCAGCCACTTCAGATCAGCAATCCCTACACACTAGCGCTATCCTATACACTGGGGACAATTTACAATTTTTACCAAAGCCAATTAACCTACAAACCTGTGCATCTTTGGAGGGTTGGAGGAAACCAGAGCATCCTAGGAAAGCGCACGCGGTCATAGGAAGAATGTACAAACTTCGTACTGGCAGCACCCGTGGTCAGGATCGAACCTGCGTCTCTGACGCTGTAAGGCAGCAACTCTACCGCTGCACAACCGTGCTGCCTTGCCGTCAACCCTGCAGGAAGAGCAGCTGCAGTGATGCTGAAGAGTTGTTGCTTGTTTAATACAAGGTGATGATGAGGCCAAGGGAACTTCACAACTAATTATTTAAATTCTCATCTGAGGAAGAAATGTGAAACAGGGAGATGCTGCACATCTCAGGAATGACAACGTGTCAGCAAACCGAACGGGCATGCTAGGAATATAAATAACACGTTCCAGAGCTGCGGTAAGACACAGCAAGGCCAGCACAAGCTGTTCTTCACACCCTCTGTAAAATACCTGCAAGCTCAGCGCCAAGACATGTGGGAAAGTATTAACCTTTTGAAGTTGACCAGCACGACTCTGAGCTCAGGATGACAGCACCTCCAGTAATCGGGTCCGTTCCCCTACCCGTGCCCGTCACCCCATTTCAATGGGCCTTAGCAAACACTTCCAGGCAATAGATCCCTGTCTAAAAATAAATTCCAATTCTTTGTGTGAAGCCAAGGGAGATATATTCACACTTGTGGAACATCTTATTAAGCTGTCAAAACGTCTCCGAAGCATTTTACACAATGAATTTATTTTTGCAGTGCAGACAACTCCTACGTCTGATCATTCTGGAGTAAATTCACATTGGAGGTCCTGTCGGTTCACAGTGATGACCTGGCACCTGAGAGTGACGGCATACAGGCACCTGGCGCAAAGCCAAGGCTTGGATTGCACCTGAACTCACATGCTGTTACTCATATGGGCACGGGCTGCTGTTCTTCACAGAGTCTGCCCTAGAGAGTGTATTGGAATAATAGATCACTTTAGAGATTGATCTGTCATCTAATCCAATGATCAATCAACATACTTCACCTTGGGTGAATCCAAACAAACTGTGAAAAACAAAAGTAGGTAATGAAATTGGTCCTTAAAACATGAATGTCACTTGATTCAAAAGATGCCCAGCTGGTATAGATGGAGTCATAGAGAGCACGGAAACAGGCCCTTCAGCCCAACTTGCCATGCCAACCAAGATGCCCCATCTACACTAGTCCCACCAAGAGAATGGCTTGTGTGACCAACGGGAGTGTATCATTTGGAATAAAGATGGAAACCGTTTAGTTTAGAGATACAGCGCGGAATTCACGCCCCACCTGCCTGCTTTTCTAAATCATTCTTATCTCTCTACCTATCAAAATCTCTGTTAACTGTTGTAATAATACCTCCTCTGGCAGCTCCTCTGACAGCTCATTCCGTATATCCATCACCTTCTGTGTGGAAAAGCTGCTCCTCAGTTTCCTATTAAAGCTTTCCCCTTGCACCTTAAACCGATGCCTCTGGTTTTTGATTCCCCTACACTAGATAAAAGGTTCTGTGCATTTACCTTATCTATTCATGTGTATATTGAACTGAACTGTTCTGTATTTTTGCCTGCAATATTCTGTTGTGCTGCAGCAAGCAAGAATTTCATTGTTGTATCTGGAACATATGACAATAAACCATCTTCTTCTTTTCTTTTGTGTGCCGTGCGCAGCCTAAAGTTTTTGGACAACTTGTTCTATTTGATCTTCCGTTTGTGCACGTCGAGTTGATTGCATTAGTCGAAACAGGGCGGACCACGTGAAGGTTGCAACCTTCCGCCCCACAAGAAACCCTCTTGACTTGACTTGTTCCCGAGACCCTTCTTGACCCAAAACGTCACCCATTCCTTCTCTCCAGAGATGCTGTCTGTCCCGCTGAGTTACTCCAGCTTTTGTGTCTATCGCCAGTTTATCTTTGGTGCATACAAAAAGTTAATTGCCATGATAAATCAAAAGAGCTATTATCCCTGAGACCTAAGGCAGACTGGCAAGTTCAGTGTTACAATTAGGTTTGGCAATTAGCGTGTTTATTATTTAATGGATTGATCCATTTATATTATGTAGTTTTAATTTGGAAAAAAATGAATTGAGTTCATCTTTAGAATTTTCATTTGGATGTTAAACATGCTTCAGTATGGAAAAAAAGGCATAACAGTTATGTAGCAGAACTACCCAAACTCCAGTGGCTTGGGTCGGGTCCTGATCAATAATAGTGTGTGTTTGGAGGATTTATACATTCGCCCTTTTTTCTCCCGGACTCTCTCATTTCCTCCCACAGATATACGGATAGTGAGCTTAATTGGTTACTAGAACAGGTGGGCAAGAGACACAAGGATCTGCAGATGCTGGAATGTTGCATAGAACATAAAGTGTTGCAGTCACTCAAGGGTCAGGCAGCATCTCTGGAGGACACGGATAGGACACATTTTGGGTAAGGACCCTTCTTCAGGAGTCTGAAATGGGACTAGGCTACCATAAGGAGTATTGCATGCAATTCTAGTCACCCTGCTGTAGGAAGGGTGTTATTAAATTGAAAAGGGTGGAAAAAAGATTTTTGAGACTATTTTCAGACCTGCAACATTTGAGTTATAAGCAAAGGCTGGGCAGGATGGGTATTTTCTTTCCCTAGAATGTAGGAGGCTGAGGGTAGTATGATTTATAACATTATGAGGGGCATAGATAAGATGACCAGCCTCAGTCTTTTCCCCAAGGTAGGGGAGTCTAAAACTAGAGAACAGGTTTGACTTGAGACAGATACATGCCAATCTAGAAGATTCGACTAGGGGTGTGCAAGTGTGATCAGCTCAGTTAGGCAACTTGGTTTGCATGGATGAGTTGGGCTGAAGGGCCTGTTTCAGTGCGGCATAACTCTGAATGCGTGTGGAGCATAGTGAATTGTGTGTGGATTGAAGTAAACCTGCTGATCAGGCCACTGAATCATCCTACCAAAACCAGAGAGCAGTACTGAACAACTATCTACCTCTTTGATGACCCTCGGACTATCCTTAACCAGACTTTGCTGGCTTTACCTTGCACTAAACGTTATTCTGTTATCAGTCTGAAGAAGGGTCTCGATCCGAAACGCCACCCATTCCTTCTCTCCAGAGATGCCGCCTGTCCCGCTGAGTTAAGGGCCTGTCCCACTTGGCCGTCATTTGCGCCTCATTTACGCGTCATATGTAAAAGAGGTCGACGCATCATTGCGCACCGTCGCATGCAAATCACGCGTCATCATGTCGTGTGGTGCGCATGACATCATTAGAATTCCCTGCGGCGTGCGGCGACGCATGGTTACGCACAGTGACGTAACCATGTGTCACTACGCGATACACGTGAGACATCGGGACGCCAGCGTGCGACACCAATGCATCAGCGTGCGTACCCAAACGCGTCAGCAATACGTCACGCAGGAGGTGCGCGCGGATTTCGTGCAGCACGAAATCCTGGAGCACCGCGCGATACCGCACGCAACTCCACACTTCTCCACGCCTCTCCGTGCGCCCGTCCTGCGCTACCCACACGATACCCATGCGTCACAACACGGCGAACACATTTTTGGAGGTCGCGTAAATGGCCGGGTGGCCAAGTGGGCCAGGCCCTTTACTCCAGCAGTTTTGGTCTACCTCCGATTTAAACCAACATCTGCAGTTTTTTCCTACACGTTATTCCCTTATCATGTATCTATACACTATAAATGGATTGATTGTAATCATGTATTGTCTTTCTGCTGACTGGTTAGCACGCAACAAAAAGCTTTTCACTGTACCTCGGTACACGTGACAATAAACTGAACTGATCATGGAGTCTTGTGTGGGCCTCTGGGCATGAGATGCCATCAAACCCAGTTTATGAATGCAGAGATCTACTTTGGGGGCCAGTGCCCATTGTGAATTCCAGAGAAATGCAAGTCTCTGCTGATGCTTAAGAAGTTAATTTACCTACAAAGAAGTGGGATTTACCAACAATCTCCCCAACGTACCTAATCTTTAAAAATACCTGCTGTGTGGAAATGCCAGCACAGAATCGATTTTGAAGTTTATGAACTCCTCCAGCACTTAAAGGATTGTGCAGAGCAGAAATATAATTCTACCTGCTGGGAAGAACATTGAATCTTAAGAAGTAATTGTTTAATATTTCATGTGTTGTGGGGGCCGGTCATAGCTGTGGAAACCTCTTCAACCCACCATTAGAACTTGTGTCTGGATCAGAAGTCAATGTCTGGGGACATGGGCACCTCAATTTTCTGGTTGGATGTTCCTGGTGTTACCAGAATACTGAACATAATTTTAGGTGCGCAACAGATTTAAGAGCTGCACACTTGGCACGCAAAGCCCTGTTCCAGTAGCACCAATTAAATACTTTCCTCTTCAGGGTTTAATGTGTAGATTAAGATCTGGGATCTGTTCATTCTCAGTTGCTGTAATACTGTTTCTCTGTTAACAAGCCTTTCCTCAGCATTGACAGCTTCTGCAACATGTCTCTGAGGAGTCCCTGAGCCAACTGCTTATTCTGTCTTAAAACGGCTGTTAAATTCACATTTCACCCACTCTACTAAAAAAAATAATCTCAATAGGAACAGAGACACCAGGGTGACTCCAGCTAATCACTTTCTGCATTGAGAGCAGTCACGGACTGCCTGTTAGTCACCTGTCGAAGCCCAGCACTTATAAGTTTATGTGAGGAACCAGCCATATACTTCACGACTTGTAGAGTCATAGATAGAGCCATAGAGTCATGCAGCACCGAACCAGGCCCTGCGGCCAAACTTGTCAATCAATCAGTTTTATTTGTCACTTGCACATAAAGTGCAAGTGAAATGAATTTGCCAGCAGAACAATGAAAAAGAATACACAAAAACACAATAAAAAGTTAACACAAACATCCACCACAGCATTCATCATTGTGGTGGAAGGAACAAAATTTGGCCAGTCCTCCTCCATTTTCCCCCGTGGTCGGGACCTCAACCCTCCGCTGCGGGTGTCCAGATGTGCAGACAAGGTAAAAAGTCCAGGTAAGTCCTGAATCAGTGCTTCCCTACCGGAGACCGCGGCTTCAGGTTGGTGCAGGGCGCAGGCCGGCGGTCGAAGCTCTCCTCCAGGGACCCCCAGCGAGGGACCCCGCTGCTGATGGTAAGTCCCCGCCGCACCCACGGTAGAAGTAGGCCGTGGGCCGGCGGTCAGAGCTCTTCTTCTCCCGGGTCCCCAACGGGGGATCCCAGGCTGCGGATGCCGCGCCATCTGGAGCTCCACAGACCGCGGCTTCAGGCTGCCGCAGGTCAGTAAACGGAGCGCTCCCCGCCGGCGAGCCGCGGCGAGGGCTCGCACCGCTCCTCGCCGAGAGTCCACACTGCGGCCGCCGCTGAAGCCCCGGACACTTCTCTGGGAAAGGCCGCACCGATCCTTACTGTTAGGCCACGAGGGAGGCGACCTGGAAAAAGGCGCCTCTGCGTGGAGGAGGCGACCGAAGCGGTTTCCCCCTTAACCCCCCACACCGCCCCGAACATAGGACACACAGAGAAACATCAAAAACACACATTTAAACACACTAAAAAAACAAAAGAAAGTAGAAAAAAACTGGCGCTGCTGGCTTGCAGAGCCCCCACCGATTCATTGTCAATACCGACCAAGATGCCCCATCTACACTTGGCCGTCTTTGGGCGAAAATAGGGAGCGTTTTATCCCTCTGGACCTTTCTTATTTATGTACCTGCCCAAGGGTCTTTTAACTGGAAGTTCCAACCATAGTCTCCCAAACTGTAGTTCCTAGCAGAAGATTTCCAGCACGACACTATGAAGACAGCTGCAGCAACAAGTGGCAATGTTCATTTACATAGTCAAATGTCCCTAATACTTCATTGGATGCTGCTGGGCTGCACACAGAGATCCATCGGAACACTGGGCCAAGCCTTTTTTGGGCTTTAGTGTCCTTTCCACATCACCACCCATGCATGTGATGATGTTGACTATGTGCCTACACTACCTTAGCAAAGGAAATTGGATCAAATGGTGGTGACCCGTTTCTTTGTTTCAATTGCTATCAAACAAGGAACAAATCAAGTTACAGCGTGTTTTTTGACATAGATATTATCCATATGTCCCCAGATATATTGTATCCATCTCTTCTGTTTACCTTTCTTTTTTTTACTCCAAGGCTCTGATTTTGCCTCATTTCCTCGGTGACCGTTGCGCTCTTGTCGTGTGGTTGCCGTGAAGGTTCGCTGCAACGGAGCCTCCCACATGCCAGCAGAACTCTGGCATGTTCTTGAGGAGCTTCTCTATGTAAGCCTACAGCTAAGGATCACACGTACCAACTGAGGAAAGTCCCACCATCACAAGGACATCTCAGTGTTTTTTTTTGGAGTCCCCTAATTTGGCATTAGCCCTTTGTGTAAAACATGTGCAATGCACCAAAGCAGCGTAGAATCCAATTTTTTTTGTAGAAAGGCAGAAAGCAAAGACAGAGATAGAGAGTGGAAAGGGAGGGAGATAGAAATGGAAAGCGAGTCCTTATGGTTTATAGATGGTAATACCTTGTTAAGAAGCCACTCTTGAATACCATCACTAGCTTTGTTGCTTTGCTATGAAGATGGAAAGGCCCTGTTGTGTCCATACTGGACAATTCTGGACTTGAGATCTCTCAGAGTGTTTTATAACCAAGAATATTTCAGAAAGAACTGCAGATGCAGGAAAATTCGAAGGTCGACAAAAATGTTGGATGACCAGGAATGTACTCGTTTAAGGTGAGGTGGGCCCAGACTGATGTGAAGAAGTGAGTTGAGAAGCAGGTGACATTGACATTACCATCACCAGGAACAGCTGGGGAGTTACTCCAGCTCACTTGGACCTCTACATTGCGAGCAGTTGTGTCCGCTCATCTGGGCTTTGAACAAGCTTCAAAGATTGTCTCTCTGCCGGGAATTCTCCAAACAAGGAGAAAACACTGTGTTGCTATTACCTTCTGGCTGAGTCATCCGACCTCATGATGGATCCTTAAAATGTCTTGAAAGTGGTGGTTGACGTCAGATGAGTGGAAAATATCTGCGCACTCCAGATGAAGAGATGTAAAGTGATGCCAGGACTCGGGTTGGCTGCTTGGTCAGATGGCGCTCATGGCCTGGAGATTTTTGTGCAAGGTTTGTAGATTCCTTGCCCCCTCTGGTGGTTGCAGACATAGTTTCAGCAATCCCACAGATACTGTGCTTGTGCTGAACATGGCAGTTTTTGCGTGATTACGGGTCCTACAGAGGTGGCATGAGTTTTAATGATGAAGCACATCCTCAATCCTCTCCCTTCTATCCAGGATTGAACCAAGGTCTCCAGCACAAAGAGACAGCATCACTACCAGGTGGAAATCTGTTGAATTCTCTGCCACAGAAAGTAGTTGAGGCCAGTTCATTGGCTATATTTAAGAGGGAGTTAGATGTGGTCCTTGTGGCTAAGGGGATCAGGGGGTATGGAGAGAAGGCAGGTACGGGATACTGAGTTGGATGATCAGCCATGATCATATTGAATGGCGGTGCAGGCTCGAAGGGCCGAATGGCCTACTCCTGCACCTATTTTCTATGTTTCTATGTTTTTACGTGCACTGTACTGCCCAATATCTTCCTCAAAGTTGCATTTTCTCACCGTGATGCACTCAAACCTGTGTTACTTACCTTCTGGGACTTTATCGTTTATCCTAATCCAAAGTCTGGCATTGAATGTAATTTATTTATGGGTCAGAAATGACTCAATCATTCTTCACACACTGTGCATATCTCGGTGTTGATGACTGAGGGTAAGGTGGGCTAACTTAACCCTTTCAGAATTTTCTGTGCCGATCTTTTGATTGGTTAAATTTATTGTAAGGTACAGAATAGAAATAGGCCAGTGGGCCCACTAGGTCCATGCCTATCATCAACAACCCATTCACACTTGTTCAATGTTGCCCTACTTTCGCATCCACTCCATACCAACTACGCACAAGCGGTAATTTATAGAGGCCAGTGTGCTTACGAACCCGCACGTCTTTGGGATGTGGGGAGGAAACCAAATTCCCTGAAAGGATCCATGCAGTCACAGGGAGAATGTGCAAACACCACACAGACAGCATCCAAGGTCAGGATTGAACCCGGGTCCCCGGCACGATCGGACACCAGCTCTACCAGATACGCCATCGTAACTCCTCTATGGTCATTTCAAACCTTCAAAACTCTATCGGAAAAAAACCCTCCTGTCAATGTATCTGCTCAAGATTCTTCACTTCCCTTTCACTGCTATGTTCAGGTGCCTCCCTCGTCTCCTCGTTGTATGTCTACATTAAGATATTCTCCTGGGACCCCAGCTATTTACAATATATATTAATGATCTGGATGAGGGAATTGAAGGCAATATCTCCAAGTTTGCGGATGACACTAAGCTGGGGGGCAGTGTTAGCTGTGAGGAGGATGCTAGGAGACTGCAAGGTGACTTGGATAGGCTGGGTGAATGGGCAAATGTTTGGCAGATGCAATATAATGTGGATAAATGTGAGGTTATCCACTTTGGTGGCAAAAACTAAAGCAGACTATTATCTAAATGGTGGCCGATTAGGAAAAGGGGAGATGCAGCGAGACCTGGGTGTCATGGTACACCAGTCATTGAAAGTAGGCATGCAGGTGCAGCAGGCAGTGAAGAAAGCGAATGGTATGTTAGCTTTCATAACAAAAGGATTTGAGTATAGGAGCAGGGAGGTTCTACTTCAGTTGTACAGGGTCTTGGTGAGACCACACCTGGAGAATTGCGTACAGTTTTGATCTCCAAATCTGAGGAAGGACATCATTGCCATAGAGGGAGTGCAGAGAAGGTTCACCAGACTGATTCCTGGGATGTCAGGACTGTCTTATGAAGAAAGACTGGATAGACTTGGTTTATACTCTCTAGAATATAGGAGATTGAGAGGGGATCTTATAGAAACTTACAAAATTCTTAAGGGGTTGGACAGGCTAGGTGCAGGAAGATTGTTCCCGATGTTGGGGAAGTCCAGGACAAGGGGTCACAGCTTAAGGATAAGGGGGAAATCCTTTAAGACCGAGATGAGAAAGACCTTTTTCACACAGAGAGTGGCGAGTCTTTGGAACTCTCTGCCACAGAGGGTAGTTGAGGCCAGTTCATTGGCTATATTTAAGAGGGAGTTAGATGTGGCCCTTGTGGCTAAGGGGATCAGAGGGTATTGAGTGAAGGCAGGTACGGGATACTGAGTTGGATGATCAGCCATGATCATATTGAATGGCGGTGCAGGCTCGAAGGGTCGAATGGCCTTCTCCTGCACCTATGTTCTATGTTTCTATGAAGAACAAAATAAAGTTTGAGCTTGTTCTTGAAAATCAATTCTGACATTGCACGATGAACAGAATGTCTTGCTGTTTCGCTTTATAACAACAAACCTGTTACAGTAAAAGTACCAAGCGTTTATTTACTGCAAGACCAAAGTAAATAACACAGGGTCATCAAAACCTCATGGATTTGTATTGTTTTTTTTTCACTATGAATAATGGAAACCTGGCCTGCAGTGTGAACTCTCGTTATAAGTTGCATCGAGCCACTGATGTGAAGGAGAAGGCTTTCTTTCACTTGGATTTCTGTGAGGTTTTCTCCCTGTCGCCTGAGTCCGACCTTTCGACGGACTGAACCTTCTGTCAGTTCATGGCCCAGTCTGGCTCTGCAGCAAAGATGTGCTGCATTAACCTGAGATGAGGTGCTAAACCAGGCTCTCTGTTCACCTGTTCAGTCTGAAGAAGAGTTTCGGCCCGAAAAATTGCCTATTTCCTTCGCTCCATAGATGCTGCCGCACCCGTTGAGTTTCTCCAGCATTTTTGTCTACCTTCCACCTGCTCTGCTCATTTCACTGCACTATTCACGAGATGAAGGCAATGTCAAATGAGGATAGATTGAGTAGATTGAGGATCCGCCTGTTGGAGGTTTTGAGTTTAAGAAGAATATGAGGTGATCATATTAAACATTTAAAGTTTTTGCCACATAGTGCAAAAGTGCAGAGTAAGCTCTGGAGAACATGGATGGGTGACATTTTGGGTCAGGACCCTTCTTTGTCACCTACCCATATTCTCCAGAGATGCTGTGTGACTCACTGAGTTACTCCAAAACGTATTTTATTTATAAACCACAATCTACAGTTCCTTCTTTCTACATTTAAAGTTTTGCATTAGACTTGATGAGGAAAGTGCTGAGATGATATTTCCATTTTTGGGGGGGGATCCAGAACTAGCAACTATGGTTCCAGAATAAGAGGTTGTCAATTAATGTTTCGGTTTAAGTTTATTATTGTCACATATACCAAGTACAGTGAAAAGCTTTGTTTTGTATGCTATACAATTTAATCAGAAAATACCATACATAATTACAAGCAAGCCAAACTCAACTACAATAGGTGGAGCAAAGGGAAAGATTTGGAATGTAAAATTCTCAACTTTGAAAATGTCCGATATCCACAAATGGGTAGTATCCTAGCTTATGGATGGACTGTTCCGAAGCCTGATAACATAGGCCTGATAACATAATGTGGGGATGAGCAGGAACTTTTTTTCTCCAGAGGATTGTGAATTCTTGCAAACCTTTGATGACATGATGGAGTGGCGGTCTTCTCATTGTCATCGTCCAATTGAGAATTCAAGTATAATTAAGTGAACCATTCTCAACAAGCAGCCATTGGCTTTAGGGGCAAACTCTAATCTCTCTTCGAAAGGGCAGCCTTGCTGTGAACTCTTCCAGTTTGTTCTGGAGTGATTGAAAGTTAGCTCAAACTGTGCTGGGGTGTGGAGAACACAATCCCTGTTTTTATTTTTATTAAAATAAACTTTTTTCAGTGTAAAAAAATATAAATAGAAAACAGATACTGTGCAAAAAAATTCTTCTGACATTCTCGGATATATACATGCATTTATTGTGTCGTAGCATAGTGTTTATGCAAATTACACAATTTTACGCCACACCCTTGCCACTCATGTGGCTCCTGCCATGAAATCCATTCCCTTATTTGAGGGGCACACCCTGAATCCCAATGTCCGGCAGCAGAAGGACCCTAGACTCTAGACTGTTAACCTATCCCACCGAGCCTTGGCGTTGGCTGTCATTTGGCATCTGGACCCCCCCCCCACCAACCTCCACCATGCATCTTGTACTCAAGGCTGTACCGGTTGGGCCAGGTCTACCAAAGATGGGCTATTACGTGAGTTGCTTTGATGTAGTGATAATCAACAAGGGATTTTCAACACTGCAATGAATTACTTTTTCAGTACTTGAATGAATAGATAATATGGAAAAACGATCGCAGGGGACTGTTGTAAGAGAAGCGACAGACAAATTGTTGCCACTTCCCAGTCCCTTTTCTTTTGGGGAAATGACCCTTCTCCTGAAGGGTCAATGAGTCTTTGAATTCTGGTCAAAGTCTGGTTGAAGCTGTGTTTGGATATTTTCAAGGCAGAGGCTGATAGATATTTCATAAGAAAATCGATGAAAGGTGACTTTAGTGGGCAAGAATGTGAAATTGAGGTTCCAATTATTCGTACATCTATGCAATTAGCTGTGATCTTATTAAATGGTGCAGCAGACTAGAAGGGCTGAATGGTTTAATATTATGATATCTGAAACCTACTGAACGGCATCTGATTACCAATCTATATTCGGTTGGGATATTTCACATCTGTATCATTTTCTACTGTAAGAGCAATGTTCAGTTAGTTTTTAATGTAACCTGAGGCTTGAGATTGGATTATAGATTTTCTCTGTTGCATTTGTTATTTATGCTCCAGAGTGTTTCTGAAAGATGTTTTCAAAGGAAATCTTTATTTGGCATGGATTTCCGCGCAGTGATATAATCCAGGGCCATAACATCCGACATGGTGTGAAACATAACCGGCCGACTGGGACTGCCACAACTCAAAATGTAATTACCTTGAAAAAGGAAAGGAATTTGTCTCAGTATCTCTGGACTGGAGCATCTCCTCCGTCTGATCCACCGATCAGTTGGAAGCCCTTTGCACCGTCGAACCACAATGGTATCAATCAACATTTTGGGCCTGGCAATCAGTTTCATGCAAGGTTCTCGGTGACAGCCATTAATAACATTGAGAAATTATTTCACGCTGAGTTACGCTACCATTGACTGCTTTAAGGTCCTGTCCCACTTGCCGATTTTTTTCGGCGACTGCCGGCATCATTGACTGTCGTATTAAGTCACCGGAAAATTCGCGGCGTGACGCAGCGATGACGCGGCGTGATGACGTATTGACGCGCGGCGATTCCTCAAGTGTCGCAACATTTTTTTTGACGCCGCTGGATTTTGAAATGTTCAAAATCTTTCGGCGACCCTGATACCTCAGTCAATGACGCTGGCAGTCATCGAAAAAATTGCCATGTGGGACAGGCCCCATTACTAGAGAAGTTGGTTCCATTCATTTATAATTTGTTAACAGCTCCGCTAATATCACAGACAAATGTCTCACAAATATATAAAGCTTCTATTAATATCTGCATCAGATAATCTAGCATATTATTTTAAGTAAATGCAACATTGCTAAATTTATAACGTCTACTGCAGCCTGCGGGGATAGTAAGTTGAAACTTGAAGTTGAAGAGTAAAGTTCTAGGAAGAAACTGCAGATATTGGTTTACACCCAAAATAGACCCAAAATGCTGGAGTAACTCAGCGGGACAGACAGCATGTCTGGAGAGAAGGAATGGGTGAAGTTTGGGCCGAGGACCGTTCTTCAGACTGGATCAGGGGAGAGGGAAATACAGAGATAAGGAAGTATAAGGTGTGAAAATTAGACAAAGGGGGGTGGAGATCCAGGAAAATGTAGAATAGATCATTGTTTGCTAGTAGAAGGTAACAACAAAGCAAACAGAGATAAAATTTAAATTAGGGCAGTCAGACTCATCGGAGAACTGGGAAGGGGGGAGGGATGCAGAGAGAGGGAAGGGGTGTAAGCTGCCCAAGCAAAATATGAGGTGTTGTTCCACCAATTTGCGCTGGGCCTCACTGGAGCGTCACTTAACCATTAGTAGATTCTTGTCTGCTTCTTTTATTCACTGTGTAGAAGAATAGTAGAGGATTTAACCCAACTTGCGGAATAGAGCTACCGAACAGAGCAGTGACATAGTTGGGAAGGATGGGCAGAGGGGATTGTATCCTGCAAGCCACATCATGCACTCTGTTGTGTGTGAACTGTGGTGTCGTTGAGAGCACTCCTGTTCCTGCAGTGTGCATCGATCAACTGGACTCTGACAACTTGCATTCATTTACCAGACACACTTCATTTACTTGTACACAGGGTGAACAGCACAGTCCCAGTTACCAGACTGCTCTGAAATTCCCCGAGAAACTGTCAGCTTTTATACAGATTTTGACTTTGAAATTGTGCGCACTTTCTAATTTCTTATCATCGAAACAATATGTTCTCAAAACACTATTACAAATCAATAACACTTATACATGCCTTGTGGTGTGCATCAAGGAATCCCCAAATGTCCTTGTGCTGTACAGCTATCTTAACCTTAATCATGCTGCAATTTCCACAGTAAGACCCTGAGTCCAGACAACACCCACACAAGCACAGATTGACCCTAGAGTGTAGGATCCAATGTGGGATATCATAAGAATTATGTATGGATGATAGATAGTCAGCATGGACTTGGTGGGCCGAAGAGCCTGTTTTCATGCTGTATCTCTAAACTAAGCACGGGCACGGTTTAACACAACCAGGCCCACTGTGATTGCATGCCTGTCTTTCTGCATATTGAGCTGAAAAATGGCGCAGGGCCAGTGAGCTGAGCATTATTTCCCCTCCACCTGTACTGAGAGTTAAGCAATGCTAAGCCAGGCTGAGATTTAATGCCTTTGCTCCCTTTCCCGTGACCCTGACAATCTGCCTGACTCCCAGTTTCAAAGCGTGCTCCCAACAGCATTGACGTGAAACTATTCCTGTACTTTGTGTCTTGATGTGGGTGCTCAGCAAGGTCATTGGAAACAGGCCAGGCATTGCTCGATCTGTATCCAAATCACAGAGCCCAGATTTAAAGCCCATCTGTCTGGGTTGAGTGTAATTGTAAGACTGATGTCGGAGTCACTGCACTGCCTCAAGCCCGCATTATAATTATTTCTTGCAATAATTATTTTAGTTGTGCCATTTATTATCCGACACCCTGTGCATGATATGAGGAAGAACCTGGTCTCGTCTCAGAGCAGCCTGTAAACATTTGTAACAGTGCTTGGAGCTTGGTCATTGGGATGGAGGGTGGGAGCGGGTAGAATTTATTAAGCAATGCATTTTGCTTGTTGAATCGATTCCCTCATGAGCAACTGTATACATTCTCACACCTCTGCTGGATATAATTAGTGAAGGCTACGCATTTGGTAAAGTGGTGATACACTAATTAAGCACCAAACCAGTAAACTGGACCTAACAGTCCTGACTCCTTGGTTCAAACCTCACTGCAGCAGCCGTGGAATTTAAATTCAATTAATAATATTCATTTTATTTTTTTTAAATGATGAGATTTCTTGGCAGTCATTCAATATTAATATCCAAGATTCAAGAGTGTTTTACTGTCATATGCCCCAGATGGGACAATGAAATTCTTACTTGCAGCAGCACAGAATATGTAAACAAAGTTCACTGTAAACAATATGATAAACGAGAGGGAAAAAAAAGTTTCAGTGTGTATATACAGGCATACTCACAAATACAGATATATATAGATCATATTCATATGTATATATACACACACGCATGCACACACGCGCACACACACGCACATGCACGCACACGCACTTGCACACACGAACACACACACACACACACACGCACACATGCACATACATGCACACACAAAAACAAACAATAATAGTGCAATAATGATAATAATAGTCTATGTAGTTCAGAGTTTATTTGAGGTTGTCCTGTTTAATAACATGATGGTGATTGGGAAGAAGCTGTTCCTGAACCAGGATGTTACAGTTTTCAGGCTCCTGTGCCATCTTCTCAATGGCAGGGGTGAAATGAGTGTATTGCCAGGGTGGTGTGAGAGTCTGATGATTCTTGCTGCCTTATTGAGGCAGCGATATCCTTGAGGGGAGGAGATACTGTATATCCTAGCCTGATTTGTCATACCGGTTCTAACCACCCACCAATGTAGGTCAAATGCACCACAATTACTATATTATACAGAAACATAGAAATAGGTGCAGGAGTTGGCCATTTGGCCCTTTGAGCCAGCACCCCCATTCAATCTGACCATTTGCTGATCATCCAAAGTCAGTACCCCGTTCTTGCTTTTTCCCATATCCCTTGATTCTGTTAGCCCTAAGCGCAAAATCTAACTCCCTCTTGAATATATCCAGTGAATTGGCCTCCACTGCTTTCTGTGGCAGAGGATTCCACAGATTTCACAACTCTCTGGGAGAAAAAGATTTTCCTCATCTCAGTCCTAAATGCCCTACCCCTTATTCTTAAAGTATGACCCCTGGTTCTAGACTCCCCCAACATTGGGAACATTTTTCCCGCATCTAATCTGTCCAATCCCTTAAGAACTTTATATGTTTCTATAAGATCCCCTCACATCCTTCTAAATTCCAGTGAATATAAGCCCAGTCCCATTACAACTGGGATGGAGTGAAACTGGGTCAATTGGATGTCCTTGTCCCAGACTCCAATTTTGGACATGAAAGATTCAGTGGCAGCTCACTGCATGGCATCGACCCGATGAGAACAGGAGATTGAAAGATATTATGTCAGTCATAGATGGGCAAAAGGACTCCTTTCTCATGTTGGAGAAACTCAGCGGGTGAGGCAGCATCTATGGAGCAAAGGAAATAGGTGATGTTTTGGGTTGAGATCCTTCTTCAGACCTCACCCGCTGAGTTTCTCCAGCATTTTTGTCTAACTTCGATTTTTCAGCATCTGCAGTTCCTTCTTAAACCTTTCTCATGTTAATCACAGAGGTGGGAGATTGCAACCTTCACGCGGTCCATCCTGTTTCGACGAATGCAATCAACCCGGCGTGCACAGTCAAATAAGATCAAATAGAACAAGTTGTCGTACAACTTTAGGCTGTGCACGCCATACGCAAGAAGAAGAAGATGTTAATCACACTGTGATTTTCTAAGCAGAAATAAAAGTTAGGACAGCATTGTTTTGCATGTAATGTGAGTTCACGACAGGCGCAGACAGAACTGCAGTTCCAATTATAAGTGTAGGAAGGAACTGCAGATGCTGGTTTAAACTGAAGATAGACACAAAAAGCTGGAGTAACTCAGTGGAACTCATACTAGCAGTCTGAAGAAGGGTCTCCAGCTGTTTGTGTCTATCCTTGTGCAATTATAAGGCTCCCTTGCAATGAAACTGTTTCTATCTGTGTGGAAATAATTCATGTCATTCCTGGTCCGGACATTCACCAGTAATTTACAACACTGCATTTGACAGAAGAGATATACATTCCATTGCTCAGTTTGGCACAGGTATTTTTTGTGCAGTAGTTTGTATGGCAGGGTCTTTCTTTAGATCCCACAACATCACATGCCAGGGGACCCTATAGGCAGCTGAATTACTATGGATATAAAACTCATTTCAAGCTCCCTCACAAGTTACAAATAACTCACTGCTGTTTCCAACTGTTCAGTACCACGGACAGCTACCATGCTTCTGGTGGAACCTTCCCACTTTCAAAAGAGTTTATAGTCATATGCACTAGGGTGCAATAAAAGTCCTTGTTCGCATGACATTTATTTGGTTCTAGACATTAGAGCAGCTGTTAAAGGTTTGATGTTACTATAAACTAAAGGCTGCTGCAATCAGCATGAACATTTAGTACAGAGTCCTTAAGTTAGCAGAAGGCATAAAAAAATCCGCACAATGCAAACTTTACCTATATACGTCAAGGTAAAATAGTATCAAATTGTACTGTGAAGGACTTTAATATTGTGCGTGTCCCAAGGTAATTCGTAAGAACACGTTCAACTATTGACCTTGCTCCTGGGAGATTTGAAAGGAGCAATGTTAGGGAGAGAGTGAGACAGAGATGGAGAGGCTAAGCAAGAAGTTCCAGGGCTGGGAATGTGGATGTTGCCAATGGAAGAACAGGTTTTTTGGAGGCTGCACAAGATGCAATACCCAGAACAGTGCAAATCTTTTGAAAGGCTGTAGAGCTGGAGGAGGGTTCAGGGATAAATGGGAGAGAGGATATTGAGCATTTGCAAATGAAGAAAAGTTCAAACACTTGTTTAGTCCAGAACCTGCCAGAATTGGAAGCAAAGGTGATGAGCAATGAGAATTCAGTGTGAGCACAGCCATGGGTGTCAGTCTTGGATAATCTCTAGTTTCCAAAGAGTAAACGTTAGTAGGACATAGCATTGTGTTGCAACAGTCACATTATTTATTGAAGTTGTCCATGAAGTGCTGTAAATAAAATTGGGTTAATCTACGAAGCAGTAATCAATGGACGTATTTGCAATATAATTTGCTTTTAGATTGCAACCATTGCTGATCAATTGTACTGGTTAATCCAGGTGTAATGGAGTTTGTCAATCAGTGATGTAACTGGAGATGCTGGCAATGGGGAGATTTGAATTATGGTTATTATTGGGCTGGGTCACATTGATGTTCACACACATTAACTTCAGAAGACATTGGCTGGTGCGCGTTTGTGTTTGTGTTTGTTTGTGTACACATTTCGGTCTCCTGTAATGCATGTTGCTAGTTTTATATACAGAGGGTGGAAAGTGCCTGGAACACACTGCTAGGGGTGGTGATGGGGGCAGATATGATAATGAGATTTAATAGACTTTTAGATAGGCACATGGATATGAATTATGCGCAGGTGGATAACAGTTGGTCTTGGCATCGTAGATACATCATTGGCAGAGACATTGTAGGCTGAATTCTATGTTCTAGTTTACAGAATGAGCTGGAGGTCAGATGTCAGCACCTCTCACCTCCCTCTACACTGCTGGTTTCAGCATTGAGATGCAATCATCCTGTCTGTGTGACCTATTTCATTAAAATGTAACTAAAACAATTTAAATAACTATATATATATTATTAATGGTTTTAATTAATCTACATTGGTTAAGCGTTTTAAAGTAATTTAATGAAAAAAAATCTTTAATTTATTTCAATTAAGTTCATCGTCAAAACTTAGAAACTAAAGCTTATCCATCTCCTGTAACAGCCGCTGCTCAGGCACTTCCAGGGCATTGGAAGCCAAACCACCATATGGAACCTGCAGGGGGGTGACGACGAGGCAGGGGGAATGGGTCACGCATTATTCAACCCATCCCCATCCATTGCTAATTTAGCTGCAATTTATTTTTGAAACCAAGGGCTAATACATTTCGTTAAAGGTTTCATTAATAACTGAAATTACTAAATTTGACAGGTGGCGTTAATAACAAAGAAAAATCTCTGAAGTTGAACCAAATATAACTTGAAAACATTCACAGCTGCCTCGTGCAGCATCATCATAGTCTCACACCTAACACACTTGCCATGCTGTGAGAGTAGCCAGAGTCAGAACATGTCTGGAATGACGCACAATGAAACACAAACCCGTTGAAGTGTTGGACACAAAAAACTGGAGTGACTCAGCGGATCAGGCTTCTTCGGAGAAAAGAATAGGTGACGTTTTGGGCCAAGACCCTTCTTCAGACTGGGAAAAGGCGAACAAGATATATAGATGGTGCTTAGGACAAATGAATGGAAGATATGTAAGAAGCTATGATAATCAAGGACAGGTAGAGCCCACCGTGGTCCATTGTCGGCTGTGGGATAGGTGGATGATGAGTTATACAGACAGTGAAATTCAGCAGAATGACAGTGAAACTAGTACTACGACTAGGATGGGGGAGGGACAGAGAGAGAGGGGGTGCAAGGGTTACTTGGTTGGTGAAATCAATATTCATATCACTGGGTTGTTAGCTGCCCAAGGGTTGTAAGGTCCTGTCCTCCAATTTACGTTTGTCCTCATTCTGACAATGGAGGAGGCCCAGGACAGAAAGGTCAGTGTGGGAATGGGAGGAGGTTAAATAATCACTTGTGTTTGACTCGATCTCTGCACCAGGCTGAAGTTCAAATAATGAAAAAGGGAGATAAATTCTCCCACAATGGGAAAAATCTATCAGACGATAAAAATGTTATTGTAAGTGGCAAAACATGGCAGGTACATTCTCACGTGGGGGGAGTGAGCCAGTTATGTTTCAGACATGCTCCATGCTCTCCTGCCATGTTGGATTTCAATAAACATTGTATTACCATCATTCAGTATCATCGGAACCCCTTGAATTTCTTTCAGCATCTTAATTAGGTCCCTCCATCAAAGCTGCGAATTAGGTAAACGCATTAAAAGATGTCTGGATGTGACAGAGTATGAGCACATTGGTTTTGGATTTAACAGCAGCAAACAGAATCCCAATTGAGTAGCACAGTGGCGCAGGTAATAAAGCGGCTGCCTTCAGCTCCGGAGAGTTGGGTTTGATCTTGGCATCTGCTGCTGTCTGTGTGAAGTTTGAATGTTCTCTGCGTGATGTTTGCACGTTATTGTTGTGTCGTTTGAACATTCTCCATGTGCAGTTTGCACATTCTCTGCTTGGAGAATGACAACAAATAAGTTCTGAACTACGACGGACTATTATTATTGTTTATTTATTGAGTATGTGTGCATGTGTATATATATATATATATATATATATATATATATACACACATATACGCTGAAATGTTATTTCTCCCATTATGTACTATGTTTACATATTCTGTTGTGCTGCAGCAAGCAAGGATTTCATTGTCCTATCTGGAACAAATGACAATCAAACTCTCTGGAGTTTGCACATTTGCTGTGTGTCCATGTGGGTTTCCCTTGCGTGCTCTGGTTTCCTCCACGTCCAGAAGACAGTTTATAAGTTAACTGGCTCAGTGGAACAGCTACTGCCTCGCAGCACTAGAGACCCTGGTTCGATCCTAACCTCAGGAGCTGTCTGTGTGGAGTTCGTCTGTTCTCTCTGTGACCATGTGGATATCCACCGGATGCTCTGGTTTTTTCTCACATCCCATAGATGTGCAGGTTTGCAGGTTAATTGACCTCCACAAATTCCCACTTGTGAACGGTGATTGATGGTCAATGAGGACTTGGTGGGATGAAGGACCTTTTTCCATGCTGTATCTCTAAAACTAAACTTAACCGTAACTGTAAATAAATTAATGAAATAAATTAATCCATAACGAAAGATATATGGGACAAAAGTTTTCAATACATACATCAATGCTCGCTAAACTCCAGACATGCTCTAATACAATTTAAAGTTTTACATAGATTACATTATTCCACAGTTAAATTAAATAGAATCGTTCCACAAATATCGTCTACCTGCGATAAATGTCAACATCCAGAGGCTAATTTAACACATAACTTTGCAAATTGTATAAAAATTAAGAATTTCTGGACTGAGATTTTTAGAATAACTTCTGAAGTTATTAATACTAAACTGGATCCGGACCCAAAATTAATAATACTTGGAACATCAGAACAAAGTTTAACTCTTACAACAAGTCAAAAAAAATTCCTAGATTACAGTATAATAATTGGGAAGAAACTAATATTAAAATTTCGGAAGGGCCCTATATCCCCCACAACTAATATGTGGATTACGGAAATATCGGAGACCCTACATCTGGAAAGAATCAGATTTGCCCTAATGGACAAACAAGAAGTTTTCGTTAGAACATGGTCATCTTTCATTGATTACTTAAAAGGGTAGAATGGTTCGGCAGGGAACCCTAACTGAAACTTGGATTTAGGAATAGATGAAAAGTTATATTTTATATTCCTCGATCTTATCTCCTATGATGTATTAATAGTAAATTATTCCTTTCTTTATGATTTTCTTTTTCGATGTTGATTTTTATTTTATTTTTCTTACTGTTCTCCTTTCTTTATAAAAAAAAACTATTAGAGTCAAAATGATACACTTGATAATATTAATAATGTATGCTTGTTGAACATGAAATATTGCTATCATAACATATGTTTGCTAAATCACTGTCTAAATACTCTAATAAAAATATATATTCTAAAAAAAATAAAAAAATTAGGGTGGGGTTAATGAACATATGAGAGAGAATAAGTTGCAGGGAAACTGGTGGGCACAGATGGCGATGTTGGGGATGCTCTAGAGAACTGGCATGGAAACCTGGGCCATCTATGTCACAGCAAAGGTGATGTCAGAAGAAAACTGCTGTCTCCTGTCATGATGTCGCTGAGCTCCTTAAAATTACATTCATTGAGAAAGTGTGTACTTTATGGTATTGTATTATTATTATTATTATTATGATACTACATTTGACACATGTACAGTGAAATTCATTTTTGTCTGCAGTCCAGTACGTACCACTACACATAAGCACTTAGATACATATTAGATAAGCATCTCAGATACAGCACCAATGTATACATTGAGACAATATACAGGGTCGCCAGTTTTGGCGCCAATTTCAAGTCCCAGTTGTAAGTGCAGGGTCCCAGTTGTGTGTGTGTTGCCCGCACATGTGTTTGGGTGTGTGTTCACACGTGTGTACATCACATGCGTGTGTCTGTGCGTACATGCGTTTACTGTGCGCCTGAGTGAGAGCAATAAAAGAGCAATAATAAAACATTGAGACAGGCCCACAGCAAAGAAGCAATATTGCTCCAAAAGTTAAACATGATATCATCCTCAGCATAAACAAAGTATTTTACTAGCTGATATAATTATCTTTTTTTAATGTGGATTAACATTTATACTCTTTGCACAATTTAACGCTCACATGAATGATTTAAAAAAAATATGTTGTTAAAGTAGTTATTGTTTCTGCTTATGCTACTTTAATTAACAGTAATTCATCCTGCCAATGCAAGACCATCATAGGTAGACTATGGAACACAGTAATGAGGGTTTAATGGGATTCAATACGTTATCTATGTGCGAGGCTGAGGTTTCAGAGAAAGCTCTTCAAATAAGCAACAGGGGAAAGTGGATTCCTGCACACATCCCACATCGCACGCCTTAGAAAATGTCATGTTTACACCTTGAAGTGATATGGATGAATCTATAGGACAAAAAAAAAGTTTTAGGTTTAATTCCACAAATCAATTTATTTGAACAACATTCAAAAAACATTATGCATTTGAGTGTTAAATTGGGCAATGCATTTAAATGTTAATCCACATTAAATAAAATGGTATTGTACTAGTAAAAGGCTTTTGTTAGTGCTGAGGATGATGTCTTGTTTTGTGCGGCACAGAGCCACTGCCTCGCAGCACCAGAGACCCAGGTTCGATCCTGACCTTGGGTGCTGTCTGTGTGGAGTTTGCATGTTCTCCTTGTGACTGTGTGGGTTTCTCCCAGTTTCCTTTCACATCATGAAGACGTGAGGTTGCAGTTAATTGGCCTCCGTAATTTGCCCTAATCTGTAGGGAATTGATGAGAAAGTGGGATAACATATTACTAGTGTGAATGGGTGATGGATGGTAGGTCAAAGGGCCTCTTTCTATGCTGTATCTCTAAACTACAGCCCCTGTCCCACTTAGGAGACCTAAACAGCAACCTCTGGTGACCTTGCCCGCCACCCAAAAAAAATCAAGGTCGAGGTGACCTGCAACCTCCTACCACCTCCCACACATATGTTGAAAACCTTCCTCGACTATGAAGAAACCGGCTTCGACTAGACCTGCGACTAAAAAATTATCGATTTTTAAAATGGCAACATATTTTAGTCGAGGTTTTAAACAAGATGAAAAAATAGCAGCAACCTAGATGAAGCCTCGACCACGCGGGAACCACTTTCGACCATTAGGGAGAGTGGCCAAAACCTCCGGTGACTTCATGGAAACCTTGGGTGGCGGCAAGGTCACCAGAGGTTGCTTATTTAGGTCTCCTAAGTGGGACAGGGGCTTTAACTAAACCCATCGGTTTTGGTTTTAACATTTAATGGCGTTAGAAATTGAAATTGAAATTGAACGTGTTATCCCACAATTCAGCTCCAATTTAAGATTGTGATCAAAGTACCTCAGATTCACTTTCTTGTCCATTTCCCCATCTCTTGATTCCATTCATGACAGGTACATAGATAGGGAACATTAAGAGAGATATTGGCCAAATGTGGACAAATGGGACTAGCAGAGATGAGCATCTTGATTGGCATGGATGAGTTGGGCCAAAGGCCCTGTTTCCACGCTGTATGACTCTGTCTCTAATTAGTGTCTCTCAGCCTTTAATGTACTTGTTGACTCAGCATCACAGCTTTCTTGGGTCATAAACTTTTCATGAAAAAATCACTTCTCAACTTGGTCTCAAATGATTGTCCCCTAATATAACATTGTGTCCTCGTGTTCTGGACCTTATCTCAGGGGAAACATCCGCTCTGCACCTACCGTGACAATCCATCTCAGAATCTCACACGTTTTATGATATTCCAAGAACATCAATGACAGCTGAAAGGGTGGAAAGGGGTGACGCAGAAATACTGCAGATGCTGGAATCCTGAGCAAAACACAATATGCTGGAGCAACTCAGCAGGCCAGACAGCATCTGTGGAAGGAATGGACAGCCAACAATCCTTCTTCAGACTTTCTTCTTCAGGGAAGGAAGGAGGATCGTTTGTTAGTTTCTACTGAATATATTCAAATCTTTCTGTTTACATGTTTATGTTTTGTAAGGATAGGATGCTCTGGGAGGTTTTGTTAGATATCTCTTACAAAGTATAACATCTGGCTTCTTTGGCACCAGGCATCAGATTGATATTGGAGGGTATTTAAATAAATATAATGTCCTAATTCAATTCAGCCCCTGGGTTGTGTTCACTGCCTACTGCCATTTATTACCTTGTGCCTACAAAGCATTGAAACAGTAGCTATCTAGATGTTGCACTCACTGTTTCCAAGTGTCTCTGATGAATTATAATTGAAAATATTATAGGAATTATTAAAATATTAAATTATTTCAAAACAATTTATGTAAATTAATTGAACCTATTAATAATAATCTAAAAAAAATTATTTGGTTCACTTACATTTTAATGAGAGTTGGCCCTTCCATTCAAATCACAATTGTGTCCAAAACACAAAGGCTCAGATTTAATTTGTGTGCAGAATGCTTGGTTAATGTCTTGTGCGTTTAGTTTAGTTTAGAGATACAGCGCGGAAACAGGCCCACTGGGTCCGTATCGACCAGCCACACATTAACACGATCCTACACCCAGTAGGGACAATTTTTACATTTATCAAGCCAATTAACCTACAAACCTGTACGTCTTTGGAGTGTGGGAGGAAACCAAAGATCTCTGAGAAAACCACGCAGGTCACGGGGAGAACGTACAAACTCCGTTCAGACAGCACCCGTAGTCGGGATCGAACCTGGGTTATGCAACAATTTCTCATATTCCAAAACCAATGTTTGACCCAGGCATATGTTAACATTTAAAACTGCTGCTATATTTAGACAGCCTTAAGATTATATTAAACATAGACTAATTGGGCACCACTGTGGAAATAACCCTGTTAGAATAATCTTACATGCATCTTTCTATAAAGAACGGCCACACTGAAGAATTCTCCTCAGCTTTTTGTGGTACTTTTCATATCTTCAAGCCCTGTCAGTTCCTCTTAAATTCATGTTCGTAAATGATAGCAGAAGAATTATGCCTTTTGGCCCATCAAGTCTACTCCACCATTCAATCATGGCTGATCTATCTTTCTCTCTTAACCCCATTTCTCCTGGTTATTCTCCCCATAACTCCTGTTCAGGTTAGATACGAATCAAGTATCTATCAAAAAATATCCATTGACTTGGCTGCGAGGATTCGAGCCACAACAATCCCAGAAAATATTCTCCGGCAGGGGGTGGAATCCATCCCATTTTACGGCACATGCAAGCAGTCCTTGTGACACCATCCAAAACTTGATTTACTTGCAGTGAAGGCGTTCTGTCAGAATTTAACTGTGAAGGTTATATATTGGTGCAGAAGGAGATCAACATGTCGGTCTGACTGTATAACCAAATCCTCGGAACAAGTGAAGGTTATTTTACCGGGAGGTTGAGAGTTTGTCTCTTTCACTCTTTGTCTGCAATGTCACAGTAATTAATTGTGATGGTCATCACTCAGGCCCAGGAGCTGACCAGCTGTCTACTTCTTAATGTGGGGAAAATAATGCAAGGGAAAGTAATTTTGTGAACGGCACAGCAAATAATGAAGAACGAGTTAAATATAATTTTGGGTTGGCGAAGAATTAATTCTGTTGCAGTTCTGTGTGACGGTGAGACTGTGTGCTGGAAGCACAGTGCAGAGGGCTCAAGAGTTTCTTTGTGAAGATGAATGAGATTTTCAGTCTTCCCGATAGCATAAAAGGGAAGCAGCTCTGAACTATATATAGCGCTGGGAACTATTTACACCACATAATTTATGCTTTGAAAATCCAAATTTATGTCTTTAGAATCCAGACAGTTTGAGAAAATGGGGCAGTTTGTGTGCAAGTGTTGTGTCATTGCCACTGTATACCATCTGGTGTTATTGTAGAGCAGTCTAAGTAAGTGATTCTTTGCAGGCTCCTGACCCAGCAGCTGGGATGGTGGGTTCATCATAATTTATCCATGTACCTGTCCAAGTGTCTTTTAAATGTTGTTATTTAGTCTGCCTCAACTACCTGCTCCGGCAGTCAATTCCAGTGAAATAACCCACTCCTGCCCCAATTTCCTGGTGTTTTTTCTTGAATGTAACTCTGCACATTATAGATAAGTCAAATCCACCTCAAACGCATCTCTCCAGTGAAATAGCAAAGTTAGTAAATTTCCCATTGTGGCATAAAAGACAAAATTATCTATGTCACTGTATTGGGATTGCAAGGCTCTGTGGAAGTTTGTTGGAGGCACACATAAGTGGAGAGACTATTTAGCTTTGTGCGGCTGGGATTATACTCCACAGTGCGGAAGAATGTAAAGCCCCTGTCCCACTTAGGCGATTTTTTTCGGGTCGCGGGGCGATGCCTGTATGGTCGTGAGTTGTCTCCTCAAGTCGCCTAAAGAGTCGTAACGTTTTTCTGGTCGCTGCTGGATTTTGAAATGTTCAAAACTTTTCGGCGACTGTGGGCTTCACGTAGCTTGTCTTCCCCTGCCGTGGGTGCTGTCGTAGGTTGTCACCAGGATGACGCAGGTTGTCACCAGGATGACGCAGGTTGTCGCCGGGTGCTGACCGGTGAATTCCATTGGTGACTATCATCGTCAACCGGTAACAGGTACCGGCGACTGAATTGTCTTCAGTTATCGCTGACAGGGTCATTGCTTGTCGTAGCTTGTCGCAGGTGGACGCAGGTTGACTTCGGTTGTCGTAGGTTGTCACCTGTGTGGTCGTAGGTTGTCGTAGGTGTGGTCGTAGGTGGACATCCTAATGGGTCGCCGGATATCGGTAGCTTGCCGTCGACTAGGTGGTAGGTTGTCGTAGACATTGTCGTGGGGGGGGGGGGGGTCCAGTCGCTGCATTTTCGACGACCTGCTACCACTGTGACAGTCGCCGAAAAAATCGCCTAAGTGGGTCAGGCCCTTAAGGGTTGATTTAGGGCAAATTGTCAAGACTTATTGTACTGTGATAAACTGTGCAGGAGCACCATTTCCACCAGCACGGTCTCTGCTATCCACTTAGTACAAACAATAGACAATTGGCAAAATATCCAGTTGGAGGGATCTCTTTTGTTTTTAAAGCTTTTTGTTATCTTCTGAGATGCACATTCTGAAAGAATATTGGCAGCCAATTCAATAGCAGATTTCAAAAGGCAATTGGACATTATAGTTTTCAGGTCGGTGGGGAAGGTAACTAATTGGATCATTCATTCAGAGAGCTGCACAGACACAATTGGTTTTGCCGATTCAATGAATTAAAACATAAACACACAGAGGTACTATCTGAAGAGAGAAGATAAGCTTAATTTTCAGATTTGTCAGAATTAGGGAATCATAGCAGCACAGAAGCAACCCATCGGTCTATTGAACCAGTGCCAGAAGCTGTATGATTAAATAGGAAGGTATTAGACTGATGGTGATGCTCGACTGCATGTTTAAGAAAGAACTGCAGATGTTGGAAAAATCAAAGGTAGACAAAAATGCTGGAGAAACTCAGCGGGTGAGACAGCATCCATGGAGCGAAGGAATGGGTGACATTTTGGGTCGAGACCTTTCTTCTTGACTGCATGTTAGTAGGAGGAAATATAGAAAAGGAGTTTCATAACAGCATTAACAAGGAGGCAATGATAAAAAAAATGGGGATAATACCAGGAAAAGTTATAATGATGGAAAAAAGAAATACCAAGGCAATTAAATCAAGATTGTACATTCTCCCTGTGACTGTGTGGGTTTTCTCTGGGAGCTCCAGTTTCCTCCCACTTTCCAAAGACGTGCAGGTTTGTAGGTTAATTGACTTCTGTAAATTGCCCCGAGTGGCAGGGTATAATACTAGTGTATGGGTGATCAATGGTTGGCATGATCTTCGTGTGCCGAACGGCCTGTTTCTATGTAGTATCTTTAAACTCACTATTGTTCTGTTTCTTACTGAAGTGGTACATTGGAACTGGAGCTTTGAATATGAGAATTTTGAATTTGAATTTGAATATTAAATGATTAATGATCAGGGATAGATTTTTTTTTGTTTTATTATATTTAGTTCAGCTTGGTGATATTTTATTGGTCATTATCTTTATTTGGCAAAATCAGGTATTTTAATTTATTGAGAAATCTTTCAGGAAACACATCAATGTTTGGATTCTCTTAGTAATCCTTTAAAACTGGTAATAACTATAAAGATGTCCATCATTCCCTGAGTTTTCATTAATCCACACTCGCACGGTTTCTGAGTTACTCCATCAAATCGTCGGTTAACAGATTGGATCTTGCAAACCGCAAACAAATTATATTTTTCAATAATGCCCTAATTTTAAAAGCTTCTACCGAAAACATAATGCATAGATGATGGTGTAAAACAATCGGCAATACAGAGTTTAAATTGTGTGAATAAAGGCAGTTTGCAAGGTCTTTGGGGGTATTTTCTATATTAGTTTAAACCCAAAGAATTCAAGTCTAATTAATGAATTAAGTATTAGGAAAATAAAGTATTATTTGTCATAAATGCACAATGTTTGTTATGATGGCAAATTACTGGAGCACTTTATATAAAGATTTCAAAGGTTTCAAAGGCCCTTTATTGTCACGTGTGCCGATTAAGTGTACAATGATATGTGAATTACCATTTTTAAAAAAGCAACAAGAGACTCTACTACATAAAAGTTAACATAAACATCCACCACAGCGGATTCCCCGCATTCCTCACTGTGGTGGAAGGCAAAAAAGTCCAATCTTCTTCCTCTTTATTCAAGACAAAAATCAAATCCCCCGTGTCGGGGCGATCGAAGCACCCGCGTCGGGGCGGTCAAACCTGCGGTTGGAACTCCCAAAGTTGTTCTCAAACCAGAGACCGCCAGGTCAACAATGTTAAAGTCCACAGGCTCCCGCAGTTGGAGCTCCGAGGTCGATCCCTGGCAAAGGGATTGCGAGCTCCGCAATGATAAAGTAACTATTGATTGAAATTGAGTATTGATGTAGACAAGACACAGGAGACAATAGATAGATAGATAGATAGTAGATAGATAGATAATCGATAGATAGATAGATAGATATCTTTGTTTTGCGCAGGGTATGCAAAGAGTCGCCACGTATAGGGTGTTGACAGAGTTACAAAGTATTCATTGCATGCTGGAAAATAGAGTAAAATTTCTGGAGGAACTTAGGCAGCATCTGTGGAGGAAAATGGACAGTCAACGTTTTGGGCCGTGACACTTCATTGGGATAAAGCCATCAGCATTTCTCTCTGATTTTGTACATAACTTTATTCTACTTTGAATCCAGGTGTCCTAACATATATGCCTTTTTTTTCTCTCTTTTTCAGGTGGTTTTGGTGTTTGCCCTCAGCATTGGTGCACTTGTAATATACTTCATAGATTCTTCAGAGTAAGTACCGCATTATATTCTAACTGAGCATTTACAAATGATCGCTGGCAAAATTGCCAATTGCTACTTCGACACAGAATTTCTTTCAAAGGGTGAACTTATGAACTGATACCAATGTTTCCAACCTGTAAATTATTTTTCTTATCTTCTTTGAGATATTCAAACAATTGGAAAATAAGAAGTCCACAGTTTTGAGAGTATTTTAAGGTATCTTCACGTCTGTTTTCTTTATTGTTTGCTGGCACCTCCGGTATTTAGGATGCATTTGTTTCAGTTCGGAATGCGGTCCAAAGTTAACAACTATGTTTATTTTGTTTTGATTAGCCACTGGATGATTTATTCTTATTTATGTGCATTTGCTTCCAGCAATAGCTGCTTGCATTGCTCGCAAATTCTCTGTTGGCCACAAATGAAAAAAAAAACTATTTGAATGTCAATGCATTGTTGATGTTCAAACTGCACCCACTTAAGATGATTGAGGGAGAAACAGCAGAAAGTAAGCAGAATTCCATTTTAAAATAGTGCATTGTGCTAACTGAAGCTTAGGTGATTCAAAAGGAACTTAAAAAAAAGATTTAAGATTGTAAAGCAGAATGTGGAGTATCCCAGACAGTGGTAATGATCTGATATTTTATTCAAAGAGTGTTAGGTCAAATTCCCTCCATGTAAGATTGTACCATTCCTTGGATAGGGGGGCCCATTACTGGACCAAAATATTGAAAATACACAACAGGTCAGGCAGCGCCTTTGGAGAGAGGAGCAGTATCAATATTTAAGAATGACATTCTTTCATCGGAACTGGAAGCCAGAGATTAGAAGCTAATAAGACCGATTAGATGTTTGTAGAACTGACTCAAAAAGATGGAGGTGATATGTATTGAGTGGACAAATGGAAGTCCTGTGTTGGCGCAGGAGTTATTCGTCCAACTGGACTGTTGTCAATATTCATGGTTGGGATTGTTAGGACATTCAGGGAACATTCAGGACTGTGCAATTTTCTGCCTCAGAGGGTGGTGGAGGTCGGTTCTCTGGATACATTCAAGAGAGAGCTCGATAGGGGCTCTTAAAGATTGCGGAGTCAGGGGATATGGGGAGAAGGCAGGAACGGGGTACTGATTGGGGATGATCAGCCATGATCACATTGAATGGCGGTGCTGGCTAGAAGGGCCAAATGGCCTACTCCTGCACTTATTGCCTATTGTCTATAAGGATTAGGCAAGAGTTTGATGAGGCACATAGATGGGACAAAAGAATGTGATGATGAATCTTAGTAACTGATGAAGCATGTTACAGGAGCTCCAGAGTCTAGTCTGGTTATTATCATGTTCTTCAGCGTAATTAAATGAAAAAAATTGGATAATGGTGCGAGTAAAGAGGAGGGTGAGACTAGGATAATCAGAGAGCAAAGGATGGTTTCAAAGGAGAATGGTTAAAAGGCAGGGGTATTGATTTTTCTGTTGATGTTTATATCCCTTGTGTTGGGAGAAGACAAAGGCATAGAGTTTGCTTACATACGTCGATCAATTAAAGGAAACATCAGATCAAAGTTGTGTGGACTTGATCTTAACACTCAGCTGTTCTCTGGTGAGTGGTTTAGTTTGTAAACTCTTTCAGAAAATGCTGTGAGACACAAAGAATCTCATTGGCCATTTACATTTGACTCATGATGGACTGCTCCTTCAAGGGTCAGATAGGCTTGTTAGCAACAGCGCCTGGTTCCACACCTCAACCCAGGGCAGCGAGAGCTTCCTCAAGCAGCCTCCAAATGTGTCACCAAGAAGGTGGTGACATTGAAAATAACAAGTTGTATCACATCTGAGCACCCAAACTCTGAAACAAGTGCAATTGTTTTTTATTTGATCTACATTGAAACATCTATTCAACTTGTAAACAGTGATCTATTGATCTATCAGTCTGGGAAGAGATCCATTGGAGGATGGCGCATTATATTGCGGATTAAATATTTCAGTGCTTTCTTGGGATTTGCATACTTAAAGGGAAAAGGGAATAAATATCCTGAATGTTACTGTTTTGAAAACAGAACATGTTACTGTTTTGAAAACAGTCTCGGGGCTTAATCCTACTCAACTGAGATAGTTGGCAAGCTAATGTTACGATGATTCATGTTGGTGAGAGGGTTCCAGGAGAGAGGGGAGTTGCACAAATGTCATTGGTGGTACTCCATTTGATTTTCCCGTTTCCACCCTGCACATAAATCCCTGACATCATTCATTCCCACTTGCTGAAGCAAAGGCAAAACATCTTCATTGACTGCTTTGCAGAGTTTTAGTGGAGGCTGGGAGGATGGCTGGAAAGCCCAGAGAGAACGTGGTGAGATTATTCTCCACATGCTCCAATCCCGCAGCCATGCTACAAACTAACATTCTTTCCAAATGGAACCTGCCATCAAAATAACAATCTAATTCCAGCTCTTTTTCCCATTCATTTCTTTCATTTTAAATCATATTATTAGTTCATCAAGGTAAGATATGCATGCTCTTGATTTACTTTGCTAATTGTATAGCCACGTTTGCATTGCTGAGGACATAGTGATTTTAGACACTAGAATGGAGTAGATTTGCTGTTAGAATACAGATGCATGCAGTCCCTCACCCCCACTTCTGTTTGGACACTCTGACTGAATTTATTAGCACTGATGTACCTTCATTTAGTCCTTTCTGTTGTAAAACTTTGTGATTTCTTGATTTGAGAATGCTTTCTGTAGATAACAAGTAGCCATGCATGAACTGAACAGATGGCTGCCGTTTACTTTAGTCGAGTGGTTTAAACCTTTTGAAAGGATTTGGTTCCTGAGCTGTTGAAGCACTCAGCACAACTTTGAAGAAACAGTATAAAAGCAAAACGCCACAGGTGTTAAAAACATGAAATAAAAACAAAATGCCGGAATTGCCAGGAACGTCAGTCGGTATCTGTGGGTTAATGTTTTATTCACAGTTTAGAGGAAAGGGCATTGATCTGAATATTAACTTATTTTTGTCCACTGATGATGCCTTTTCTGTTTTACTACAATTTTGTGGAGTTTTGGTACTGTGATTTTGAACAATTTTATTCCGTTGGGCAAAGGATCATAAATTGAGAACAACACCCATTGTCGTAGAATTTCCAATGCAGTGGAGGGCAAAACTTTTCTGGGAAATACCTTGAAAGGGCCTCTTGTCACTATCCATATTCACCCACCATCTTTTCACCTATTACCACAGATCTTCCGATAAGATGCTGAAGCCATCTCTTTTCAATTCCATTGTGCAATGTGTCTGTGTACAGATGCAGTTTTGCCAATAGTCTGAATGATTTGAGACCGGCAAACCAATTTCATAAATCACGGCTAAGGTACAGTGAATGTAACAGGAAAATATCTTATAATTATTTTCAGTGTAATGATCTGTTGCCTGATATACCTAATGATATTTAACAGAGAAACTGATAAAAACATGTTAATATTATAATGTTATTTCCCCTCTCCCTCCCCACTAGTACATAATTTCTTAAGGCTTAGTCTTCAACAATATTTAATCCTTGACCAAGTGTATTCTTTTATCTTTTAAATAGATCAATTGAACATTAAAGTGAGAGGAGCTGAATACATGTTTAGATTTATTATTGTCGTGTGTAGCAAGATACAGTGAAAAGCTTTTTTTAAAATTCAATTCCCTTCTGGAAAGCCCCCCCATAGCCCCTGTTTCCATTGTGTTTCTACCCCAGAGAGTGTGATGGGACTTCCAGTTCACCACCACTATCTGTGTGGGAGGAAAGTAAAAATAATCCTCAAAACCTCCATCCACAGCCCCCATGCATTGGACATTGCTTCAAATCCCTGACCCCATCACATTCGAAATTTACACCTCAAAACTATCCTTCAGCATCGCCAGCAATCAAAGACAGCCTCGGGTCATGCAGCATCTGTGGTGAGGGGTAAATGGTTTATGTTTTCAGGTGTACAATCTTTCACCAGAAGCAAGGGGGAAACTGGAGAATGGTGTAAACGGCAATCTCAGAATAATTGCCCAAATCTCTGATTTGGACAAATAAGGGATACAAGGAACTGCAGATGTTGGTTTACAAAAAAAGACACAAAGTGCTGGAGTAATTCAGTGGGTCAGGCAGCATCTCTGGAGTGATTATTACAATTAGTTGAAGAAGGGTCCTGACCCGAAACATTGTCTATCCATGTTCTCCTGAAATGCTGCCTGGCTCACTGAGTTACTCCAGCGCTTTGTGTTCTAGTCCATAGCCACTAGTTCGCTTATGAACCATTGGCCGAGTATAGTTTGGCCAATGTAATGTCCATATGCAAAAGAGCCCAGCACTTCTAGGGCTGGCCTTGTCCTTCATTTAAATGATGTCGGACGTGAAAGACTGAGAGGTCAGATGGAGAATTAAAGCAACATTTTTACTTTGTGAAGGAGTTTCTGTAAAATGAACAGCAACTCTTTGCTTGGAATAGTCATTGTGGACAAAATTACATAACAAGTGCTTTCATTCCTTACATGATATAGACGGAATGAACTGCTGATGCCGGTTTACAAAAAATACACAAAGTTTTGGAATAACTCAGCAGGTCAGGCAGCATCTCTGGAGAACATGGATGGATGACATTTCAGATACAAAACATCACTTGTCCATGTTCTTCAGATGCTTGCTGACCCTCTGAGTTACTCCAGCAATGAGTGCCTTACATGATATATGTTGGCTCACACTACAGAATAATTCCTAAACATGCTTGTTTTCCATGTGTTCAATTTCATTGTAATATTCTCAAGGACTGAACAGGACAATTTATCTTGTTCTGCTCCCCACCATCGAAGGCACCACCTCAAAAAGGCAGCCAGTATTATCAGAGACCCACACTACCCTGGCCATGCTCTCATTTCACTCCTGCCATTGGGAAGATGACGTAGGAGCCTGAAAACTGTAATTGCCTAAAACTGAAAACTGCAGGTTCAGGAACAGCTTCTTCTCTACAACCATCAGACTATTAAACACTACAACCTCCAAATAAGCTACGAGCTACATTGTCTTGGGGGCATTGGTGTTGTCTTTTTGCACTAGTATTATTTGTTTGTTTTTGTGAGTATGTATGTATATGTATATATATATATATATATATATATATATATATATATATATGTGTGTGTGTGTGTGTATTTGTTTATATATATGATGTATATGTATATTTATATACATGTGTATTTATGGGAGTGTGTTTTTGTATATGTGAGGGTATATGTGTGTGTATATATATGTGTATGTGTGTATATATGTATAAATATATGCGTGTGTGTGTATATATATATATGTGTATGTGTGTGTATATATATATATGTGTGTGTGTGTATATATATATATATATATATATATATATATATATATATATATATATATAGAGAGATATACACATAAACAAACACGCACACATATATATATATATACACACACACACACACATGCGCACTGACATTTTTTTCTTCTTGTTTATTGTATTGTTTACAGTGTACTATGTTTACACATTCTGTTGTGCTGCTGCAAGTAAGAATTCCATTGTTCCATCTGGGACATAGACCTTGGGTGATGTAGCATTACAATTCACTTAGACTGCGTGTTAATTGTCCAACAAATTTATTACTTCGCAAATGATCAAGAATTATCAAAAACTCAATGCAGCCTCGGCACATTTCTTGTAGAAAGCGGGGAAATTTAGCATCTACTGGTCTGAACAATATTTTCCCCAGCAAAAATGTGGTCTGCTGCATTATACATCTGACCTCATTATCCCTGTCAGAAAATTAGAAATCTGTGTCTGCCCACACGTAGAGGAAAGCTATCGGGAGGGATTTGCATTAATAGATTAGCTCCCCTCTTCAGCCCTTGTGGCCCCAATAAAATGTGTCAAATTAAGATAGGATGGGATTTCAGTGAATGAGTAAATGAGTTTCACCATGTTGTATATTATGGCAGCATTAAGAGGCGATAAATTATAAACACTCATAATGCATAATATTTTTCACAATCGCTGTTATCTGTAAAAATCAGTCCATGATCATTCTGTACTGTCACACCTGCTGAAGTTGGAATGATGCATTCAGATGTATGCTGCGGAAAGATGAGAGTGGATTATCTGACTAAAGCCCCTGTCCCATGATGCGAGTTTACTCAAGAACTCTCCCGAGTTAAAAAAAAAATCAAACTGTTTGGTACTTCATCACGAGGATTTTTTTACTCTTGGAAATTTTCACACTGTTGAAAAAACTTCACGAGTTACCGTGTTTCCCGTGTACCTGCCGTTAGCTTTACGAGCCGCTACGAGACATCCACGAGCTCCGACGTACATTCTACGTACATACCACGAGTTTGATTTTTTTTTAAACTCGGGTAAACTCGCATCGTGGGACAGGCCCTTTACTTTACTCACGTTATTCACACCACCATGTGGAATAAGCCTCAGCTTGTGCTGTTGCATCATTTGCTTCCATCCAGTTTCCAGTGGCTGATATATTTCAGATCTCCATATAACACGCTTCAGTTTCCTCGCAGGAGTGTCTGGTTTACGTCGGTTCATTACTAAGCCATTGTGTAAATCAATTGTTCGAAGAAACATTTTATCCACTTTGCTGTGTGCGCAGGGGAAGCAGTGCTGCACATTAACAAAGGAAGATAGATTAAGGTCACTCCAATAAAATCAGGCTGCGTGACAATGTGCAGAAGATTAAATAACATTCAAAGTTTTAAAAGTTACAAGGGTAGAAGAGAATAGAAAAGGGGAGGAAGAGCATCACGATGTTTCCACAAACTTCAGTCAGTGACGGGGCTGTGGGGGAGTAGTTAATGGTTTCACTGATCTTTAGAAAAGCTGCAAGCTGCAAAAAAGTGCAATAATAGGGTCCTGAGCGCAGAGACTGGGCATCAACCTACCTTATCCACCATGCACTGGTGACCCCTGCACTTTGGGTGGTTGCATTTCCAAGAAACAGTTGATATCTCGATTTTCAGTAACGTGAAGCCACGGCCAAGAATGTGAGCCAAGAAAGGATTGTGTTTTATTTTTTACATGATTGCTGTAAGACAACTTCTTCTTGCGTAATGACATGCACAGCCTAAAGTTGTAGGACAACTTGTTCAATTTGATTGTGCACACCAGGTTGATTGCATTTTTTGAAACATAGAAACATAAAAATTAGGTGCAGGAGTAGGCCATTCGGCCCTTCAAGCCTGCACCGCCATTCAATATGATCATGGCTAATCATCCAACTCAGTATCCTGTACCTGCCTTCTCTCCATACCCTCTGCTCCCCCTAGCCACAAGGGCCACATCTAACTCCCTCTTAAATATAGCAATGAACTGGCCTCCACCTCCCTCTCAGGCAGTGTGTCCCAAAGTCCGATCTATCTGTGCATGGAAATAAATTATTTCTCATATACCATCTAAATTTCTAACTCCTTTCCATAAGATCATTAGACATCGGAGCAGAATTAAGGGCCTGTCCCACTATACGAAGTAATTCAAGAGTTCTCCCGAGTTCTCCCCCTGATTCGAGCTCGTGTAATGTACGTAGCAGGTACGTAGGAACTCGTGGATGTCACGTAGAGGCTCGTACGAGTAACGGTAGGTACTCGGGGAATCCGGTAAACTCGTGACGGTTTTTCAACACTGAAAAATCTCCACAAGTAAAAAAATACTTGTGATGAAAAAAATTGTAACTTTTTACTACAAGCCCCTACATACATTACACGAGCTTGAATCAGGGGAGAACTCAGGAGAACTCGTGAATTACCTCGTACAGTGGGACAGGACCCTTTAGGCTATTCAGCCCATTGAGTGTGCTCCACTATTTGATCATAGCTGATCTACTTTTCCCTTTAACCCCATTCCCCTGCCTTCTCCTCACAACCATTGCTGCCCTTCTAATCAATAACCTATTAATCTCCACTTTAAAAATATCCAATGACTTGTCTTCTATGTCCATCTGTGGCAATGAATTCCATAGATTCACCGCCCTCTGGGTAAATAAATTCCTCCTCATCTCCATTCTAAGTTATGTCTCTTAATCTGAGGCTGTGCCCTTTCATCCGAGACTCTCCCCAATTCTGGAAACACCCTCTCCACATCTACTCGATCTGGGCTTTTCATTATTTAATAGGTTTTAATGAGATTCCCCTCATCCTTCTAAACTCCAGTCAGCATAGGCCCAGAGCCTTCAAACGTCCCCCATACGTTACCCCAATCATCCCTGGGACCATTCTTCTTTACCTTACACCTGTACCCTGTTGTTTCCTCACTGAAACAAAGTTTATGACAATATCTTTTGATGCCTCCACAACTTTACAGAATCATGAACAGTGCAGCATAAGAACAGGGCCTTTGGCCCAATATCGCTGTGCCAAACATGATGGCAATTTAAACTAATCCCTTCTTGTACCTGAGCCATATCCCTCTGTTCCCTGCATATCTATGTGCCTATCTAAAAGCCTCTAAAATGCCCCTCTTGTATCTGCTCCTGCCACCACCCCAGGCCAGATACCTCCCACACTCTGTAACAAAAATTGCCCCTTACATCATCTATCTATCTATACAACTAAAAGTTTCATCTTGACCACTTCCTGTCTGCGCTGTACACTGATTTTAGGAAAAAAAACACTACCCTATATCACTATGATTTGTGGCCATCTTACTCACAGTCCTCCTCCGGCAGCCCCGAGGATTTTTCCAATCGGTGAAAAATAAAAAAGTTATGAATGTTTAAAAAATCTTGAGATCAGCTGATTGGTCCTGTTGCCTGTTAATCACCTTCCGGGTGGGGGGGGGGGGGGGCAGTGTTATAAAACCCCTGGATGTCTGGACGCGTCGGTCACTCTGGAAGATCGCGAGGGAGAGGCCACAACTGTGATTCTGCTCTGAGTCAACTGAACTGTGAGTCTACTGCACTGTGAGTCTGCAATGTACTTGCAATAGTTATTTGGCCTGCCCTGTGCTTGAAACTGAAATGGTAATGGAAATGAAATGAAATGAAAATGAAATGAAAATGAGATAAGTTGTTTGGCCTGCACTGTGATTGAAACTGAAGTGACAATGCAAATGAAAATGAGATTAATTATTTGGCCTGCCCTGTGCTTGAAACTGAAATGGCACTGGAAATGAAATGAAATGAGATGTTTGGCCTGCCTGAAACCACCCATTTTGGCCCAAAAGGCCCCTGTTAGCCGAGAAACCAGTCCCTTTTGCCCAAAATGCCCGTATTAGCCCAGGAAGAGCAATTTGGTCCAAAAGACACGTGCCAGGCCAGGAAAGTCCAGAAGAAGTGCATTTCATTGAGACTTCACTCAGATTTTTTGTAAAGAGTCCCTTCAGCCCATCAGGCCTGTACTAGCCCGGCAAGAATCTCTTCGGCCCATCAGTAAGTATTCCCCCTGTAAGTATTAAACCTCACCCCAGTATTTTTCTCCCTCCCTTCATTGGCTCCCTGTGAGATCCAGGCCAGGATAGGCTTTCCTCCTTCATTGCTGTGATCCACAGAATAGAGGAAAAATGTCTAAAATTGATTCTCCACCCTCTCCCCCTTCTCTCTCACAGAGTCTCTCACCCGTTTTGGGCGGAATTTCTGGCAGTTTCTGAGCTGCCAGCCCACCAGCCCTGGGTGACCGAGCTGCCAGCCCACCACGCCTGAGTGACTGAGCTGCCAGCCAAAGAATCCATTCAGCTCACAATCTCCATACTAGCCCTCTGGAAAACAGTCCCTTTGGCTCACAACACCCATACTAGCGCTCCAGAAAGCCCCCCCACTGGCTACCAATATTTGAATTGGTGGAGAGGTGGAATATTGCGTTGGGGGACCAGCCCTCCCTTGTTAACATGGGACCCAATGGGTCCAGCTTAGTCTAATCTCCTTTAAACTCTCCCTCTCACACCTGAAAGCGAAATCCTCTAATATCTGACAGAGGGAAAAAACATCTGTCAATCCCATCATGAGAGGTGTCCCCCCCCCCCCCCCCCCCCCCCCCCCCCCCCCCCCCCCCCCCCCCCCCCCCCCCCCCCCCCCCCATGCCACCCCTCAGCCTCTGATGCTCCAGAGAAAGTTGTTTTACTACCACTTATAGCTAATATCTCTAATCCAGGCATCGTTCTGGCAAACCTCCTCTGGCCTCCTCTGACAGGTGACGTTTCGGGTCGAGACCCTTCTTCAGACTGAAGAAGTGTCTCCACCCGAAACATCATCCATTCCTTCTCTCCAGAGATGCTGCCGGTCCCCACTGAGTTACTCCTGCATTTTGTGTCTATCTTCAAATGACGTCACGCGCTCCAGACGGCTGTGTGAACGCATGATGACGGGCACGACCGTCGCGCGTCAGTCACTACTGGCCTGTAGCGTAAATGACGGGCAAGTGGGACATGGGACAGGCCCTTAACCCACTTTGCCACAGTCTGACGATGGATCCTGACCCAGAACATTGCCAATCCATGTTCTCCAGAGTTGCTGCCTGACACACTGAGTTACTCCAGCACTTGTGTCTTTTTCAGTATTCAGTGACACCTGCAGTTGTTTGAATATTACTTCCAGCCATAAACAACCACACAAGGGTTACTTTGCAAATCTTTCCATTTAGCAATTAACAGCGTGAGTCACTTAAGTGTTGGGAGGAATGGTCTGTCATATAATCAATTAGATGTATGAGTCACTTACAATGTCACACTGAACAAATGCGAAGAATGCAGTTAACCAAAATGCTCTTGGTTTGCAGCGATCTAGTTTTTTCAGGCACCCAAGTTTGCTTTTCCAGCAGCTTACCATGTATCATTCGACCCAAACGTGTATCGTTTGAAAATTCCGCCGCACGGAAACTCAATCTTTGGCGACCCAATGGTGCAGACCCAGGATCGGTCCTGACCACGGGTGCTGTCTGTGTCGAGTTTGCACATTCTTCCATGGCTTTCTTCTGGGTGTACTGGTTTGCTCCCATATCCCAAAGATGTGTGGGTTTGTAGGTTAATTAGCCACTGTAAAATTGCCTCAATTGTTTCAGAAGAGGATGAGAAAGAGGGATAACACAGAACTAGTATAAGCGGCTGATTGTGTTTTCATGCTGATTCTCTAAAATACAATAAACTGAACTAAAGTCAGGCACCAGTTTTGACTGGAATTTCCTGTGTTTTTCTCCAGTGGAACACTTCTTTCACACTTGACTTCAAAATTTATTACGTTGAAATAAAACATTTGGTTTATGTAATGATAGAGGGGATGAATTCCATCAGGATATAAGACCACCTTGTCTCACAAGCCTGCTCCAGCGTTCAATATAATAATAGCTAATCCAACCCAGGCCTCAGCTCCTCCTCTGGAACATTCCTCAGCCCTCAATTCCTCATCTTTTAATTTTTCTTTCCATCTTTTGGGGGGCCACGGTGGTGCAGCGGTAGAGTTGCTGCCTTGCAGCGCTGGAGACCCGGGTTCGATCCTGACTGCGGGCGCTGTCTGTACGGAGTTTGTACGTTCTCCCCGTAACTGCGTGGGTTTTTCTCCGAGATCTTTGGTTTCCTCCCACACTCCAAAGACGTGCAGCTATGTAGGTTAATTGGCTTGGCGTGTGTGTAAATTGTCCCTAATGTGTGCAGGATAATGTTAATGTGCGGAGATCGCTGGTCCCGGTGAACTCGGTGGGCCAAAGGGCCTGTTTCTGCGCTGTATCTCCAAAATCAAAAAATCAAAAAGATTTTCACTTTGAATACGGGATAGAAAATTCCAGACAGTCACTATACAAAGAAATGTCTATATACCAGCATTAAAAATAGCCAGCCTCTTATTTTGTAACAATGTTCTCACATTCAAGGTCCTCCTATGAGAGTAAATAATCTTGATGTCTACCCTGTCCATCCTGCTTTGGAGTTTATAGGTTTCGATAAGATTTCCTGACCCGTTGAGATGTTCCAGCACTCGGTTTTTACTCAAGATTCCAGCATCTGCAGTTCCATGTATCGCAATAAGATGAGCACGTCATTCCTCTCCAATAACAGCACCATTGTATCCTCTCTGTGTCTTCCATGGAATCTCTGTATATAAAATATGAGGCACAGATAGGGTAGAGAGTCTGAACCTTTTTTCCCAAAATAGAAACAACAAATACTGGAGTTTTAAGGTGAGGTGGGAAAGGTTTAAAGGAAATGCACGGGGCAAGATTTTCTGCACAGAGGGTGGTGAGTGCCTGGGATGAGCTGCCAGGGGTAGTGTTAATGCAGATCCATAGGTGGCATTTAAGAGATTGTTAGATAGGCTCGTGCATATGCACTGTATGGAGGGATATGAACTATGTGCAGGCAGTTAAGTGTCTTGGCATCAGTAAAGATATTGTTGGCCAAAGAGCCTGTTCTTGGGCAGTGTGTAGGCCTGGACTGAAAGCACCAGAAGGTCAGGGAATACATTGTAGTGTGAGTCCACTTAGAGTTATAGGGTGATACGGTGTGGAAACAGGCCCTTCGGCCCAACTTGCCCACACTGGCCAACATGTCCCAGCTACACTAGTCTCACCTGCTAGCACTTGCTCCATATCCCTCCAAGCCTGTCCTATCCATGTGCCTGTCTAACTGCTTCTTAATTGTTGGGATAGTCCCTGACTCAACTACCTCCTCTGGCAGCTTGTTCCATACATCCACCACCCTTTGTGTGAAAACGTTACCCCTCAGATTCCTACTACATCTTTTCCCCTTCACCTTAAACCTACTGCATGTCCTCTGGTCCATCATTCACCTACTCTGTGCATCTACCCGATCTATTCCTATCATGATCCTGTACACTTCTATAAGATCAACCCTCCATCCGTCTGCGCTCCGAGGAAGAGAGTCCCAGCCTACTCAACCTCTGTCTATAGCTCAGGCCCTCTAGTCCTGGCAACATCCTCACTTGGGAGACTCAGTTTAGGACCCCCATTAGTGGATGGGGTGTGATCAAGAATAGAGACCTTAGTGCTTCCCTTCTCCTTGGCTAGTTTTACTGGAGAAAATTTGAAGAACTCCTCCCTCGCATTCCCTCTGCCCTGGAACTGAGCCTGTAGTTGGAGGGCAGGGAGCAGAGCTGACTCAGATAGACGGGCTGCCGAGTTACTGACTCACGCTGTTGAAACCATGGTGACTGCTTCACCCAGTGATGCATCAGCCAATGGCTCAGATTTGTTGTTTCAGCATCTGAGGGATGCATTTGATAACACTATTTGGCTCGCGTGTGGCCTTTCATTCATTCCACCGGTTGTGGGGGATTTCCTTTGTGTGTCTCTGTGCCAAGTGTACATCCCACAGCCGTGTTCCAACGGCTTCCACTGACTGTGGGCTCCACTCATCCCTGACTCTGCAGTTGTGTGTCACAAATAGCAGAGACTACTGCTCCCACTGGGGCTCCCGCACCTGCCATCATTGGCTCACACTCAACTCTCCCATCTCCCACAGCATTTGGTTTCTCATGAGACTGCCTCACTTTTGTTGGTTCCCTCAGAGCCCAGTCATGGCGGGCCTCCCTCTCTATCCATACCAGTCTTTGGACTTTTACTCACCATTGTCCCAAGCTAAATACATCTATCCTCTACATGTCAAGCAGTAAATGACCTCAGAACCTCAGGCTCTCACACTGTCTCTTTAGGGCAGCACGGTGACCCAATAGTAGAGTTGTTGCCTTACAGCGCCAGAGACGCTGGTTCGATCCTGACTATGGGTGCTGTATGTATGGAGTTTGCACGTTCCCTATGTGACAGCGTGGGTTTTCTCCGGGTGCTCCGGTTTCCTCCCACATCCCAAAGACGTGTAGGTTTGTAGGTTAATTGGCCCCTGTAAATTGTTCCTAGTGTGTAGGATCGGACTAGTGTACAGGTGATCGCTGATCGGCACGGACCTGGAGGGCCAAAGGCCCTGCTTCCTTATTATATCTCTAAAAGTAAAACAAAGCTAAATGGACCCTCTTTTGGTGTTAAGGCCCAAATGTCCTTTAAACTTCAGACTCTCATATTGTCCCCGTTGTGCCTGGGACAGACTTGTCCTAACCTTCGCCATGGTCCTGTAACCTAATGTTATGCCAATGATATTCCTCCAATTCTCCTTCCCTATATTTTCTACTCGGAGGCCCATTGACCTGTGAACATGGCTCTACTCAGTGGCTCATTAACCATGATGGCTCTGACGTTATGTCTTGACGCAAGCACTGCTTGTGAGTGATGACGATCAAGTGCTCCCTGTTCTTGTGGCTGATATCCCCACCGCTGCTTCTACTCCGAGTGAATCGACCTCACCTTGCTGGCTTCCTTCTCTCCTCTGAGCAACACCTGCGCCACTATTCAAATCTTTCTTTTTGCCACCCTCTAAGCCGTGGCTCTTGTAACTGAGTGAGATACCATCAACATTTTGCCCAAACTCTGCACTGAGTGACCTGCTATAAACAAGGATTCCAAGTTCCATCTGGTCATGCTTTCTAAGATCAGGAGCTCTCCTGTGTTCCTTGACCTTCCTACTATAATGCATAGTACACTGGACCTGGGATAATGCTTGAATGTTGATAGATTATCCTCAAAATAACATAATACGGAACCCAGGAATTTATTGTACAGATAATGCATGGTTATGAATACCTGACTTATGGACAGCCTCTACATGCAAACAAGCAAACGTTTAGGAGATGGGCTGGCTGCACGCAGATGGGTTTTCTGAGGCTGCATACACGTATCTTTTGCAGAGTTGGAACAGTATCCTTCTCTCCCCCACTGTTGCAGTTACCCTTGTTTTATGTAGAAGACAGGGTTCAGAGTGTTTTTGCTTTATTTTTCGTGATGTTCATTATATATCCACAGAAATAGATAGTATCACAATGTTTAAGAAACATTTAGACAGATACATGGATAGGACAGGTTTAGAGAGATAAGGGCCAAACGTAGGCAGGTGGGACTAATGTAGAAGGGACATGTTGGCCGGTTTGGGAGAGTTGGGGCGAAGGGTCTGTTTCCATGCTGTAAGACTCTGACTCTAGAGTGAGCCAGGAGGTTGCATACAACATTTATTTTCTCCTGTAGTGAGGGAGTTCAACAATAGCAAAATCAGCGATAGACACAAAGTGCTGGAGTAACTCAGCGGGACAGGCAGCATCTATGGAGAGAAGAAATAGGTGACGTTTCGGGTCGAGACCTTTCTTCATGTCTCGACCCAAAACTACACCCATTCCTTTTCTCCAGAGATGCTGCCTGTCCCGCTGGAGTTACTCCAGCATTTTGTGTCTATCTTCAGTTTAAACCAGCATCTGCAGTTCCTTCCTGCACATGGCAAAAACAGAAATGTTTCTTTCACCATGGCTCTGCTTTTGTATCATTTCATTTGTTTTTTTGACACTAATTATATGTAATGAATGATCTTAATTTTCTTGAGTTACCCCTGATTCTGTGACAGCGGTAATTGAAGTGTAATTTGTACAAATTGCACATATCTTAAATGGAATCAGGAAACGGATCATCATCATCTGAAAACAGATATTACTATGAAAGCAGCTGGGAGTAGCAAGTGAAGTAAAAAGAGTCTTTTTGTGTTTTGTATAGTAGCTTGAGTGAGCGATGAGCTATCAGCCCTCCAAACCTTTATTTTTCATTAAACTGAGACGGATGAAGATAAATTGCTAGGAGCTCCTTCTCTGTATAATTTAGTAAAGTCCAGCTGGAAAAAGGCTGTTGAATGATTTTCAGTGTTCATTGAGGAAAACATAGATCGAGGCACTGCTAAGTGAAGTGATGACAAAGTAAAACGCTGATGTTCCTAAACTGGCTCATTTGAGACCAAAAATATACAATAAAGAGCATTAATTAGCATTCAAACACATTATTTATACTGCGCTGCAAGATTAATGAAACAGCAGTGCTTTCAAAATGAGAACAACATATTAAGTGTTATTTTTCACAACGTTGAGACTGCCGGCAAGTGCTGACAGCCTTAACAATGAGTCTACCAATTAAATCCGCCATTGATCTGAGGAACCATAGTTTCCAGAAACGACCCACCACCCAGGGATCACTATTGGGATCTCACCCTGTGTCTTTAACTTGTAGCCTTTGCACATAAACCAATCAGCCGCTTCAGGTTGATGTAAACTCAGTTCAAAACGGCTGAATTGGCCACAAAATGGTCGTTGGCAAGAGCAACACGCTCCCCAAGCGAATGGGCAGAGACTTCACCTGTGCAAGCTGTGGGAGGGGCTGCCTGTCAAGGATAGACCAAGTCAGCCACCGCAGGAAATGCAACCACAAATGATAGCAGGTACTATCGCAACATTTAAGAAACATTTGGACAGGTACATGGATAGGATGGGTTTAGAGGGAAATGGGCCAAATGCAGGCAGGTCCAACTAGTCTTGATGGGTCGGTGTGCACATGTTGGGCCGAAGGGCCTGTTTCCATGCTGTATGATTCTATGGTCTCCATTTCAAGAAGAACTGTCCTAGCTTCTCCAATCTATTCATCTTACCTCAGCTCCAGGGATCAATGTCTGATCGCTGTATGATTCCATGTTCGCTATGACTCTCTGAAACATTCCCCTCTCTAAACAGGACAATGTCAAAGCAGCTTCATCATCTCTTGCAAATGGATGGATGCTGACAGACACATTGTTGATAAGTTCATAAATATGTTGAATTTATATTGCATCCAAAGTATGAAAGATATGATCAGTTATTATTTTTATATTTGATTTTCTGTGGCCAATGGATTAACAAGCCAACCATCTCTTACTGTAATTCGATAAGAAGTTAAAAATTCACGGTCTCTCTTTAGCTGAAGCCCTTATAACAAAACTCGGACATCCAATGAAGCAAATGGTCCCTCTTCAAATGCCAGACGACTTGGGATTAGATATTGTCTTTCTGATGATTGCTGAATCACCAGCTAAGAAACAGGAGTCTGTCTACTCCATCATTCCAGAAGATCACAGCTCATCTGACTATTGGCTTCATCTCCTCCTTCCTGCCTGACCACCAACTTCCACAACTCCAAATCAGACCTTGGATAAACATTTTTCCGTGTCCTTTACCTGATCCTCCATTTCCATTACCTCCATCAGTTGCTCACTCAAAGCGACAGCTTCTGCTAACAAGTGTGTCTGCGTACTGAAGTTTGTGAACGATTTAATTTATATTCCCATGAATGATGGGTGTTGCACTGAAATTCATCACTTCACATAGGATCTTAAATATTCATTGAAATGTTTGATTGATATTTTTGGTCCTGGATAGACCAGGCATAACTGGTGCTATTAATTACTTGTCAGTGGCAGTTGTTTTGGAATATGATTGGTTTGAGTCATTGTTGTCGAATATTGTTGGATACTGAGTAAACACAACACCATCAACGTGTGTTTTGATAGCACCTTTAACTTAATCAAAGCCCCCTAGATACATCGCAAGAGTATTCTCCAACAAAACTTTATGGTAATGATAGTCGATGTACAAAACTCCCGGTCACAGTCAGAAGAAGGGCCTCGACCCAAAACGTCCCCCATTCCTTCGGACCAGAGATGCTGCCTGTCCCGCTGAGTTACCCCAGCATTTTGTGTCCCCCTCCTGGTCACAAAGATGGGTTTCAAAATGCATCTCCAAGAGGAGAGAGTGTGGAGTGTCAGAGCATTGGACCAAGGTTTTCTTTTTTTTTATATTTTTAGTTTTAGAGATACAGCATGGAAACAGTCCCTTCTGCCCACCGAGACCACACTAGTTCTAGACTGCGCACTGGGGACAATTTTACAGAAGCCAATTAACCTATAAACATGCATGCCTTTGGAATGTGGAGGAAACCAGAGCACCCCGAGAAAACCCACGCGGTCACAGGGAGAACGTGCAAACTCTGTACCCGTAGTCAGAATTCAACCCGGGTTTGTGGCGCTGTAAGGCAGCAACTCCACCGCTACGCCACCGTGCCACCTCACAATTTTGTTTTTGTGAATTGTTCATATTTTCTTTGGCTCCCGGTTTAAACAAAAATTCACTGTTTCCAAGGTGCAGCTCATGTTCTCGTGCTTGCCAAACTGCTCATAATGCTGAAAGCCATTGTTATTTAGATTGTAGCAACTTTCCAATCTTATCAAAGCACCCGCTCAGTTCCAACATTTTCCAAAAGCACATCGTGCTGGAGAAAGCCAGGAAAATTCGTTATGGGTCATGATTCACGATTCATATGTTACCAGAACTGGAAGGCTTGAGTTGCAAGGAGAGCCTTGGTACTTGGCACTGAGGTGTAGGATGTTGTGGTTGAGGGGAGAACATTGACAGCTATATTAAATCATGAGGGAGTATAAATAAGACAGTTCATCAGTCTTTTTCCCAGGGTAGGAGAGTCTAAAACCAGCATTTAAGGTGAGAGTTGAAAGATTTAAAGGCAATTTGAGGGTCAGGTTTTTCTACAGAGATTGGTGGATATATGGAATGAGCTATCAGAGGAAGCTGTGGAGGTGGTCACTATTGCATTGCTTGCATGCCATTTGGGCAGGATAAAAACGTCTAGAGGGATATGGGCCAAAATGCAGGCAGCTGAGACTAGTTCTGATAAATATCTAGTTCGGCATCACGGGTTGGGCCAGTTTATATGCTGTAAAATTCTATGACTCTTTGGGGATTACTGGAGTGGAGCTGATGGTTACTTAATTTCCCTTTCAACATTTTCACTCAAAAGTCGTAAAGCTATTACTAATTTTCTGGTGAAGTATTTGAACCCACTATCATGCCCTGTTTGCCCTGATTAACAATGAAATTAAGGTTCATCGGAGAGGTCAGATTCACATCCACGTTAAAAAAGCAAGTGTCTGAATCGTTTAAATCTTTCCGTCTGTGAGATTTCTCCAAACCCTGATGCTGTATGTGTGTTTAATGCAATGGGGGTAAAGACAGACCTAGAAGGGAAAAAAATTGGAAGGGTCATCTTTCATAGCAGTGTCATGAACATTATGGAAACTAATATGCATCGAGTCAAATGCCGGAGGAACTAAATGTTGACAGGTGTCTCCACTGAATTATATGTTTTGGGTAGCGGGATTATTTTGTTTTGGAACCAGGATTTTAAAGATTTGAACGGTGAACACATCAAATGGTCTCAGAGGTTTCTGTCCCATCTAAAGTCAAATATTGGTGATGGAGGAAGGGAAGGCCCTGTAGCGGATAGGGATAGAATGTAGCAGCATCAGCCAAAAGAGCTGTAGGCCTCAAGCTAAATCTGCTGATGCTGGAAATCTGAACTATATACATCAGTTTAGTTTAGTTTTTTTTAGAGCTACAGCGCGGAAACAGGTCCTTAGACCCACCGAGTCCGCGACGACCAACGATCCCTGCACATTAACGCTAATCTACGCAGTTAGACGAGGGACACATTTTTAAACTATTATGCACAAACCTGTACGTCTTTGGAAAGTGTGAGGAAATTGGAGATCCCCGAGATAACCCACGCAGGTCACGGGGAGAACCCACAAACCGTACAGACAAATACCCAGAGTCAGCATCGAACCAGGGTCTCTGGTGCTGCCTTGGAAAGGATAAAAACACTCTACAGTGGCTTGCAAAACTATTCATACCCCTTGATTTTTTCCTCATTTTGTCACAACCACAAACGTAAATGTATTTTATTGGGATTTTATGTGATAGACCAACACAAAGTGGCGCATAATTGTGAAGTGGAAGGAAAATGATACATGGTTTTCAAATTTGTTTACAAATAAAAAACTGAAAAGTGTGGCGTGCAAAAGTATTCAGCCCCCTTTACTCTGATACCCCTAAATAAAATCCAGTGCAACCAATTGCCTTCAGAAATCACCTAATTAGTAAATAGAGTCCACTTGTGTGTAATCTAATCTCAGTATAAATACAGCTGTTCTGTGAAGGCCTCAGAGGTTTGTTAGAGAACAAACAGCATCATGAAGCCCAAGGAACACACCAGACAGGTCAGGGATAAAGTTGTGGAGAAGTTTAAAGCAGGGTTAGGTTATAAAAAAAATATCCCAAGCTTTGAACATCTCACGGAGCACTGTTCAATCCATCATCCGAAAATGGAAAGAGTATGGCACAACTGCAATCCTACCAAGACATGGCCGTCCACCTAAACTGACAGGCCAGGCAAGGAGAGCATTGATCAGAGAAGCAGCCAAGAGGCCCATGGTAACTCTGGAGGAGCTGCAGAGATCCACAGCTCAGGTGGGAGAATCTGTCCACAGGACAACTATTAGTCGTGCACTGCACAAATCGGGCCTCTATGGAAGTGTGGCAAGCAGAAAGCCATTGTTGAAACAAAGCCATAAGAAGTCCCGTTTGCAGTTTGCCACAAGCCATGTGGGGGACACAGCAAACACGTGGAGGAAGGTGCTCTGGTCTGATGAGACCAAAATTGAAGTTTTTAGCCTAAATGCAAAACGCTATGTGTGGCGGAAAACTAACACTGCACATCACCCTGAACACACCATCCCCACTGTGAAACATGGTGGTGGCAGCATTGTGCTGTGGGGATGCTTTTCTTCAGCAGGGACAGGGAAGCTGGTCAGAGTTGATGGGAAGATGGATGGAGCCAAATACAGGGCAATCTTGGAAGAAAACCTGTTAGAGTCTGCAAAAGACTTCAGACTGGGTCAGAGGTTCACCTTCCAGCAGGACAACAACCCTAAACATACAGCCAGAGCTACAATGGAATGGTTTAGATCAAAGCATATTCATGTGTTAGAATGGCCCAGTCCAGACCTAAATCCAATTGAGAATCTCGGGCAAGACTTGAAAATTGCTGTTCACAGACGCTCTCCATCCAATCTGACTGAGCTTGAGCTATTTTGCAAAGAAGAATGGGCAAAAATTTCATTCTCTAGATGTGCAAAGCTGGTAGAGACATACCCCAAAAGACTTGCAGCTGTAATTGCAACGAAAGGGGGTTCTACAAAGTATTGACTCAGGGGGGCTGATTACCTTTGCACGCCACACTTTTCAGTTTTTTATTTGTAATAAAATTTGGAAACCATGTATCATTTTCCTTCCACTTCGCAATTATGCACCACTTTGTGTTGGTCTATCACATAAAATCCCAATAAAATACATTTATGTTTGTGGTTGTAACGTGACAAGATGTGGAAAAGTTCAAGGGGTATGAATACTTTTGCAAGCCACTGTATATGTTGGACAGTTTCTATGGAAAGAGAAACAGTGAACATTGAAGTGTTAACCTCCATTAGAGTTTCACATGTTTGACTCAATAGACTATAGGTGCAGTAGTAGGCCATTCGGCCCTTCGAGCCAGCACCGCCATTCATTGTGATTGGCTGACCATCCACAATCAGTATCCCATTTCTGCCTTATCCCCATATCCCTTGACTGCGCTATCTTTAAGAGCTCTATCTAACTCTCTCTCGAAAGCATCCAGAGAATTGGTCTCCATTGCCTTCTGTGGCAAAGAATTCCACAGATTAACTCTCTGGGTGAAAATGTTTTTCCTCATCTCCGTTCTAAAAGGCCAACCCCTTTTTCTTCAACTGTGGCCCCTGGTTCTGAATTCCCCCAACATCGGTAACTCGGGAGTTTATCTGTTGGTAATCAGGGAGCAGTCCTTTTCTTGCCTCACCAGGTAACTTTGGTAGTGTGTGAGATTCAACCTCGACTCAGAGAGGTAGTCAACTCTTTCCTTCAATGGTGAAACACGATTATGAGCCACTTTGTTTGATCCATGAGTGCCTCTTCCACACAGTTCTTTGAAAGAAGAGTAACATTTACGTCACCAGCAACAAATCAGACACAGATATTCTTAACAATAGCTCCTTTCCTATTCTTAGATAAATTATCACAAAGAACTGCAAGTGCTGATTTACAAAAAAAAGACATAGAGTGCTGGAGTAACTCACCGGGTCAGGCAGCATCTCTGGAGAAAATGGGTAGGAGATGTTTCAGCTCAGACACTTTGTAAACACAAACCTACACATCTACAGGTGATGATTTTGTCCACAATCTTCATCTATCAATGTTAATTATAAATGTAATAAAAATGAACTGCAGTTGCTGGTTTATACCAAAGTGCTAGAGTAATTCAGCGGGTCAGGCAGCATCTCTGGAGGAAAAAAAGATAGGTGGTGCTTAAGGTCAGGACTCTCAGTCTGAAGAAGGTTCCCGACACAAAACATAATTTTTTCATTTTCTCCAGAGATGTTCCCTAACCTTTGTAGTTGCTCCAGCATCTTGTTCAGGAAGGAACTGCAGGTACTGGTTTATATTGAAGATAGACACAAAATGTTGGAGTAACTCAGCGGGACAGGCAGCATCTTTGGAGAGAAGGTATGGGTGACGTTTTTCAACCTGCTGTCAGGGGAGAGGGAGATACATAGATAAGGAAGTGTATTGTGTGAAAATAGGACAAAGGGAATGTAGATCAAGGAAAATGTAGAATAGATCATTGTTAGCTGGGAGAAGGTAACAACAAAACAAACAGATAAAATCTTCATTATAAATATAATTGGAATGATTTACTCTTCATGGCAGAACATTTCCTCCACAAATATTATTCCTCTCACATAGGCAGAAGGACAGGTGACAAGGAATGCTTACAGATATTACAGCTTTGTGCAAATTTACAGTTCAAATACACAATGAACAAGATTGTACTTCGCAAAGACTCTGGAGCAACAACAATCAGTGTGATGGGAAACAAATTTGCATGAGTGATGACAAAAATAGCAGGTTAAATGAAGTAGCGATGACTATTTTATACAAAAGACATCACTGATTATCTTGCTGTCTGCTTTATGAAATTCAATCATGCAAATAAACATTTTATGTGAAGTACATTATGTATTCAATATTGAATATCTGTGACTTTGCAAATTCATGTAGACTGCAAAATGTTATATTGTTTTAAGAGTTATTAGACTCCAAATATTTGTTACAAGAGCAAATGACTGTGTGCACTCTATCCAGGGTTTGTCCTGAAGGTCTTTTGTTGTGGTTGATGCTCCTATTAATGAAGACTACGCAGAATCTGGGCTGTTGTGTCCGTGATCTAAAATTAATTTCATAATTCTGAAATCATGGGATCTATTTTGGGTAGGAAGGAACTATAGTTGCAGGTTTACACCAAAGATATGTTGGAGTAACTCAGCAGGTCAGGCAGCATCTTTGGAGAAAAGGAATAGTTGGCGTTTTGGGTTGAGACCCTAGTTCAGACTGAGAGTCAGGTGGCTCTGCATTCTGAGTCTGAAGAAGGGGTTTGACCCAAATTGTCACCTATTCCTTTTCTCCAGAGATGCTGCCTGACCTGCTGAGTTACTCCAGCTTTTTGTGTCCATCTTCAATCTATTTTGGGGATTTCCTTCCATTTTTTTCCCCCGATATATTTTCTATGGTTACTATGTTTAGGAGAAACCGTCAGAAAATGCTCAGCGGGTTGGGCAGTCTCTGTATGGAAGGAAATGGAGCTCACACTTAGGATCAGTTTGTCCTGATTAAGTGAACTGAAGAAAGATAATCAACCTATAACTCTGTTACACACTCCATGCAGGGAAGTACCCATTTTTGTTATTTCAGCTGTGGCTTTGCATACCATTTTTTAATTTATTTTAGTTCAGTTTTACATAAAATTTCCTGCGGAACAAGTGTGTTGGTGGACACCAGTAACAACTAGTAGATTGTTTTAAATGGCAGAGTCAATGTAATTCTAAAATTATTTTAATCTGTGGTGTAATCCAACAAAATTATTCCATTGTTCATGTGGGGAGAAAGAAAGAGCTTAAATTCTTTTGAATTTGTTTAATGTGATTTCTCATTGGATTAATATTGTTTCACGAAACTGATTCAATATTTTTCCAGTTTTCTAAATGCAAATTATTTTTGCCGTTAAGGTCAATGCAAATTAATTCTTAGGTTCTTGAGCCTCGTATAAAGGTCAGTGTGGGACAAAACTAAACATTACCTCTCCACAATGATGCTGCCTGGAAGTGTTTTAACTTCTGAATGCACTGAGCAACATAAGAAGTACTGTTACATTACAGTTCAAGCTGAGGAATCTATTGCACAAAGTTTGAACCTCAAGATACTGCAGACGCTAAAAATCTGAAATAAAAATGGGAACATGGGAATGCTCTGCAGGTCAGGCGGCAAGAGTGGAAGAAGCAGCAGAGTTAACTTTCCGGGTCGAGCTGAAAAGTTAACTCAATATCACTGTCCACACACGGCTTCAGACCTGCTGAATATTTCTATAATTTTCTGTTTCATATTTTATATCAAGCTCTTCCATTCATTTCCAATGTGAAGTATCAGCATGCAATGGCTCAAGGAAATTAATTTGTTTGCCTAAATGAAACACCATTGTGCTGAGTAATTCATGCTTGAGACGGGTGGTAGATTATGACCCGCCAGAATGAAGAATCTCGTTGGATAAAAATTCACTTAAATATATATGTTTTAAAGTTCATTGAACAATTGTGCATTGAACAAATAAAACCTGAACACTTGAAAAGGTTCCACCATGAATTTAATGACAGTAATGATCTTAAAGTGGGTTTGTTTTAATTGTGAGATTGTTGTGGAGTTGGTGCCTGGACATGACTTCATCTCATGCCAAAAGCTGACAAATCTAAGCACCCATTCTCCTCACCAGTTCCCATTATCTGCCTTCTGTTGGTCGACTTACATTGACTTAGAGTTGTTACAATGCACAAGGTTCTGCACTGATGGGTTGATATTGTCAATTTTAATTGCTGTTAGAAATAGACTTTTGCGGACAACAAAATGCTTCTGCTCTATCTAACTCATCCTGGCACACTGGAGCCAATGGCAATTGCTTGCTCCTGCATGGAAGAGAAAAGTGAAAAATAATACTTGTTGAAATGGGCTTTAAAAAAAAATTAAACTTGCGGGGAAGCTACCAAACAATTGGCTACTTTGTAACCAGCTCAGTAAAGTCTGATGAGGCACATTTCAGAAAAAAGCTGTGTATGGTGAGTATGTATTGGGTGTAGGTTCGCTGGATAAAGCCACATGGTTGTTAAAGGGCAAAACAACTTGCTGGTCAATGGAAAGAGTTTTAAACTGTAAATGCCCTTTCACAATGATGTTGGTATAGGTTCACTGTTGCAAATGGCAAGAATAACAAAATATTTATCGTGCGTCTGCTGTGGAAGTATTGCTGGAATTAATATAGTGCTGCTAAATATTTTCTGTGATAGCAACAGCAATTTTCCCTTGAACTATCGCTGCTCTACTAACCAAGCCCTGTTTCATATCATGTCTTACCCAGGAGACGCACTCCAGGCTCATTGATGTAGGTTAATGGCATGGCACTAAAGCCATACACTAACTGCATGATGGTACTAACCATTGCTTCCCTGAACAACCATAGCTAAAGTCTTTGCTGCCTGTGCATGCGACCTATCCAGCCTGGTGACTTGTTAACTGAATGTACAGCATTTTTTTAAATTGTAATCACAAAGTGCCTTTTGGAATGTGTCAATACATCATATTGACTGACGACCTGATAACTTTGAAACTAGTTGCATATCCTCGTTAAAGGTGCAGGACTCCAAGACAAGCAAATGAAATAATGGTCAAAAAAGCTTTTGGTGATGGTCCTTGTGCCCAGATACAGGAATCATTCAATTTTGGTTCTCAATGGCAAAAATCACAGTGCGAAACAGGATTAAGAAATAAGAATTGCGGTGGTCTCTAACTATCTATAAACTAATGATCTAACCTCTGAAGCAATTCTTAATCGCAATGGAATTACAGGGCTGCATAATACATTTAACAATGTTGCATAATATTTCCTATTTGGTGTTTCAATAGCTATTATTTTATTTGCTTCTCTTGGAATGTACATGCATGGATAATTTTATTGATACGGGAATGCTGATAGTAATATCATTATGAAGAATACAACCTCATACAAATTGTGTTTAAGAAACTCAATTCTGCTTCAATGCAACTTCATAATAACCTAATCTTCATTCTTTAACTGCTGACTATCGCACATTACTGATTTTTTTCCTTTGCTATGGATGGATGCGAGCTCAGATATTTTTTTTAAATTGTCAATCTGTTGGCAAACGTTTTCATCTTGTGGGTATCAAGGGACTCGAAACAGTTTATCACCGTGATGGAAAACATAATATGGTCATTATTTGTTGATTGCCATTTCAACCATATCAAACCAAATAGTACTGTTAACAATGTTGAACAAACGTAAATCTTGCTTGTGTAGGAAGGAACAGAAGATAGACACAGAAAGCTGGAGGAACTCAGCAGGTCAGGCAGCATCTCTGGAGAAAAGGAATAGATGACATTTTGGGTCTAAACCAGGGAAAGGGAAACGAGAGATATTGACGGTGATGCAGAAAGATACAGAACAAATGAATGAAAGATATGCAAAAAAGTTATAGAACAGATTAATTGAAAATGTGAAAATTTTTTGCTTTCTTTTCAAAGTGAAAGAATGTAGCAAAAGTCAAAAGGAAGATTTATGACAGTCATTAATTCTATTAATTTCAGACATGTCGCGACAGTCAACGAAAAATGATCTGATAGTTTTGAACTATAAAATATTAAATAGTTAATAGTCCCAGAAAATGTTGCTATGTATTGTCAGAAAAGATTTAATACAATAGTTAAACAAATCACATCAGCTGCCCAACCATCAGACAGCACAGAACTCTTCAAGACTGTGTTAGCTGTCTGTAATTATGAAAGGCCTGCCTAACTGTTCTACTGGATAATAATTTGATTATTATTCTGCTGCAGCTGGACTTCTGCTGCAGACAAGAAATTACTCTGCCGTGCTGGAAGTGGGGGCCCTAGCTTTGCTCCCAGTCATAGCACGCAAACCACTATAAAATCATAAAATAAATCGAAAAGGGAACAAGAGAGAAAATTATAAAGTAAGGCGAAACGCATTCCTGAGACAGTGGAGAGCGAACTTTGCAGTGCATCGGGCCACAAAGTGATCCATTCTCTCAAATTCCAGTGCCTTGTGATGGTAGTTCGTTCGCTCGTGTGTCAGACGACCTATAGCTCACTAACGGATTCTGTCGTCGTCCAACATGTTGACAGAATTGGTCGCCCGACATGTCACGGAGTACATCGTGTCGTCGTTTCCAGGGATCGCCAAGAGGAGGCTTCTGTCATGATCTCCGTGATGATAGTTACCCAATTAAAAAGTACAACATTTCAATTTCTTTCAGGTTTCTTTTCCTTTTCTTTCGCCTTATCTTCCTTCTACTGTTTACAGGTTTGTAGGTCAATTGGCTTAATGGTATAAGTGTGTGTAGGATAGCGTTAAAGTGCGGGGATCGCTGGTCGGTGCAGTCTCGGTGGGCTGAAGGGCAAGTTTTCGTGCTGTACCTCTGAACTAAAGTAAACTAAATAAAAATTACACTTTTGCCGCGTGGGTTCACAGGAATTATTTCTCTGCAAACACATTGGGCCTGTTCACAATCTCTGAAGAAGAGTTTCGGCCCGAAACGTTGCCTATTTCCTTCGCTCCATAGACGCTGCTGCACTCGCTGAGTTTCTCCAGCACTTTCGTCTACTCTCTATTCGAGTAAGATTGGCTGCACTTCGAACCCATATGCAAATATATGCATGGCCTGACCTCACGAGATTTTCGTTGCCTGAATATAAACATTTCCATAATACTGTGGACAGAATCAGCAGAGAAAAATATATTTAAATCTCACAAAAATCACTTTCCAGTGAAGAATTTCTTGTCAAAATCTCTATTTCCCCTCTTGTACAATTAGTGCGGGACAACATTTTGAGAATATAAGGGAATGTCAAGAGAATTTCTTTTAAATGTTTTTTAGGCTTGAGTGATGAATTTTAGAGACATTTTCAGGTTTAACAATGCAGTTTCAGACCACTGTTTTAACCTAATTTTGTTTTTTAACTTTGCGTCAATGGCAAATCAACTCTTGCAAATTCTATTCCACCTTCCCAACATTTGAGAAGCTTGCAAGAGCAGTTCAGAAAAAATAGTGTAGGAAGGAACTGCGGATGCTAATTTACCCTGAAGATAGACGCAAAAAGCTGGAGTGACTCAGCGGGACAGGCAGCATCACTGGAGAGAAGGAATGGTTGTCGTTTCGGGTCTGAAGAAGGTCACAACCTGAAACGTTGCCCATTCCTTCTCTCCAGAAATGCTGCCTGACCCGCTGACTCACTCCAGCTTTTTGTGTCTATTTTTAGGAAAAATAGTTCTGTCTTTATTTGGCATTCCTTTGTCACAGTCTATCCAAGTGCATCTCCTCACAGTACTGTCTGAAAAGGAAATTAGTTCAGAAATAGCAGCATTGCATGAGACAAATCCACTACTGTTCTCCTCTCCCAGACCATGAGTATAGGTGTCAAAATAGCATTGGGGACTTGTGCCTATATTCTTCCCTGAGTGCAGTATGAAGCAGCTGATACCTAATCTTGGCCAAGATCTTCCAGCCAGCCATCTGCCTGAGCATTAGATGTAAGAGGACAACACAATTGTTGGAATGAATTCACACCTTTGGGCAGTTAATATTAAAAATATGAATTTTTGGTTGGAAGAACTGGACAAACAACCAGATTGGTTAAAAATGGAAAAGGAAGATTGTTTACCTTTTGAAATTGGGTCGATTCTATTTGCTATTACTAAATTAAGCAAAAAAACCTATAAAGAAAACCCTATAATAGACAGTGGAATATGCATTTGGAAATAATTAAAGAAGACACTAAAATTGGATTGTTTACCACTATCTCTTCCCATCATAAACAATGCTACATTTAAACCCTCAATGATGGATAAAGGTTTTTTACAATGGAAAAATCATGGAATTATTAAGATGGGCGATCTCTGTAGGAAGAATTCCTTTCTCTCATTTCAGGAACTACAACAAATTTCAAAAGACTACTTTAGATATCTACAAATCAGAGACTATGCTAAGTCAAATACACAGGATTATAGAAATAGAAAGAGAGAAATTCTTGATGAATGTTTGAATAAACATCCGAACACAGAAAAATTGATATCTTATATTTATAATATTTTATTGGATAATGATGCACCCATGACGGAAATATATAGGCAATCATGGGAAAACGAACTAGGTCAAATAATAGGGCCAGAAATATGGGATGAAAGCTTACAACATATACACCACTGTTTGTTAAATGCTAGACATTCTTCAATACAATTTAAAGTTTTACATAGATTGCACTATTCAAAAACCAAATTAAACAGAATTTTTCCTTGTGTATCCCCTATTTGTGATAAATGTCAACACTTAGAGGCTAATCTTACGCACACATTTGTAAGCTGTATAAAAATTAATAATTTTTGGACGGAAATTTAAAGATAATTTCGGAAGTTGTCAATACCAATTTGGTCCCTGATTCAAAATTAATAATATTAGGAATACTAGAACCAAATCAATTATTCACAACGAACCAAAGAACTTTTATCGATTATAGTTTAATAATTGGGAAAACATTAATATTAAAATTCTGGAAAGACCCTATAACCCCCACAATTAAAATGTGGACAATGGAAATGTCGGAGACCCTACATTTGGAAAGATTAAGATTTGTCTTAATGGACAAATAAGAACTATTCATAAGGATATGGTCCCCATTCATTGAATATTTGAAGGGGCAAATTGGTTCGGCACGAGAACCTGTCTGAAACCTGAATTAAGGAATAGGTAAAGAATTGTATTTTATAATCCACGGATATAGCTCCAAGGATGCATAATCAGTTGAGTACTCCATTCTTCTTTTGTTTTTTTCTCTTTTTTTCCCTACTATTTTCTATCTATATAAAAATTTAAAAAATATATAGAAGTACAATTACGATACAGTTGTTAATATAAATAATATTAATAATGTATGACTATAACAAACAAAATGCTTTTTATTATGTATTTACTTCTAATAAAAAAAATAAAAATAAATAAAATTTTAAAAAAAGGATTGAATTCACACCTCATATGTTTTTGTCTTCTGACATTGCCAAAGCATACCTCCCCCTTTAATACTCCTGATCAGACTGCGTTGTATCTGCATTTGTTGTCTCAGAGGCTAAATCCTCACTGGGCTGTTATATATTTAAGGGCCTGTCCCACTTAACCGTCATTTGCGCATAATTTACGTAACATAATTTACGCGTCACGATGCACGACTGCGTATCACGCAAATGACTGCCAAGTGGAACAGGCCCTTTAGTGTTTAACTGGCTCTGCACATCATTTGCTGGAGAAGTTGCTGGGCAAATGCTTTTATCATGACTCTAAATTCTTCAGCACAGACTCATGCCTTATAAAGCTCTGGAGGCTTTATACAGATTGTGAAAATCTACCCTCCACTGCACTTGCTTACCCTGTAATCTCTGCCTAAAAACTGTGCTCGTTGAACCAGACTTCTAAGATTCATGTTCACTGATTTAATGCTACTTAGTACATACAGTGGATGATGAATTTCAACACCCTTGTGTGTTGACTTGCTAAGATTGTCTTAGAATTAATAACATGAGCTTCTGTTGGCATTAGATTTATTCATTCACGGGATGCAGGTGTCACAAGCAATGGTATCATTTATTGTCCTTCCCGAATGTTACCTGAACTGAAGAGACACAGAGTCCACCACATTAGTGGGTCTCGGCACACAAATATAGTATGGTCAGATTAGGAACGGACAGCAGATTTACTTCCCTCAAGGACATGTGATGGATTTTAAATGTGATGGATTTTCAGGACAATCTAGCTGTTCTGTGCCTACCATCACTGAGCTTTGCTTTTTTTATTCTAACTCCAATGACCTAAAATTACTTCAGCTCGGGTTCCTTGGATTCAAACAAGACTTGGACTGTTTTCTCTGGAACACCAGACGTTGTAGGGAGACATGAGAGAAGTATGTAAAATTATGATAGGCATGGATGGGGTAGATAGTCAGAACCTTTTTCCCAGGATGAAAAAATCATACTCTGGACTGGAGGACATAGCTTTATGGTGAGAGGAGCAAAGTTTCAAGGAGATGTGCGCGGCAAGTTTTTTTAGCAGAGGGTGGTGAGTGCCTGGAATATGCAGCAGTGGATGTGTTTAAGGCAGATAAGATAGAGGCGTTTGGAAAGGCATATGGATAAGCAGGGATATGGATTAAGAGTTGGTCTCGGCACAGACCGTGGGGTGCAGGGCCTGTTTATGTGCTGTACTTTTCCAAGTTCTTTAGCTGCCTTGATGATATTAGAACTCATGTTTCTGGATCATTACTCCCAAACACTTGGTTCTGTGACATTAGTTCTGCCCAATCTTTCACCGCAGGTACAGAGAAGTTATCTGTGATTCCAAATCAAGTCACGTTTATTGTCGCTGGGGTGAAGGGCGGTACGATGAAAATCTTGCTTGCAGAAGCATCGTGGGCACAAATGCAAAAGTAAATTATACATAAACTAAACACGAAATTTCGAAAAGAATGAAGATTGTGCAAAAAGGCAAGACGTTAGTGTAAATTTCACATTGAGATGGTGTGGAAGCTGGTGTCAGTTATTGGAATCATACAAATCATTAGGCAATGCCTTTGATTAATTTGATGGTAAGATTCAAGTTCCAAGTTTCAGTTTGAAGGGTGAGGCAGTTGTATGGCCAATGATGACCAGGCTAAACGGCCAATGACCAGGCTAAACAGTAAGCTTGTGGGGAGAAATGAGGAACTGCGAATGTTATTTCACAAAAAAAGATGCAAAGTGCTGGAGTAATTCTGCGGGGTCAGGCTTGAGTGCCCAGCCTGGTTACGTTCTTTCTCCCTGCATTTGTGTGGGAATGTATCTGTGTCCACCTTTTGCAGGCTGCAAAAGGCTTGAGTCTTGTTTTTTACGCGGTCAAGTGTATTCATCTCTAGAACATTTCCTTTCCTAGCAAAGTCTACACTTACTGCCTATCTTTAATTGCCCTTGAGGTGAGTAGTCTTCTTGAACTGCTGTAGTCCTTCTGTAGTGCTGTAGTCCTTCTCACTGTGCTGTAGTGTAGAGAGTTTCAGGATTTAGATCCAGTAACAGGAAAGGCTTAATAATATATTTCAAAGTCTTCTTCTTTCGTGTGGCGTGCACAGCCTGAAGTTATAGGACAACTTGTTCTATTTGATCTTCCGTTTGAGCGCGTTGAGTTGATTGCATTAGTCGAAACAGGGCAGACCACTTGAAGATTGCAATCTTCCACCCCATTTCAAAGTCGAGATGGCATGAGACTTGGAGAGGAACATGCAGGTGGTGGTGCGCCCACATACCTACTGCCCTTGTCCTTGGTGGTGGAGATCACGTTTCCAGGAGGTACCGTCAAAGTGGCTGCAATGTAACGGATGGGCACGTTGTCGATGGTTTGCATTACAGGGATTATGTGCTGGTGCTGAATGGTGGTGGAAGGAGTGACGTTTCAGGTCAGAACCCTTCTTCAGACTGAAAGTAGGGACTGGAGGTTGGAAAAGGCCAGAACAAAACAGGGTCGGCAACAGATGACTAAGGAAGGGTGGAGCTCATAATGGTGGCTGTGGAACTGGAGATAACGAGGGGATACTGGGATGCGAACAGTGGAACTGGTGGGATGGCAAGGGTGGGGGATGGGGTCGAGAGACGAATTCAGGGATTACTTGAAACTAGATAAATCAATGTTCATACTGCTGGGGTGTAAGCTGCCCAAGTGAAATATGAGGTGCTATTCCTCCAATTTGCATGTGGCCTCACTCTGACAGTGGAGGAGGCCCAGGACAAAAAGGTCAGTATAGAAATGAGAAGGGGAGGTGAAATGTTTGTGAACTATTTAAGAAGGCGGTGGTGTAGATGCTCCCACAGTGAGTTGGGACAGGAGTGTCGAGATTCAGAGCAAGTAACAATAAAGGACCTGTAACACATTTCCAATTCAGCATGGTGTGTGAATTGGACAGGTACTTGTACGAGATGTCTTTCTTGGCGGTAGAGTTTGGAAGTCTTGGAGATTTTGTTGGCGTAACCTGAGCAGGTAAGTTAATTGTTGATTTGTTGCACACTGTGGCCATTTTGATCTTCCACAGACTTGGAGTTATAATTGATTATCCACATGAAGCTCCTCCCCATTTCACCTGAAGGTCTTGTGTCCAATTCATGCCTGGGGTATTGAAACATAGCTGAATAAGCAAGAAAAATCAAAATGCCATTTTGATCACCGAGTCTATGTTTGTAAGGAAAATTGCTCAGTTCCCATTCTTTGATTTCTGTCTTGCATATTGTGAACCCTCAAGAACCTATCTAATTCAATCTGTAAGGGCCTGTTGCCATTACCTTACGATACAATTAATTTTAGGTTGAAATCACACTCCACATGCAAAAGCTTCCTCTCACATCTCCTTGTATTTTTCGCCCTGTACTTTTTCTGCAGTCCTTGTCCATGAACTATTCATTAATGGAAACATCTCGTTATTTACCTTACTTATACTGTCAAGATCTGTACATTTCTAGCAATCTCCTTTCAATCTTCTCAGTTCCCAGGAGAATAACTCCAGTTTCTCCACTCTAAACAAAGTTTTATGAGGATATGAACATTCCTGCTTCTGTATTCCACGCATCTCTTTATTAATTGCGGATCCCATGTCTGCCTGTTTCTAAGCAGTCATGTCCATGTTACAGGTACAGAATTAGGCCATTCTGCCCATCAATACTTCTTTGCCATTCAATCATGGCTGATCTATCTTTCCCTCACAACCCCATTCACCTGCCTTCTCCCCATAACCCCTGACACCCTTACTAATCAAGAATCTGTCAATCCCCACCTTAAAATTACTAAATGACTCCAAAGCCTATTGTGGTAATAAATTCCACAGATTAACTGCCCTCTGACTAAATAAATTGCTCCTCAGGTCACTCATGGTCATGCATGACAGGGTCTGACTCCTGTTCTGAAGTGGTTGATTAGTCTGTTACATGGCCAGGGTCTCCACCACAGGTTGGCCAGATAGGTGGGTGTTTGGTGAGGAAGTACACTCTTCCTATTATATACTCTGGACTTTAGAATACTCCCTGGACAAGGGTTGAAGTTTACAATCCTATAGTAAATGCTGCTCTGCTGCTTTGAGGTGTGATGGACCAAGGGTATCCAGGAGACCATGAGGATGTTTTTTCTAGCATAAGAAGGCTCTGTGAACATCGAATCTTTACCTCTGTCCATTTGAAAACCCCCTGCTCCATCAGAGGTCAGATTAAATTGAATGGTACACGTGTTGGATATATGAATGAGACGACCTGCCGATCAAAGATGTCTACATAACATTCGGGAGTTGCTGCTTGGGATGTTGACCTGGAAGAGATCGACCTACTGATGTTGGTTCACTTGGCCTTCGTGGAGACAGCGCTGTTGGTATCTCTTGTGCTTTGAAGGACCTGCTGTGGGTAATCCACTAATTAGCACCAATCAGAAGGGCAAGTGATTCTACCAGGTGGAACACGTGTCCCACTGAGTTACTCCAGCATTTTGTGTCTACCTTTGGTTTGAACCAGAATGTGCAGTTCCTTCCCGATCATGGGCTTCGTGTTGGGTTTGTGATCACGATCTTCAGACACTCTTCGGTGTCCAGAAGCTGTTCTGTGCCACTGAAAGAGACAGCGGATTTTATCACTGATGTCTACTGTTGATGAAACTGTTCCGCTCACTGTACTGTTCCTTGGTGATTTTGTCATATGGTATTGACTGATGAGTGATCAACTTTTAAAGTCTTTGGAACTCATAACCGATATATCGTACTAACAATTTGTTTCAAAATAAAGTTTTCAATTTTCTTAACTGTGTGTGCAAACCAATCAAGACATGAAACATTACCAATTGCCTCTGACACAGGAGAAACTACCACTTTGAAAAATGTGCCCTCTGGCCAACAGATTGGATAGATTTGCTCAAGGGAGGGGCGATAAATGCTAGTCTGCTGGCAACGGCCATATCCCAATAAATGAAATTATGAACAAAATGTTTAGAAGTACGCTCAAGCAAACTTGGGACTGATTGAATTTGTTCTTTCCTATGGAGTGGAGCCAACGATTGCCACTCCCCTTGTTCTGGTACAATATGTTATCCGATGACTTTAGAATCAAGGGCGTTGTTTATTCTGTCCTGGAGTTATCACAGTGCTTTGAACTACACCAGATGCAGGACATTGAGATGGGCGGGCAGTGTTTGTGGATTAACCACATTGTCCTTTGTTGGATCATTGGAACCTGCCAAGTTTTTGAATTATAATCATCCTCATTATTTCTTATTCTTTTTTCTGTCATTATTCTTGGAAATCTTTTAACTTTAATAGATTATACCTTTTCAGTAATCTCATTCTGTGTTTTTTTAAATATAGAAATCTTTCAGTTGGGAAAAGTGTAGCTAAAGATTCAACTAAAGTATAAAATTGGGATCAAGGACAGCCATTATTTTAGTTTTCAAGTGGCGTTCCTCGTCTGAGCAATCTATGGGTGTTTAGTCCTCCTGAGTTTTTCAAGGAACGTTGACAAGTTAGCCATGGTTTCACTCCATCTTCTGGAAGCATCGATGGTATGGTGCAGCCTTGCCGACTTGTGCGGTTCTGATAATGTCATTGTTCTCTCCGGGGCTTATGACAATAAAACTCTCTTGACTCTCAAACTCTGGGACAGTGCGTTCAGAGTGTCTCGACACCACACTTGACCCAACAAGACCATGACCAAGCTTCAGTTTAGTGTTTGACATGCTCCCTGCTGCCATTTTATTCACGGCAGGCTTTCGTTCTACCTTGTTGATTTACTGCTCAGCACGTAATTAGACAGAGTCCAGATGGGTTTCTGAATGGTTCCGTGTGGAATCCAATATTTGAAGGATTGTATAAATACCATCCAGCATCTGTTCTGGATCGCATACACTGTTAGGGTCTTTAATAACTTTCCATTGCGTTCTGGCACTCATCTCAACAGCTTCCTTACAAAGCTTTTCCACTTAGATAATGCATTGAATGGCTCCTTGGGATTAATGACCCGAGTCTCACTGATGGAAGTTTGCATTATCACATATAGTGGAAAGGATTGGTCTGTATTCTCTGCTTGTTGGAAGATGCTGGCAGCAATTCTTGCCCTTTGGGGAGAGGACTTGAGTTTGAGGCACATCAGTTTACAAGAATCATCTCATTTTTATCAGCAATTGGGACTGAAATCAATGACATTCTTGTGAGGTTAAGGCATCAAAGGTTTTCAAGCAAATGGGGTTCAGACACCATGTAATCTAATCGAATGCTAGGACAAGCTTCAGGGGCTGAATGGCCTTCTTAAGAGTGTCTTGTTTCACAACTGCAAGTAAACTGGTACAAAGTAATTTTGGGATTGTATCATTTGTTGTTGAAACAAGCAAAAACATTGTGAAAAATATGACTAGGCAGCCTAAAAAAACCACATTCAAATTACAAAGGGTAAACTGTCTGAAACGATATTTTAGGAACTTGCTTTGCGGTGATATTGAGAAGGATGAGTGGGGGGGGAGGGGGTCGGGATCTCTCTGAAACATACCAGGTTATGAAAGGCCTAGGTAGAGTGAATGTGGAAAGGGTATTTCCAGTCATGGGAGAAATTAGAATCAGAGGGCACAGCCTCAAAATAAAGGGATAAACCTTTAGAATGGAGATGAGGAGAAATGTCTTTAGCCAGACGATGGCGAATCTGCAGAATTAATTATCGCAGACGGCTGTGGAGGCCAAGACATTGGGTATTTTTAAAGCAGAGATTGGTAGGTTCTTGATTAGGAAGGGTGTCTAAGGTTATGGGGAGAAGGCAGGAGAATGGGGTTGAGAGGGAAAAATAGATCAGCCGTGATTGAATGGCGGAGTAGACTTGATGGTTCTCTTGTTCATCTTCATTGAAATGCTTACATTGAAATACAATGCAGTCAATATCAGCTACAGTTGCATCTGTCTAAGATGTGTTGCTTCACTCATTTAGATGGCTAGCTTACTTTTCACCACTCTCCAGATCATTCACAAAATTTATTTTTAATTATTTAGAATCCACAGAAACAGTATCCATTTGGTTTTATTAATCTTTTCACTGAAGATATAAAAGCACGGTAAATATTTTTGAGATATTTGTCAAATGTTCTTTTAGCAAGAAATAATAGTATAATATAGATGGTTTTGACAGCTTTCACATTCAAATCATACTAAACCATTCCTATTATTGTTATTGTTACGAGGCAGAATGTTATTTTCTGATGAATTGTGATATCAGGCTACTTTTCTTTACGGGTTTAGCTGTCTCCAGTGTAACACCAGTTGTTTGCATTCAGCCGCAGTGGATGTAATCACACAGAAATTGAGAGGTATTTTAAATGTGATCTGGTCTATTTCTACGTCTGTTCTGTAGCTCTTAACGTGCCAGTAACTAACGGCCCCCTACATATGAACAGATTGGCTTCTTAAGATGAAAAATACATCTGATTTAATCTATTTCCGATGCTGTTTAGTTCACAAAAGGATAGTCTGTTCACTGTCAGTGGGAAAATGAAAGCTTGATTATTTTGCCCATCTTTTGAAAAGCTTGTGGCACAGTGTTTAGGATTGAGTGCATGTTATTTACAGATTACAATCAGCGGCTTCTGAGTTTCTCGTTTCCAGCTGCTCTAGTTCCACTGCTGATTGTCATGTTTTTGCACTGATTTTCAGAGTGCAATCTCCGACCGTGCATCAAAAATGCCAGTTATCTTTGGTGAATTTATGTATTTCCCTTTAACACTTCAAATTCACATAATCCAACTTTTAAGACATTGTAGCATTCTGTATTTGTTTGCCAAAAATGTCTATCATCGCGATTACGATGGCTCATTTTCCTGCTCGCTGCACCCTTCTGTGCATTATGAGATTAGATTCCATTTTGCACTTTGGCCTGTGATTGCAAGTATTTTTATGCATGTTGTTCAAGACTTGGCTACCTTGCATGTTAACAGAGCGCTGAACTGGTGACATGGAAACCAGAACCAAACCCGAACCCACCTGTAAATAATACTTTACCCTATTGCTTTTTGTTCCTCTTTTCCACTCCACATTTTAATCCCTGAACTGATAGATATAAAATATTAAGAATAAAATTTCAGGTCCAATTGAATAGGATAGGTCATCAAGTCAAGAGAGTTTATTGTCACGTATCCCAGATAGGACAATGAAATGATTGCTTGCTGCAGCACAACAGAATATAGTAGGCATAAATACAGAACAGATCAGTGTGTTTATATACCATAGACCATATATATACACATAAATAAACAGATAAAGTGCATTAGGCTGTTATAGGTGGTGGATGTATGGAACACAAGCTCCTTCTTCAGTAGACAGTTCTGTCAATGTTTCTGTTGATTCTCGGATTCTCGGACTGAACAATGTCAGAGAATGTCCATGAAAGTGAAAACATTTACAGGACCAGAGGACATAGGTTCAAGGTGAAGGGGGAAATATTTAATAGGAATCTGAGGCGTAACTTTTTCACAAAATGAGTGGTGGGTGTATGGAACAAGCTGCCAGAGGAGGTCGTTGAGGCCGGGACTATCCCAACGTTCAAGAAACAGTTAGACAGTTACATGGATAGGACAGGTTTGGAGGGATATGGACCAAACGCAGGCAGGTGGGACTAGTGTAGCTGGGACATGTTGGCCGGTGTGGGCAAGTTGGGCCGAAGGGCCTGTTTCCAGACTGTATCACTCTATGACTCTATATATTTCTTCTACAAAACTCTCTACAACTCCCTACAATTTTCATTTTCTTTCTCTTGATAAGGTGGTTGCTGGAGTTTGCAGGGAGTGGAAGGTAAGACCTCCCTGGTGGAATAAAACTGGGTGAAAAAAAAGGTCTTACCTTCCACTACCTGCAACCTCCGGCAACCACCTTCAACTAGCATCGCAACCGGCTTTGACTAAAAAATTACCGATTTTTAAAACGGCAACCTATTTTTAGTCGCGGCCGATTTTGAATTTTTTGAAATAATCGCCAGAACATAGAAAAAGCGGAAACCACTTTCGACCATTGGGGAGACTGACAGGAACCTCCGGGAAGCGCACAGAAACCTAGGGTGAGGTGCAAAGTCTCCAAAGGTTTCCATTCAGGTTTCCTAAGTTGGACAGGGGCATTACATAGAAACATAGAAATTAGGTGCAGGAGTAGGCCATTCAGCCCTTCGAGCCTGCACCGCCATTCAATATGATCATGGCTGATCATCCAACTCAGTATCCCGTACCTGCCTTCTCTCCATACCCTCTGATCCCCTTAGCCACAAGGGCCACATCCAACTCACTCTTAGATCGACTCTTGATTAGTACGGGTGTCAGGGGTTATGGGGAGAAGACAGGAGAATGGCGTTAGGAGGGAGAGATAGATCAGCCATGATTGAATGACAGAGTGGACTTGATGGGCCAAATGGCCTATTTCTGCTTCTATCACTAATGAATTTATAAATGTTGAGCTTCTTTGAACATTACACTTGGGGGTCTCTAAACATGGGCCAAGCCAATTTAAGCAGCTTTGCTGTAGGTTAAAGTTATCTTGTGTAATATCTGTTTAATTCCCTTTGTACTGTGGTGTCTAACCTCCTAAATGTCCCATGTCGCTCCAACACTGAGTGCACATCTGTCTCGCGCCAGTGAATGAGTTGAGTCCAGGGAATAAATGGAGAAAAAAAATACAACTTTTAAATCAAAAATGGAAAATGTTATACATTTTAAGCACTGGGGAAGGGGAAATGGCAAATATTATATTAGCTCGAGTCCCTCATCAGAGCTGTGCAATACTGGACCTTTCCAGCACCTTTATTTTTAATGTTCCCAACCTTTGGTGTTCAATTTCATTATTTGCATTATATATCTACTATGCACACTTAAAACATGCATAATTTGTGTCTAATTGCAGAAGGCAAATAAAGCACTGAAAATGTATCACATTTTCACCAGATGATCATAGCATAGTTTTATAATGGTGGAATTCCATGCAGTTACAACACCATATCAACTTGGAAATGTGTACATATTTGCACGTAGGATTACTGGTTGGATATCTTTAAAACTTGTCTACGTTTGAAGAGCCCTCTCAGCTGCAAGCTACCTGTGGACTGACAAGTAGATGTAAACGTTTTGGAGGAGTAAAGTTTAAGAGAGTTGCAATTCTAATTTTGTTTGTTTGAATTGCATGTGTTACAAATATACACATCAATAACTGATGCCTGATTCTGTTACTCAAGATATTCTATTTTAGCACTTGCTATGGCTGCTTCTCATATGCAGAAAAGCGATGCTGCATGAATTTAGTAACCCTTAAAGCACTGCTAAAAACTACTTGCACCCCAACAAAGATTTAATATACATTTGTGTTTATGGCATGCCACTTACAGTGAACCGATGTTTTTTCCATGCATATATATCTCATTTGAAATCTTAAACCTACTTTTAAGTATTCAGTTCTTTAAGGGTTAATCAACGACCAACAACGTACTGAATGATATCTGCTTTGTACTCTTTTGTTTTTGCATGTTCCTTTTTTACAGCAAATCCCATGTATATTCCCGATGCGTTGTCGGTATTCCCCGATATCGGATGCTCTCTCCTCGTGTTTGCCTAGAATGAAAACGAACAGTTTACGTAGAAAATTGCAGGGATAAAGACTCTTGCTATTCAGAAGTGTAATGAGGACTGAAAATGTTTTATGGTGGCTTATATTATTCTGTGCTTGGTGTTGTTCCGATTCAAACTAAATCTTCCTTTCCTGTGTTTCACTAGCCCAATAGAATCCTGCCAGAATTTCTACGATGATTTCACATTACAGATTGACATGGCATTCAACGTATTCTTCCTGCTGTACTTTGGATTACGGGTGAGAACAAAGTTAATGGACTTCAATTGTATTTACAGTATGGTCATATGGTTGGCTTTTTGATATTACGCAGCAAGGGTTTTATTTCTAGTTTAGGAATGAATGAATACATTTATTGACCGAGTATTCACATACAATGAATTTGTCTTGGTGCTCTGCCCGCAAGTGACAACATGACATACAGTGACAGTTAAGAATGATACATAAAACATTAAAAATTAATAATAAAACATTATTGATTTAAGCATGTGAATTAAATGAAATACCAGAGGAAAATGAGGCTACAGATTTTTGGTTATTGGGTAGAGCTACTTCTCATGGAAAAAAATCTGTTTTAATGTCTGGCTTTGACAGTCCGGAGTCGCCTTCCAGAGGGAAGTGATTCAAAGAATTTGTGGCCAGGGTGAGAGGGCTCAGAGATGATCTTGCCCGCTCGCTTCCTGGCCCTTGCAGTGTATAGTTCGTCAATGGAGGGAAGGTTGCAGCCAATAACCTTCTCAGCTGATCGAACCTTCTTTGCTGCAGCCTCCGGGTGTTGTGCTTGGTGACTGAGCCAAACCAGGCCATGATGGAGAAGATGAGGACAGACTCTACGATGGCCATATCGAACTGGACCATCATTGCCTGTGGCAGATTGTGCTTCCTCAGCTGCCGCAGGAAGTACATCCTCTGTTGTGCCTTTTTGACTGTGGAGTCGATGGTCGCCCCCCACTTAAGGTCCTTGGAGATGATGGTCCCCAGGAACTTAAAAGACTCCACAGATGTGACTGTGGTGTTGTTGATGGTGAATGGGGTGAGGGGAGGGGGAGCTCTCCTAACGTCTACAATCAATTCCACTGTCTTAAGAGCATTGAGCTCCAGGTTGTTGCGATGGCACCAGCACGTCAACTGTGACACTTCCTGTCTGTAGGCAGATTCTTCCCCATACTGGATCAGTCCAATCTGGGTTGTGTCTTTTGCAAACTTCAGAAGCTTGACAGAGGTGTCTGTGGAGGTGCAGTCATTGGTGTAGAGGGAGTAGAGGAGAGGGGAGAGTACACAGCCTTGTGGTGCTCCTATGCTGAGCGTTTGTGGTCCGAGATGTACTTTCCCAGCCTCACATGCTGCTTCCTGTCTGTCAGGATGCCGGTGATCCACCGACAGAGGGGTTCAGGCACAGTCAACTCGGAAAGTTTGGAGTGTAGTAGCTCTGGCACAATGGTGTTGAATGCAGAGCTAAAATCAACAAACAAAATCCTCGCATAGGTCGCCTGGCTGTCTAGGTGCTGGAGAATGAAGTGCAGGCCCAGGTTGACTGCATCATCCACAGATCTATTAGCCCGATATGCAAACTGCAGATGGTCCAACAGTGGGTTTGTGATATCTTTTAGCTTGGCTAGCACAAGCCTTTCACAATTATTATCCATCTCGATCAAATCTTCTGAGATGAAGATCTGCACAGCTAGATATTCATGGGTAAATATATCCAATGTACCAACACAGACACAAGGAACTGCAGATGAAATGTGTGGGAAGGAACTGCAGATGCTGGTTTCAGGGAAGATAGACACAAAATTCTGGAGTAACTCCAGCGGGATAGGTAGCATCTCTGCAGAGAAGGAATGGGTGATGTCGCCCATTCCTTCTCTCCAGAGATGCTTCCTGTCCTGTTGAGTTACTCCAGAATTTTGGGTCTATCTTCATGGAGCTGCAGATGCTGATTAACAAAAATGAACACAATTTTCATTGCACTAAATCTCTTGTTGCTTCCTGTTTGTAATGGATGCTTTTTGTTATCATGATGCAGCTGGATTCTTGTGACAAACCTTCTCACCTGAGTTATAATAGGAAAAAGAGTATTTATTAGTCACAACGTTAATGCTACATCAGATCCTATATAGACCTTAGACCTTCCAAGAAAAGGGATTGCAAATTGCCCAGATTTATCCCACTGGAACGTAATAGTTTAGCCCCCTTGTCCCCCAGATAAATGTAAAGAAGGGAAAAGATTAGCTGTTAGATGCATAACGAGGGGTGGCACAGTGTCACAGCAGTACAGTTGCTGCCTGACAAGCAGAGACCAGGGTTTGACCCTGACACAGCTGCTATCTGAGCAGAGTTTTTACATTCTCCCCGTGACCGCTTGGGCTTTCTCTGGGAGCTCCGGTTTTCTCCCATTTCCTCACACACTCCAAGTACGCACAGGGTTTATAGGTTAATTGGTTTCTGTAAATTGTCAATTGTCCCTAATGTGTAGGGCAATCCTAGTGTACGGGATGATCGCAGGTCGGCGCGGACTCGGTGGGCCGAAGGGCCTGTTTCCGCGCTGTGTCGCTAAAGTCAAATGTCTGCTCCAGTGTGTTGGCGGCTAGTTTCCCCGACTGAAGCACTGTACTGCTACAGCCCACTTTAATCTGGTAGTTACCAGGACCCCGATGGCCATCGAGAAGCAGTCGAATTCAAATCAGCAATATGACAGTGAATACCTCAAACCCTAAACCATGTGCCCTGATATCTCCATCAAGAACAGGGGCAAGAGGATTCAGAAGCAGGAGATACGTGAAGCATTTCACATCTGAGACTTCCTAGATTGCACTGTAATATATGAGACCATCCTACCATACAATCTCTCTGGCACAGTCACCCAGGTTTATGCTATTAATGAGACTGGATCATCTCAGCCTCCATTATCCCCGGCTTAGATTCCAAATGTATAATTACTTGGGGATTTGGTTCTATGAATGGATTTGGAAAAAAAAAAAGCACAGCAGTTAATAATTTTAAATGATGTGGAGCTGTCACTTGTTCCCTTGCAGAAGTAACATAGGGGCAGCCGCACCGTGACGGCAGACATTCCCCATCCCAGCCCCTCTCAGAATGTTAATGTGCTTATGCTCATGGCTCGTGACCTTGCGCACAATTTGCATAATCATGTTACAAACCCTGCGCGCAGAAAAGAAAGCCCTTCATGTTTGATCCATGCTGGCTGTGTGCTGCAACATGTATCTTCAGGGCAGGCGCAATGCTTCCTCGTGTCCCTTTGTGTCCTGTAAAAATGTTCAAATTGTTAATTGAGGTTTATACTATATTCCAAGTAAAGTCCTAAGTTTCTCAGGATGTGGCCAGTCCTCAGTATGGATTGGCTTCAGGAAAAAAACTAAAAGCCTTGTCCCACGGTACGAGTTCATTCCAAGAGCTCTGCCGAGTTTGCCCTGATTCGAACTCGGAGAGATTTACGGTAATGGCCACTCGTCGGTACTCGGGGCTCTCGTGGACATTTTTCAACATGTTGAAAAATCTTCACGAGTCTTCCCGTGCTTACCTGCCGTCAGCGAGTCTTCCCGAGTACCTGCCGTTTGCGTTAAGCGCCGCTAAGAGACGTCCCCGAGCTCCGACGTACCCGCTAGTTCATTCTACGTGCTTCACACGAGTTTGATTTTTTTTAAACTCGGGAGAGCTCTTGGAATGAACTCGTACCGTGGGACAGGGCTTTTAGACGTTATCTCAGCAGGAGGCTTGGGTTTGCTGGGTCAGGCAGAGGAAATTGTCAAGGCTTCAATTACAACACTGCGAGAGCAGAGAAGTGTTCCCTGTCTGTCCTCGAGGAGACACTCCCCAGGGTGACTTTTGCAACGTTACTGAACTTAAGTGTTGGAACGATTACTTGTCTTTTTGTCACCAGTTGGAAGTATTCTGTTGGGGAGTTGGGATAGATGACATTCATGGGAGCACCTCCAAGAACCTGCTTCATCATTCAGATGCATTTAGATCAGCTGTGAGTGAATGGCAGAGTAGATTTGATGAGCTGAATGGCCTTATTCTGCTCTTAGAACTTATGAATTTATGCGATTATTATGTCAAAGAAGAATGCCATTCAGCCATTAAGCCCATACGAGTTCTCGAAGCAACAATCCTATCAGCCTCAATACGCCACTCTTTCCCTGTAGCCTTTTGTAGATTATTTCCCCTGCAGATGTCCATTCAATAGCGTTTAAGAAGTCCTGTTTCCCTCCAATTTGCCTGGCACTTACAATCAAAGTGCCATCGCCTTGACCCATCCAAGTACAGAGTTTACTTCCAGAGTTACTCTGCCTGTAACTCAATTTACTGCACGGGGTCTGTTATCCTAGCCCTATTCACATCCTTGGCTATAATCTGCAATCAATGTCTCTTCCCGGGTTCTGAAAAGCAACATGAAGGATGTAAATGGCACCAGAGACACTTCCATTATTCATCATCTGCATTTAATGCACCATATCAAAAGAAGCACAGCGTAGAAAATGATCTGCACCGTTAAATATATTCATTATGGGGTGAAGTATCATCTCAATTATATTGGAACATATAATTCATGCTCCTCTTTCCACCTCTCCATTTATTAACCTATCCCTCTCTCTCGTTTACACTTCACTCCTCTTCTTTCGTTATCTTACAACATTCTGTCTCTTTTTCAGCTCACGTCTTTGTTCACCCATCTGCCATCACAACCCCTCATCTATCGATTGCCAAAATTTGTCCCACCCAACCTCTTTTCCAACGTTCTGCCCGTCACTACAATGAGTCTGAGGAAGGGGCCCGACCTGAAACGTCACTGATCAATTCCTTCCACAGATGCTGCCTGACCCGTTGAGTTACTCCAGCAATTTGTGATTTATTTCTTTCACTGGTGTCCTGCCAGCTTAAATCTAACACTGCTTTCAAAGGAATATCTGGAAATTCCCTGCTGATCAGACAGTATCTGTGGAGAGAGAGGCAGTTTTAGGTTCTGACTGATGACCTTCCAGTAGCTCAAGTATTTTGCTCTTGCATTACACTTATGGAGGAACATACTTGCTCTTGTTCTGCTTGGGATCTGTTAACATGCCACACGAGGCTCTCAGACACATTGTGACAGTAATTGCATTGACTGTTCTCCTGTTTGGGAACTGCACTGTTATTTCACACCTAGTTTCATTCAGTAAACTAATTAATTATGTCTGGTAGATTGACCAATGTATTCTGTAAGTTCTATATCTGCTAGGCTGATGAGGAAGTAGAGCCAAAATACTTTCCCCCCCAAAAGATCCTTTAAAATAGAACGGCAGTAACTCAGACATTCCCAATGATTGGGATATCCATGGAGCAGCCACCTATAATGGTTGAAAGATGCCACTGATGTTTCAATGTTTAGGAAGCTAGCTGATATAACTAAACGCTAAGTACAAAATAAGTGACAAGAAAGCATGTGTCAGTGGCTGGGGTAAAAGTAAGGCAGGTTCTGATATTCCCTCTGCCGGCAGTGATTCAATCATTCGTTTTATTTTAGTTTAGTTTAGAGATACAGCGTGGAAACAGGGCCTTTGGCCCACCGATCCCCGCACACTGACACTATCCGACACACTTGGGACAATTTACAATATTACAGAAGCCAATTAACCTACAAACTTGTACACGTACACAAAAGGGGAGCCGGCCTACTTTGTAAGTTTGTCAGCACCATAAGTGGCCGCTGTTTGTATACCTTGGGTACGCAAGCAAAGAATTTCACTGTGCCTTGTCACGTGCGACAATATGGAATTCCATTCCACGTCTTGGGGTTGTGGGAGGAAACCGGAGCACCCGGAGAAAGCCCATGCGGTCACAGGGTAAATGTACCAACGGCGTATAGACAGCACCCGTAGTCAGGATTGAACCCGCGTCTCTGGCGCTGGAGGGCAGCAACTCTACCGCTGCGCCACCGTGCCGCTCCATCCTAGTTGTTTGTGAATTCTGGTCTTAACACCTCACATTGGGAGGCTTCTTGCCCTGGACAGAGTTAAACTTCCAAATTGTACATTCTGTCCGTGGTAACCCATTTGCAACGAACCATATCTTTACATGGATCTGACTGTTCATAAAATGCGCAACTCTTTAAATAAAAATGAATGAAAAATATCTTGGTGCTTTTCTCAAAATGTGGGAATTGTGAGTGTTTGGGTGGTTGAAGTGACGACATTGTGCTTCTCTTCCAGTTTATTGCAGCCAATGACAAGCTGTGGTTCTGGCTGGAAGTGAATTCTGTGGTGGACTTCTTCACCGTGCCTCCTGTCTTTGTGTCTGTCTACCTGAGCAGAAGCTGGCTGGGTGAGTAACACCTGCTTCATCCACGTCCATTCCCAAACGCCCATTATTGAGAGCTTTATTCAACCATTTCGCAGCTGTGGTGGTGGGTCGAGAATAATCTCATCACCTGTTTGCACCTAGTGTGTGTAGGTTGTCAGACCAAACCTCAGAGGGCATCTTGAGTCAGCATCTTCCCGAAGGTCTGACTCACCTCAGTTAAGATGGATGTTTGGGCTGCGTCTCAATGTTTAGGTCATAAGTTAGTGTGAATCTCAGCTCTTTATCTGCCCACTCCACAGACGTGCCGATGCGCATGTTAAATGTTGTACAACTGATATTTGCATTCCTCCAAGAAGATTTGAGGCTAAAACGGCTTCAGTACCAGGTATAAAACTCATATTGATGTGATTTGTATGCACTGCAAGAGATGTCGAGCCAATCTGTGTGTTCATGACTGGTCGACTGCACTCCTCTGAGAACCAATTTTATTCAGACTGAAATGGCTTAGCTATTATAGCCTGTGCACCCACCAATGGAGCATGAAAACACTCCAAGCCAGACACACTGTGAAAATCATCACTGCAAAAATGGTCAGTTTAAAATAAATGCATTTGCAGGATAGTTTAATTACAAGCATCATGAAAGTGGTTGATGACCTGTGGATAATTTGCTTTCGTGCTAACTGCTAATCAGTTGACCTTGGAAACTGTTTGAAGTTGTACCGTTCGTTCACTGTGCCTTTCATTAAGTTCGTACACCATGTAAACTTCTGTCAATGTGTCTTGTAATGAGGGATTGTGAAATCAGAGCATAAACCTCTCAACCAGGAACCAGACTGATTCCTGGGATGGCAGGACTTTCATATGAAGAAAGACTGGATAGACTCGGCTTGTACTCGCTGGAATTTAGAAGATTGTGGGGGGGATCTTATAGAAACTTACAAAATTCTTAAGGGGTTAGACAGGCTAGATGCAGGAAGATTGTTCCCGATGTTGGGGAAGTCCAGAACACGGGGTCACAGTTTAAGGATAAGGGGGAAGTCTTTTAGGACCAAGATGAGAAAAACAATTTTATTTCACACAGGGAGTGGTGAATCTGTGGAATTCTCTGCCACAGAAGGTAGTTGAGGCCAGTTCATTGGCGATATTTAGTAGATGTGGCCCTTGTGGCTAAAGGGACCAGGGGGTATGGAGAGAAGGCAGGTACAGGATACTGAGTTGGATGATCAGCCATGATCATATTGAATGGTGGTGCAGGCTCGAAGGGCCGAATGGCCTACTCCTGCACCTATTGTCTATGCTTCTATGTTTCTATGTCTATCCCCCAAGGAGTAAAGAAGTTTGGCAAACTTGGCAGAGGCGTATAAGACAAGGGTCGGCACGGTAACCTAGCTGGTTCTCAGAGCCTGAGACCTGACCTCAGTCCTTACCTCAGCTGCTGTCTGTGTGGGGCTTGCACGTTTTACCTGTGCCGCGTAGGATTCTTCTTGGCTCTCTGGTTACCTCCCACACCCCAAAATCATGCAGGTTAATTGGTCCTTTATAGCCCACCGTATGTAAGAGGTGGATAAGACAGTGGGGTACTAAGAATGGGAAAGTTGCCCACCTCTGATCCTGGGTCTTGACGTGAAAAGTCCTACATCCCTCTGCCAGAGCCTAGAACTCACAGGCCTGCACCTTGCAGCCAGTCAGTGGATTTCTGCGAGAATGCTTTAGTTGAGTTTCGAGAGACTGCATGGAAACAGGCTCTTCAGCCCACTGAGTCCACCACAACCATCAATCACCCATTCACACGTGTTCTCTGTCCCCCCACTTTTTCGTCCACCCCCTACACACTCGGGGAGATTTTACAGAGGCCAATTAGCCTGTAAACTCGCATATCTTTTGGGATGCGGGAGCAAACCCCACGAGGTCACAGGGAGTTAAAGAAGGAACTGCAGATGCTGGAGAATCGAGGGTTACACAAAAGGCTGGAGAAACTCAGCGGGTGCAGCAGCATCTAAGGAGCGAAGGAGATGGGCGACGTTTCGGGTCGAGGCCCTTCTTCAGGTCACAGGGAGAATGTGCAAACTCAACACACAGATGGCACCCGTTGTCAGGATCGAACCTGGGTATCTGGCGCTGTGCGGCAGCATCTCTACCAGTGACTACTAGATATCTGTCACTGCAACCTGTCCCGGTATGTGAGAGGTTATTGGATTTATTTGTGCAGGTCCAATCAAACTAAGAACATGTATTGGAGTTGACTATTCAATCCAAGTGCACATTGAAACCTATCGGTTAGCCAAGAATTGGTTGAATTTAATCAGGATTTAGCATGGTCTGTTAATTATTAAAAGGTTAAAAAAAAAAGAACCTATTGTCCCTGCAACATAAAACTATTCTGTTATTGCATTTAAAAATGACCCCAATCAGAAATAACATGAGCTCATTAATTACATTTATCAACTATTTACTACAAATCTATTTAGCAAGAGCATTTACACAATAGTCTTTTGGGAATAAATTCAGCTTTAGACCATGGCTGGTTATTCCAAGAACTGGTGAGATTATACTTCTTTTCTCACAAGAACATGGGGTCAAGCGATCTTTGTTCATAATTGAATCAACAGGGATGATTTCTTGGATAATCCCAGACTAGATGCCTGGAGTTTGCCTCCGCAATATGCAGTCGGGGCTCCATCTACTGGTATGTCTGTGAAATAAAGACCTGGTAAATTTCCTTCATTGTCAAGTCAAGTCAAGAGAGTTTATTGTCATGGAATTTGGAACAGGGAGTAGAATTTGTAACAAGAGACCACCCTTTATGCCACATGTCCATTATCCCTTTACCTTGTAATTTGGAAGATCTCTTGATCGCATCCTGTGCATCCGTAGCTCTCTGTGACCTGAAACGTCACCCATTCCTTCTCTCCTGCTGAGTTTCTCCAGCTTTTTGTGTCTTTCTAGAGGGTAATGAAATTTCCTTTTGTTTGTCGCATCCAGAGGTGATTTTCTCTCAACCATATAGTGGTACAGCTGCAAAAGGATCAACAATCCACAGTGGAATTCCTTCTCTGAGATGTGAAGCTTAGGAATTCTCTTTGACCAGAGTCTGGCCCATCAAATATAATTAGAAAATAGAACAGCACAACATGGGAACTGCCACTGATGAAGGATCTCAACCCGAAACGTCACCTATCCCTTTTCTCCAGAGATGCTGCCTGACCCGCTGAGTTACTCCAGCATTTTGTGTCTGTCTTCGGTGTAAACCAGCATCTGTAGTTCCTTTTTACACAGCAACTGGCCCACAAAACCCACAGTGAACACGGTGCCATGTTAAACTAATCTCCTCCGCCTGTACATAATTCATGTCTCCTTATTCCCAACACATGCACATCATTGGCACTTGTGTCAAGAAATGTGAGTTGAATAAAATGTTTATTTGAGGTTTTTTTTAATACATTTTATGCATTTTTTATTCCATATCTCAGATTGTTTTGGTGGTGATGTGTGAATTCTATAAGGGAGAACTCCAATTACACAACTGGCTGTAGTGCAAGGTAACATGGGCACTTAGAGCATAGAACATAGAACAGTACAGCACAGGAACAGGCCCTTCAGCCCACAATGTCCCTGACAAACATGATGCCAAGTCAAATTAATCTCTTCTGCCAGCACACGATCCATATCCCCCCAATTCCTGCACATGCTGTGCCTGTCCAAAAGCCTCTTAAACCCCACTTACCCCATTTGTGTCCAACATCATCTCTGGCGCTGTGTTCCAGGCACCCACTACTCTGTGTAAAAGAAAACCTGCCCAACACATCTCCTTTCAACGTTGACCCTCTCCCCTTAAAGCTCTGCACTCTAGTCTTTGATATTTCCATCCTGGAAAATTAGTTCTATCTATCCTCTATCTAAATTATGCCTATCATAATTTTATATATCTACACTATAATTAAGGCTTCAAGTGAGATTTGTTTTCTTCAGAGAAATGGAAAGTTAAGGTGCACTTCAGGGGAATGAAGAACTTGAATGCGAATTGGCAACAATATGGATTTGACACAAGGATTTGATCATCTATGATCTTATTAAAGGGCCTGTCCCACTTTCACGACCTAATTCACGACCTCTGCCGAGCTTGCCCTCGACTCATACTCGCAGCATGGACGTCACGAGGTCCTAGGAGGTCGTAGGTAGGTCATGGGAGGTCATAAGTAGGTCATGGGAGGTCGTAGGTAGATCGTAGGAAGTCGTAGGTAGGTCATAGGTCGTAGGTAGGTTGTAGCAGGTTGTGATGCTAGTTGTAGGTACTCGTGGCATCAAGTAGGTCGGGGTGTTTTTTCAACATGATGAAAAATGTCCACGAGTAAAAAAGATCGTGAATTAGGTCGTGAAAGTGGGACAGGCCCTTTAAAGGTGGAGCAAGATCCATGGATTCATATGACTGCTCCAGCTTGTATTAATGTTCTTACGGAACTCACAACATTGTTTAAGCTTGAGTAAGAAACATGCTTATTGTATACATTGAGTTTTAACCCAACTGGATCTGAATGGCCCATGGATTTGGTGGTTCTGAAGAAGGGTTCCATCCCAAAACGTTGTCTGCACATTTCCCCCAACAGACGATGCCTGAACCACTGTGTTCCTCCAACACTTTGTGCTTTGCTGTGGTGTTGGTGAGTTTCGTTGAGGCGGCTTGATTCAGTTCATCGTGCCTTGTCCTTCTCATCACCGAGGGCTGCAGCATTTCCTCAGGGACCATGCATCCCGCAACCTGCACTGAGTCACTGTGTAGGAAAGAACTGCAGATGCTGGTTTAAACCAAAGAAAGACACAAAATGCTGGAGTAACTCAACAGGCCAGGCAGCATCTCTGGAGAGTAGGAATGGGTGACGTTTCGGGTCGAGACCCCTCTTCAGGGTCCCGACCCAAAACATCACCCATTCCTTCTCTCCAGTGTGCTACCTGTCCCACTGAGTTACTGCAGAATTTTGTGTCTATCTCCACTAGCCCAGATCGCTTCTGTCTGCCTCAATACAAATGTTTGCCCTTCAGCTTTATTTATTGCTGTGCAAAGAACAATGTGTTTCTGCAAACCCAATAACACAATGGGTGCTTTCCCATGATATTAACCATGAGCAAGATCTCCCAGGCGATATAGGGGGTGCGTTGGTGAGAATATTGTGTGTGTGACATGGTGGGAACCATATGAACGAAGATTGGAGACAGGAGTGTTTAAATTGCAGTAACTGAAGAAAGGTTAAGGTCAACTGGTTTTGTAATATTCACCAACAAAGATAGATTAGAATCTTTGCATTAATATTATTCTGAAAGCTTCAGCAAAACACTGCTGTGCAAAGAGCTAACAAAAGCTACAGATTTTATTTTCCGTGTGTTTATTAAGTTGGTCATCATAACCGAAACAAATTTCTAAAGGACAGTAGGATAAATGAAAGGCAGTGAATTTACATCATGAAAGGTTTAGTTTATTGCTTTGTTTCATATGTTGTATTTCCTTATGACATTAAAAAAGTGGCAATTTCTACGCTGGTTCTCAGTACAATTTTATCGATCCTAATCTCATTTTCCTGTAACCTACCCTTTCTCACATGCCAGCAATTCCTTACCCACTGACATTAGGGAATAACTACAATGGCCAATTAACCTATTGACCAACAAGTCCTTGGGACGTGACGGGAAGGGGCGGGGGGGGGGGGGGGGGGGGGGGAATGACACTGGAGCACCTGGAGAACCCACAGGATTCCAGGGAAAATAGATACAAAATGCTGGAGCAACTCAGCGGGACAGGCCGCATCTCTGGAGAGAAGGAATGGGTGACGTTTCGGGTCAGGACCTTTCTTCAGACTGGGACCGACCCAGGGGAGAGGGAGAATAGAGGTATGGAAGTTGTGAAAATGATAGATCGAAGCAGACAAGGAAATGTAGAATGGTTCATACTTCTGAGGGGAAGGTGACATCGAGGCGTACACACGGTAAAATTAATCAGGAGGACATTGAAACTAGTCGGAGAACTAGGGTGGGGGAGGGATGTAGAGGGACGGAGTTTCAGGGAAACTCAACATAGACTATAACAGGGCTCAGGACTGATTGAGGTTGCTGGAGATGTGATCCAGCAGCACTACCTGCTGTACTACTGCGCTGCACTAGTGCCCACGGCTAAACAAATAAACACTGGAAATAAACACTGGAGGATTCGCTAGGATGAGGGGCAGCTGTTAGGGAGGAGTAAAAGCCTTAATGGATCATGCAGGTAGAGGACATTTAGAGGACTTGCACAAATAGTCCAAATGGCAGATACGAACAAAGAATATTTTTCTTACATAAATATTAAATCATGTATACAATCACGAGGGGAATAAATAAGGTGAATGCACTGAGTGCAGGAATTGAGAGCTAGAGGGCATAGGTTTAAGGTGAGAGTGGAAAGATGTAATAGGAATCAGATGGGTAACTTTTTCCACACAGAGGGAGCTGTGTATATGGAAGGAGCTGCCAGAAAAAGTAGTTGGGTAAGGGGCAATAACAACATTTAAAATACATTTGGGCAGCTGCATGGATAGGAAGGGTTTGGAGGGGTTTGGCCCAAAAGTGGGTAAATGAGACTTGCTTAGATTGTTCACCTTGGTCTGCATGGATCAGCTTAGTTAAGAGATACAGTGCAGAAACAGGCCCTTCAACCCACCGAGTCTTCATTAGTACGGGTGTCAGGGGTAATGGGGAGAAGGCAGCACAATGGGGTGATGAGGGAAAGATAGATCAGCCTTGATTGAATGGCGGAGTAGACTTGATGGGCCAAATGGTCCAATTCTGCTCCTAATACTTATGACATTATGAGTCCGTGCCGACCATTCTCATAGATTAACACAATATGGACAATTTACAATTATACCAAGTCAATTAGCCGACAAACCTGTGTGTCTTTGGAGTGTGGGAGGAAGCCAGAGCTCCTGGAGAACGTCCATGCAGGTCACGGGGAGAACGTACAAACTCGGTACAGCCAAGCACCGACGGTCAGGATTGAACCTGGGCCTCTGGAGCTGTAAGGCCTGTTTCCGCGCTGTATCTCTAAACTAAACTCCAGTAAACTAAAAACTTGAACTTGGAAGAAATGGAGGACAGCTCTTCAAAAATGGCCTTTGCAGATTCCATGGGCAAAGCAGCCACTCCCATCACAGAGTCGCTCTGTGATTCTGTTTGTTCAATGTACTTGAAATTGGATTATGCGTAGGAGGGAACCGCAGATGCTTTTTTACACCGAAGATGGACACAAAATGCGAGAGTAACTCAGCGGGACATGCAGCATCTCTGGAGAAGTCTGAAGAAAGGTGTTGACCCGAAATGCCACCAATTCAGAGATGCTGCCCGTCCCGCTGAGTTACTCCAGCATTTTGAAATCAGATTAAGCGCTTCACAAAGTTCTGCACTATATATCCAAATTGGATATGTGGCACATAATGTTATGTCGCCACTTAGTCCAATTTCTAACTATATGTACTTTCATTGCAATGCTTTATGGATTGTCATATTTAACCAGGCAAATCAGCATTATTTATTCTGGCAGATTACTGCTGGAAATGGGTTTTTGCAGATTATTTGTACATTAAGGGTGGTCATGGTGGTGTAACAGTCGTACACGCTTGCAGCGCCAGAGACCCGGGTTCGGGTGCTGTCTGTACGGAGTTTGTACGTTCTCCCCCGTGACCGCGTGGGTTTTCTCCGAGATCTTCGGTTTCCTCCCTCACTCGAAAGTCGTACAGGTTTGTAGGTTAATTGGGTTGGTGTGTGTGTAAATTGTCCCTAGGATAGTGTTCCTGTGCGGGGATCGTTGGTCGGTGTAGGCTCGGTCGGCCAAAGGGCCTGTTTCCGCGCTGTATCTCTAAACTAAACTCCAGTAAACTAAAAAATTGCATGGATTCTGCGTTTAACCTGAATACGCAGTCAGTGGATGCATACAAAAAGAAATAATTGTTAGTGAAGCTAATCTTTACAAAATCATTGGGGTGCTTTGTAACATGTAGCGTGCAGTTTTCCTGACACCTGGCTGAGTACAGAGCTTGCACCTGCCTCATTGTTCCCACTGGAAAGCAAGCCAGATCGTTCAGGTGCTCTCCCCTGGCAGCAATGATCCGTCAACAAAGGCTGCTATAGCAATGATGGAAAATACTTGGGGGGGTGGGGGGTAGAAAATAGAGGATGAGTGTATGTGCACCGCCCTTGCCACTGTGCTCCTCAACACCAGATGAGTTTTCTGCCACAAGTGGTCCCATGCTACTGCAAGGTATAAGCCTAATGAGCCTACAGAGAGCAGGGGAAATATGTGTTCTACAATTATATCCATTTGGATCTCAAAAGATGCAAATGGAGATTGCAATGTGCGGAGCAGCAAACACTGCAGAGAGTAAGACAGAAGCTCACACATCTGTTGTGCTGCTGCAAGTACGAATTTCATTATTCTGTCTCGGGAAATACAACAACAAAACACTGATGGCTATTGACAAAGAATATCAGTGCAACTTGCCACATGTGACAATAAAGTGCCATTCATAAAGTATCATTCATTCATTCATTCATTCACTATTTGCTTTAGTCCATATCAGTTTGATAATCTGCAATGGGGTTTGTTCATGGTTCAGATACGAGTCAAAGTGAAAGGTTGCAGATTATTTCTGCAGTTTCTATTAGTCAGACAGGGGTAAAGCATCAAGGGGCATTGATGATGTCCTACATGCACCAGCGATGGCAACAGAAATGACAGTGACACTGAGGTGAACAGAGCACGGAGGTGCCAGGTCCAGTTTCATGATTTGCAGGTCTTCAAGGAAAAGATACAGAGTGCAGGATATATTCTCAGCACTGTAGCGCATCAGGGCAGTTATCTGACTGTGATAACACACTGCTGCAGTGGTACACCAGAATCATAATGCCAGTGAATTGTTACACCATAGATGGACTATTAACTCTGTGCCATCTCCCATGTGAACAATCCCTTCACTCTGCACGCCCCAACAAATATTCACCCTCAATTTCCCTTCAGACGCTCAGACTGACTCTGTTTCCGCGCCTCTTCCCCACTCTCGTCCAGCCCAACACACAAGAACTGGGCTCCAGATCCTGGACACACTCAAACACAAAAATATGCTTCACATTCCCCCTCGTATCTTCCGCCCATTTAGAAAATTCTTCAACATTACTTTGACAATACCACAGGGTCATGATTATTTTGTAATACTTCATAGTACTGATCAAAAACAAATGTATTTATGCACAAAGTATTGGAATAAATCAGCAGGTCAGACTTAAGTCTGGAGAAGAGTCCTGACCTGTAACTTTGCCTTTCCATGTCCTCCAGAGATGTGGCCTGACCTGCTGAGTTAAGCCCCTGTCCCACTTACATGCCCTTGGCACGCTAATTATGCTTCCTCGTGGTCGCGTTGAGGCGAGACGGTCCCGCAAAGATCGCGCGTGACTTCATGCGCCAGCATAGCCGTCTGGAGCGCATGACATCATTTGAAGACGGACACAAAATGCAGGAGTAACTCAGCGAGACCGGCAGCATCTCTGGAGAGAAGCAATGGGTGATGTTTCGGGTAGGGACACTTCAGTCTGAAAAAAAGGGTCTCGACCCGAAACGTCATCCATTCCTTCTCTCCAGAGATGCTGCCGGTCATTTGCCTGCTTCTGCTGCTGTTGGAGGTGAGGCGTTGCGTCGCTCCAGGGTCTTGGGCCTGTCCCACTTTGGCCGTCAGTTACGCCACAGGCCGGTGGTGCGCAAATATTTTGTTTGCTACAAAACTTCGGAGCACTGCACGATACCACGCACAATCTATACCCCTCCGCGCTTCTCAGTGGGACCGGCTCCACGCGGCCATACGATGCCCGTGCGCCTCAACATGACGACGAGGTCGCGTAATTTGTGGGCCAAGGACACGTAAGTGGGACAGGGCCTTTACTCTCGCTCTTTATGTTTATGCAAGATTCCAGCATCTGCAGATGTCTTTGTTAAAGCTGTGTTCTTTATTTAATATAAGCCAGGATGCATCACATATGCATTAGCCTGCGCAATATGACTCTGCCAACCAAATCTTTTGAGCAAATGACCAGAAACCTGATAAAAGGTGTAGGTTTTATCATATATGTTCACAGAAAAGGAGGCAAAGAATTTAGGAAACATTTCTGCAGCCCGGAGCCTAGCACCATTCAGGGTAGTTGCCTGACTGTGACTGAGTCTGTGGCTCTGAGCCAATATTCCACTTTCAATCCCAGAGCTGATCTTAGGTGAGGCAGAAACAGAGTCATTATGATTAATCTCATTGTTCCGGGAAAGATTAATGGGTCCTTGTCCACCATTTGGTCTCCAGACACTAGATTTTGCAGAATGTATGCATGGTGGTTGGTTGAGATGCTTTATGGTAAGTGTGCAGTTAAAGAAATATCGGCACCTTGTGTGTTAAACCATCTGCTCCTAAAAAAAAAACTCTCTCACCTGTATCCACTTACATTATGTGCCACGTTTTGTCCTGCCCCTCCACTCTTCCAGCTTTCTTACACCCACAGTGAAATCATTTTTTTTTTCAAAGTACACAAAATAGTCGCCACAAAGGTGCTGACCAAGTTATAAAAAGTACTCATCCCTTCTTCATTCACCCCCACGCCGGGCCCCCCTTGGTTCTCGCCACCCCCCACGCCGGGTCCCCCTTGCCACTGTTCAAAGAATGTATGAAATTATTTGATTTAACATTTTGACTATTGCCGCCTCTCCCTTAATGTTCCCTTGTGTTATTTTTATTGTTTTGCTTTCAAGAGTGGGTTAGATTTAGCTCTTAGGGCTAAGGGAATCAAGGGTACTGATTTTGGATGATCAGCCATGATCCTATGGGCCCCCAAAGAGCCAATAGCCTACTCCTGCACCTATTTTCAACGTTTCTATCAATAAGTTGCCTTCTCACTGTCAAAATGATGGAACTCTCTTCCACAAAATATCTGGTTGGTTTGGTTTGGATACTCCTTTGGGGGCAGTTACACACTTCTCCAGTTGTTGGTGCCTTACAGAGAGACCGCAAAGGGGGCATTTTACTGCAAGCATAGAACAACACGGTTCTGTCTGAAAACTGAAGGGACTTTGCAGCTAAGGTTTATGGTGCCATTTCTAAATAATCTAGGGACAATTTCATTGCCCTGTCAGGGACACATGACAATAAACTCTCTTGACTTGTCTTGACATGATTAGATTATAACGCCCCATGGATTCAGTAAATATTGGAACTATATCATGTATAAATGGCATTATTTGCCAGGTAGATATTGTGAGCATCCTGTTTGATTCCCATCACATGCCTACGTTTTTGCCAGCACCAGTTTATTACTTTGTGCATAGATGTGTCTCTTGACCTAAGGAAAGGAGCTAGGTTTGCCTAATCCATTGAGTGGTGACATTTTAAAGCAAACCATTTTTTAAAAAAAACCTTACATTTCAGAAGTGCCTTTGCAAACCGTGGAGATCATCCGAAGGGATTTTTAGTCAGTTATCAATTTTCCTAATATAAGGTCAGAGGCATCCAAACTCAGCTGTCTGACCCACTGAGTTATCTCCAGCTTTTTGTGTCTATCTCCGGAAACTCCCACATGACCCAGGAAATGTAAAGATACCTTCGTTGAACATGCATGGCCCGGCAAAAATATTTTCCTTTTGCTGGTGACATTTGAAGGATAATATTGACTGATCGTCAAAAAATGCCCTGGGATCTTTTCCAATCCAGCTGAGCATACAGATGTTCACAGCCTCTGTAAAACCTCTGTGAACATCTTGGCTAGATGACTCCTGACCAAGTGCTGTTGCCTCAGAACCGCAGTCTATGTGCCACACTGGTTAATTTACAGGGGTCCCTGTGTGGCCACATTTCCTGCTAGAGGCAAGAAAAAAGTGTTCCCGATGTTGGAGGAGTGCAGAACCAGGGGCCACAGTTTAAGAATAAGGAGTAGGCCATTTAGAACAGAGATGAGGAAAAACGTTTTTCACCCAGAGATTTGTGAATCTGTGGAATTCTCTGCCCGAGAAGGCAGTGGAGGCCAATTCTCTGGATGCTTTCAAGAGAGAGTTAGATAGAGCTCTTAAAGATAGCAGAGTCAATGGGATATGGGGAGAAGGCAGGAATCGGGTACTGATTGTGGATGATCAGCCATGATCACAGTGAATGGCGGTCTGGCTTGAAGGGCCGAATGGCCTACTCCTACACCTGTTGTCTATTTTTGTTGTATTACTGGCTGCTTTGCCTGGTCAGCTTTGGGATTTAGTTGTCTAGCGGCAGGTAGATTAGTTTAAAACCTGCCCTTACTTCCCCCTACATCCTCAGTAGACGCACAGACTATTCTTTCCCATCTCCGCATCCAATGAAAAACACGATAAATAATTCTGTTTGTAAAGTTCAGGAGCATAATCTCCTTTAGCGAAATGATTTAAAATGCAGGCTCTGTCTATGAGTGGTTATTGAGGTCGCCACATCTACACTGAAGCAAGGGGAAGTTAACTATTTTATTACCGCTTTTCCTTCGATGGATAGTGGAGAATGGTAGCACTGCAAAGAGGTGGTAGGTGACGTTATTTTCTTTATTAGATTTCATGATGTTATGGAAGATAGACTTAACATGCTGGAGAAGCTCAGCGGGTCATGCAGCATCTCTGGAGAAAAGGAATAGTTGACGTTGTGGGTCGAGACTTAAAATGTTATAGGACTGCAGGAAATGTTACTCAAAATGATTAAACAAGGATTTAAAATTAGCAGCAAAGTTTGGGATAGTAAAGACTTTCAGCCCTCTAAATTTTGCCAACTTTCATTGAGTGAATACAGTCATAAACCTCTGATAAAATGGACTGTAGTTTTGCGAGAACTCACTGCACAGATTGCTAACAAAGTGGTAAAAGGTTGCTAAAATACAATGATGATCTGACACTGAGGTGTTGTGACTGTAAAGATGATTCCGTTTTTATTCTGTCCTTGGCAGATTTAACCTTTGCGTTTAATATCTATTAATAATCTCATTTGAGGGGGAAGAAGTCATTTAGCAGACAACTGAATAAGGAGTATTGCAGAATTTATTAAATGAAGAATTGGGGCCAGAAATCAAAACAACATTGGAAGCAGGTTGGATATTCAAGATCCTACTGAGCTGAAAGATAACAGGTTTAGTAACAGTCGGGGGTGTAAATTGCCATCACTCAACCTGTCAAATGTTTTAATGAAATTAAAAGTCCCAAGGCTAATAATCATCTGAATGTGTACTGATGCTTTAAACAGCAATTCTCTGGGAATATTGGATGCAAGATCTTCCTGCTTGTCTATAGCAAGGGAGGGACACAGGTGATTTTAGTCGTGTGATGCAAGGGGTGGCTTGGTCAGGGGATAGGGGCATCAGGTAGAGGTGGTGAACACATTAATAGCCCATAATCTGTTCATTTGCACTTTATCAGTTTAGTTATTCATGTGTGTATATATTTATACAATGGTACATGGACACTCTGATCTTTTCTGTATTCGTACCTACTATGTTCTGGTGTGCTAAAGCAAAGCAAGAAGGTCATTGTCTTATCAGGGACACATGACAATAAATACTCTTGAATACATATTGTCCCATCCTGGAAAAGGGGAGTGGAAGGGTCAATTGTGTGGGTATTTTACACAACAGAAAACAGTGCGGATAGCCGTTTAATATGTTCTCATGCCCCTCATAGTCGCTGGTTGGACATCAAATTGACCCTGCTGCAAAGTGGTGTTTATGTTCTTAAGTTATGAGAGCTTTGTATGGAGGTCATCACAACTGGGTATCGCAGGTTAGCGCTGCTGCCTCAAGCTGGGTTGGATCCCGTAGCGTGCCATCTGCATGGAGTTTGTCCAGTTTTTCCGTGAGCACGTCCGCTTTCTATGAGCATAACGGATCCTTCCCATGTCCCCAAGTATGTGCAGGTTAGTAGATTAATTGGTCACTATACATTGCCCATGTTCAGAACGGAGACGAGGAAACAGTTTTTTCTCACAGAGAGTGGTGAGTCTGTGGAATTTTCTGCCTCAGAGGGCGGTGGAGGCAGGTTCTCTGGATGCTTTCGAGAGAGCTAGATAGGGCTCTTAAAGATAGCGGAGTCAGGGGATATGGGTAGATGGCAGGAACGGGGTACTGATTGGGGATGATCAGCCATGATCACATTGAATGGCGGTGCTGGCTCGATGGGCCGAATGGCCTACTCCTGCACCTATTGTCTATTGTCTATTGTCTATTTAGGTAGATGGTAGAAGAATCAGGGTGTGGGATATGAGAGAGAATAGCTTAAAGGAAATAAATGAGGAGATGGCTTTGATGGAAGAAATGCAGATGCTGGTTGACACACAGGAGTCTGAAGAAAGGACTCAACCTGTAACGACACCTGTCCATGTTCTCCAGAGTTGCTGCCTGACCTGCTGAGTAACTCCAGCACTTTGTGTCCGTTTGTGTATTACATCCACAGTTCCTTGTTTCCACTTGTTGTAATGGCGATTGCTCTGGAGTCATTCTGCAGAGGTCCTCTCGTCAGAAGCAAAGATCTTTGATCAGAAGTAGCTGTGCTCCTTTCCTCTCACCAACCCCCACATATCACTGGGATATTTCACACTTCTGCATTAGTCGAGCTGGGAGCTGAAATCTCAGTGTGAAATGCTGTAGTGTGAAATATCCAAATGGTAGCAGGCGCTACAGGCAGCATTAACCAACGTTTTGGATGATGGGAGATGATATTATTTAAGCCCAACAATCTATACATTCATGATTGATGATGCTAATAAAATATGGAATAAATGTAACAGCCATGTTAATAAAATAATAATTTTGGCGAGGCATAGTGGCATTGCTGCCTTATAGCACCAGAGGACCACGTTTGATCCTGACGACAGGTGCTGTCTGTACAGAGTTTGTACGTTCTCCCCGTGACCGTGCGAGTTTTCCCCGGGTGCTTCGGTTTCATCCCACATTCCAAAGACGGATAGATTTGGAGGTTAATTGGCTTCAGTAACGATTGTAAATTGTCCCTTGTGCATAGGGCAGGGCTAATATGCAGTGTGATCGCTGGTCAGCACGGATGCGGTGGGCCGAAGGGCCTGTTTCCGCGTGGATCTCTAAACTAAACGAAAGTTCATCCAAATTTCCTTTTCACCCAGATCTGTCCATCTGGGTGAGGGCCATTCTTGAAGGCTCGGTTTGAAGGCCAACTCCACATCTGAAAGATCAACAAGCCACCTTCTCTCCCCAGTGCTTACTTGGCTCGTGGAGATGAGGAATTACCTCATACTTATCCACCCCTAAAAAGGGCACAGCTGAGAAATGTTCCCAGCTTCCATTGTCACTCATTTGGTACAAAACAGGTGTAAAAAATATTGAGAAATGTATTAGTGCCATCTTAGGGCTTGTTTACTCATTTGCCCAAACCGTCACTGCCTTGTTGGAGAGTTTTGGTTTTGGATAAACATTTAGATGGGCAAACACAACTAAGCTCATCTCCCAACGACCCTATCGAGTCCCAGACTAAGCTGGAGACAGCACAGCGACGCAGAGCTAGAGTTGCGCCAGAGACGGACGGGATAGGCGGCGACTAAACCGTCTCCCCACCTTGTTTGCCAGGTGAGGAGGGGGCTGCGGACCCCCAGCAGGCCCAAAAACCAGCAGGTTCAAAGGGTGGATGAGCCCCTAGCGAGCCAACGGCCATCCACGCTTAGTAGAGGTTTTGATCACTGTCGTACATAGCATTGTAAGGAGTGAAGAAAAACATTAAATATAATTCTTCCCTCTCCTTGCATCCCACAAGAGACATTGTTAATTGATTTATTATGCTATCTATTGAGCACTCTGTTTACGAAAATGTCATGCAGCTGCACGTCAGAATTTAATTTCTCTATTTCGGTACGTATGACAAGGAAACACTCTTGACTTGACTCTTGAGTTAAAGCCCTGTCCCACAGTACGAGTTAATTCAAGAGTTCTCCTGAGTTTGCCCTGATTCGAACTCGGAGATTTACGGTAATGGCCGCTCGTAGGTACTCGGGGCTCTCGTGGACATTTTTCAACATGTTGAAAAAACTTCACGAGTCTTCCCGAACTTTTCCGAGTTCCTGCCGTTAGCGTTACGAGCCGCTAAGAGACGTCCCCGAGCTCCGACGTACCCGTTACGTACATTCTACGTGCTTCTACGAGTTTGATTTTTTTTTAAACTCGGGAGAGCTCTTGAATGAACTCGTAAAGTGGGACAGGGCTTTAACCTTGCAGAAACAAAGAACTGCAGATTCTGGTTTATACAATACAATACAATACCAGTTATTGTCATTTGAACCTCATTGAGGTTCAAACGAAATTTAGTTTCTGCAGTCATACAAACAAAAGAACCAAGACACAACACAGTTTACACAAACATCCATCACAGTGAATCTCCTCCTCACTGCGATGGAAGGCAAAGTCTTATCTCTCCCCTGCACTCCCCACTCTTCTCCCGATATCAGTCAAAGCCCCCGGCGGGCGATGGTAAATAAGTCCCGCGGCCATTTGGGCTGCGCCGGGCGATGCAAGGCCCGGCTCTGGGTCTTGATGTTGGAGCCCCCGGCGGGCACTAGCAAGTCCCGCGGCCATTAAAGCCGCGCCGGGTCATTTTCAACCCCGCTACTCGGGCGGGAGAAGTTGCCGCCGCGGGAGCTCCGAAAAGCGGTCTCCCACCGGGGCCCCGCGAGCTCCCGGTGTCACCGTCCACCGGCCGGCAGCTGGAGCCTCCGAATCTCTGGGGTCGGGCAGCAACAGCGCGCCACCACCGCTCCTCCCGTTCCTAACTCGGCCAGCTCCACGACGGTGAGTAGTCCGCAGGCCCCGCGACCGGAGCCCCAGGTCCGGCTGGAGGCCCCTCCACGGTACTAGGCCCCAACCACAACGGAGACCCGACAGAGGAAAGGTCGGGTCCTCCGTACAGGGTAAAGATTTTAAAAGTTACCCCCACCCCGCCCCCCACCCCCCCACACATATCCAGCGACCCGAAATGTCACCTATCCTTTTCTCCAGAGATGCTGCTTGACCCGCTGATTATCTCCAGCATTTGTGTCCAGCTCAAGCAACCTTAGCCGTCAGTAATATTCTGACCTGTTTGAAATGAATGAAGCACACTTCTAGGATTCCATTCGCAGAGCATTGAAGCATTTCATCATATTCTGGGTAAAATCTGAAGTTACAAAATTCAGAGCTGACCTCTGCTTGACTTCAGGTCGATAATTGTGGAAGAACTGCAGGTCTCAGTGTTTGAACAGATGGTTTGAGCAGTTAAAGATCTAAATTTCATTCTTTACCATGTAAGGATTTAAATAATCCATCAAAAACTGAGGATCAGCCATTGCATGCACACTGATAACTAGGGCACGGCAATCTTTGCAAGGAAATGTATATTTAATATGCTTGTTTTTGAACGGATATTACTGTTGACAATTGGTACAAATGTCTATTTCTGTCTCTGGAAGGACAGAAAATCTGGAGATCTGTGTGAGCAGTAAATTAAACCCTAATCCCACCATGGCCATTCTGATCTTCTCCAGAATCTCAGAGGCAAAGAACCATCCAGCATGGAAATAGGCCCTTTGGCCCCTCATCCATGCTAGCCAAGCTCTCTAACTGAGCGTCCCATATCCCCATGCCTGGCCCATATCCCTCCAAACCCTGCCCGTTATTTTGAATGTCGTAATTGTACCTGCCTTTAACATTTTCCCTGGCAGCTCGTTTTATATGCCCACCACCTCTCAGTGAAAACGCTGCCCCTCCAGTGTCTATTGAATATTTTCCCTCTCACCTGAAACCTATGCTCTCCAGCTTTAGGCTCGCTCTCTCTCCCCCTCTCTCCCCCTCTCCCCCTCCCCCTCCCCCCTCCCCCCCCTCTCTCCCTCCTCCCTCCCTCTCTCTGTCCTCATTCTCTCTCTCTCCCTCCCCCTCTCCATACCCCTACCGCTCGGGATAACATTCTCCAAAGTTCTGAGAAAGTGGCACGGTGGCACAGCGGCAGAGTCGCTGCCTTACAGCACTCGCAGCACCAGAGACCCGGGTTCGATCCCGACTACGGGCACTGTCTGTACGGAGTTTGCGTGGGTTTCTCCGAGAGCTTCGGTTTCCTCCCACACTCCAAAGATGTACAGATTTGTAGGTTAATTGACTTGATATAAGTGTAAATTGTCCCCAGTGTTCGGATAGTGTTAATGTGCGGGGATCGCTGGTGGGTGCGGACTCGGTGGGTGAAGGGCCTGTTTCCCTGCTGTATCTCTAAACTGAACTGAATTTAACTAAGTGGACAATAGATCAGCCCTGTCTGTGTAGAGGTCTGAGACAGCCTTCTAGTGCCCTCCAGTGGTGTCGGTGTGTGAGCCTGCTCACATGAACATTACTCCAGTCAACAGCAGTCAGAGACTGGAATATTGAGGACAAAACAACAAACTGTAGGAATAACTCAGCAGATCAGGCAGTATCTGAAGAAGGAATGGACAGACAATGTTTTGGCCAGTCTGAAGAAGGCTCCCAACACCAAAATGTTATCTGTCCGCCTCCCTCCGCAGATGTTGCCTTATCCAGCAGTTTGTTTCTTAGTTAAAAACAGTGCCATTTTTGTGAATGTACTAACCTGCACAGCAAACCATAAATGTAACACAAGTATTTATTAATCATTCTCAGCTAATGAATTAAACTTTTCTTCAGAGTTCAGTTATTATATTACACGTTAGAGAGTCACAATGTTTGGTATATAGATGGGGAAACAGTGCTGATAAATGCAGCTTAATTTTTAATTGATATGTGTGATGGCACCTTTTTTTGTCTAGTATAGGGGGACTGGTTGAAAGCATTTCTGTGGAGCGTCCCTCGTGGGATCTTTGTTAAATGCCGGCCGTCTATTGACCTTTCCGGCATTCCCACTAACAAACCTCTGCAGATGTGGACTCTTATACATCCGTGAGACCAAACGCAGACTGGGCAATCGTTTCGCTGAACACCTTGGCTGACCTACCTGATCTCCCAGTTTTAACACTTTAATTCCCCTTCCCATTCCCACAATGGCCTTTCTGTCCAAGGCCTCCTCCATTGTCAGAGTGAGGCTGAACGCAAATTAGAGGAACAGCACCTCATATTTCGCTTGGGCAGCTTACAACCCAGTGGTATGAATATTGATTTCTCAAACATCAAGTAACCCCTGAATTCCCTCTCTCTTCATCCCTCCCCCACCCAAGTCACACCAATCTTCGTTCACACCTAGCTACAGCTAACAATGACCTGTTCCCTTTATCTTTTTTGCATATCTTTCATTAATTTGTTCTATATCTCTCCAAATCCTCGTCTATATCTCTTGTTTCCCTATCCCGTGACTTTCCGTGTGAGGAAGGGTCTCCACCCAAAACGTCGCCCATCCCTTTTCTCCAGATATGCTCCCTGAGTTACTCCAGCATTTTGTGTTTGTCTTCGGTGTAAGCCAGCATCTGCAGTTCCTTCCTACACATGACGTCTGCAGATTTCTGTGGTACCCTGTTCTGCGCCCAATTTGCCAGGCTCTCCTAACCAGAGAGTCAAAATGTAAACATCAGAAGCCGCGGTCTCCGGTTGGAAGCGGCTGATTCGGAAACTCCAAGCCGCTGAGTGTGTTCCTCCGTTCCGATGTCGGAGTTCCGATCATCCGGCGAGAGGACCGGTACATCGGGCCGTCCGTAGCGGCGACTGCGGAGGGTTCGAAGGTCCTGACCACGGGTGAACAAAGAGGAAGATGACTGAACCTTATTGCCTTCCATCACCACAGTGTGAAACGTTGGTTCCGCTTGTGGTGGACGCTTATGTTAAATTCTATTGTGCATTGTGTTCTTTTTATTCGCATGGATGAATGTTAACCCAATTGGTGCATGTGACAATAAATGTGAACTTGAACTGGAACTAAAGTAAATCAAAAAAAAAAGTTGCAGATGCTCGATATCTGAAGGAGAAACTGAAAATGTTGGAAGCACTCAGCAGGTGGGGCAGGTAGAGTTTAGTTTATTATCACGTATACTGAGGTACAGTGAAAAGCTTTTACGTGCTAACCAGTCAGCAGAAAGACAATACATGATTACAATCGAGCCATCCAGCCATCCAGGGTTTGTGGAATGAGGAATAGTTAACATTGGAACTCGTTATCAGTCCCAGATTCTTGGTATCTCCTTCGTGTCCCAGAAGCACAAAGGTTGCTTTTAATTACAGAGATCATTTGCAGCCTTGCGGTGATTTCTCCATTCAAGCATTCAGCAGATTTTTGCCACATTTTAGGGTTTAGTTCTGAAAGATGAGGATGCAAATAGCTCTCGCTGATGTGGTGCACTTGTGGATACTGTCAACATCACGTCACGAGATGTGTCGTAGAAAGCATTTTATCGGGTTGCATCACGGCAAGAAATTGCAAAGTTGTGGAGGCAGCCCAGACCAACATGTGAACCAACCTCCCTTCCATTACCCCACGGAATCTCTCTATCCCTCCCCACCCTAGTCAGCCTACTAGTTTCACTGTCGTCCTACTTCATTTCTCTGTTCATATCACCTCATCCTACAGCCAACAATGCACCATTGTGGGCTCCACCCTTCCTTGGTCATCTTTACTGGCCTTGATTTGTTCTTGTCATGCCTGTGTGGCAATGCCTGACAGGGCGTCTCACTGTGCGAGTTGACCCACGAGGTACCCCGAGTGACAGACTCGTGGCTGTGCACGAGACTGCAAGTTTATGATCAAGTGTGTAACCGAGTTCCCACGGGTATGTCATTGCTGCGATGTTCCTAGTTCCTCTCCCGAGTTAGCAAGTTCCTCTCCCGTTACTCTTGAGCCAACCGTGAATGAAGGTATGTTTTAATAAAACAACAATGTTAAAATACATCTCCATCCTGTGGTTTTGAGATTTCAGCGCGGCGGCATCTATTGATATGACCTACAATGGGAAAATGCGCATCCTCCAGTAACCAAGCATTTCTTGTTGTTTTATGTTTTTAAATACTTTTTTGCAATGGATCTCTATTTTAAATAATTTTAAAAAAGGAAGCAGCCCGGGTGACTGACATTGAGCGGCCGCCGGGACCCGACAGCAGACACACACACACACACACACACACACACACACACACACACACACACACACACACACACACACACACACACACACACACACACACACACACACACACAGATACACACAGACAGCAGGACTGGCCACCACTTCAGAGGAAGGAAGCAGCTCGGGTGACTTTGAGCGGCCGCCGGGACCCGACATCAGACACACACACAGATACAAACAGATAGACAGAGAGGGAGAGAGAGAGACACACACACACACACACACACACACACACACACACACACACACACACACACACACACACACACACACATACACACAGACAGCAGGACTGGCCACCACTTCAGAGGAAGGAAGCAGCTCGGGTGACTTTGAGCGGCCGCCGGGACCCGACAGCAGACACACACACAGATACACACAGATAGACAGAGAGGGAGAGAGAGACACACACACACACACACACACACACACACACACACACACACACACACAGATACACACAGACAGACAGAGACACACACACACACACACACACACACACACACACACAGAGATACACACAGACAGCAGGACTGGCCGCCACTTCAGAGGAAGGAAGCAGCTCGGGTGACTGACATTGAGCGGCCGCCGGGACCCGACAAGGCTCTTGGGTGCTGGGATCATTCTCTGCGGGATGGTTAGCGCGGGAGACATGTGTAGGAGAGGAGTGCTGACTGCAGGCAGACACTTTGGTAGTGATTGCCCACCAGCCTCAAAAGCCGCTGTGTTTCCCTGTCCCTATGATAGCAGGGGGCATTCAAGCAGCACAATAGCCCCCTCCCCCTCCACGCCAACACAAAGGGCAACGATCCCAAGGCTTTAGGGGCAGAAACGGAAGGCAGACGCAACAAGCTGGCGTAACACGGGCCAGGTAACATCTCTGGAGAAGGTGACGTTTTGGATAAGGGCTCGTCTTCTGAAGAAGGATCTCGACCCGAAAAGTCACCTATTCCTTCTCTCCAGAGTTGCTGCCTGACCCGCTGAGTTACTCCAGCTTTTTCGTTGAATGGGTGACGTTTCGGGTCGAGACCCTTCTTCGGACTGAAAATAAAACTTGCCTCACTTGAAGCAGCTTGTAAATTAAAACATAAAATCAAAAAATATTAAAGGTCGACTCATTTATGTGCTGTATTCATTCACCTGGCCTATTGCTGTCCTCCCTCGTCCACCGTGAGCGCTGGACAACTCACCGGATGGAAACCTCCGCTGCATCCCGGGCGGAGGGCGATGATCACCGGACTGACCGGCAAGTAGAGGCGGCGGGTCGGCCAAGCCGGGCTCCCCGCCACCGGGATAGACACCAACTACTGGACTAAGCTCAGCGGGATCTCTGGAGAAGTCTGAAGTAAGGTCTCGACCCGAAATCTCACCCATCCCATCTCTCCAGAGATGCTGCCTGTCCCTCGGAGTTACTCCAGCATTGTGTGTGTCTATCTCCGGTGTGAACCAGTATCTGCAGTTCCTTCCCAATCCCACACTCTCGGCCCCGGGGGGGTGGATGGAGCATCACACGTGGACACATCCCACCCACCACCCCAGGACTTGCCCCTTCGGCAGGTCTTTAAGCCGTTCATTGAGACAGAGTGAAGCCACGGGGCAGGCGCCTCAGTAATAAAGGACAAGTGGCAGAAAGGCCGAAGATAGACACAAAATGCTGGAGTAACTCGGCGGGACAGGCTGCATCTCTGGAGCGAAGGAATGGGTGGCATTTTGGGTAAGTCTGAAGAAGGGTCTCGACTCTATTCCTTCTCTCCAGAGATGCTGCCTGGTCCGCTGAGTTACTCCAGCATTTTGTGTCTATCTTTGGTTCAGTCTTTACTCGAGCAAAAGAACAGATTATTAAAGTTCCCACGGTAGACTCACGAGACACTAAGATAAACGCACGGGGCCACTACGTTATTACAACGAGTTTAAATGTTTCCATTTTTAACTTGAACAGTTAATTTGACTCGTGGAAAAAAATCAAACATGTTTGATTTTTTTCACGAGTTAACAAGTTTCCCGAGTACCTGCCGTTAGCGCCACGAGTCGATAAGTTGCTCGTGCGAGTTCCGACGTTCCCGCTACGTGATCACCACGAGTGAAAACTCGGGGTCACTCGTGGGCCAACTCGCACAGTGAGACAGGGGTTTAACTCAAATTTCACCGTACCAATTGGTGAATGTGACAATAAATGTGAACTTGCACTTGAATTAAAGTAAATCAAAAAAAATGTTGCAGATGCTCGATATCGAAAGGAGAAACTGAAAATGTTGGAAGCACTTTTGTTCTTTGGACCTTTTCATATCTCTAATTTCCCTCTCCCCGACTCTCAGTGTGAAGAAGGGTTTTGACCTGAAACGTCACCCATTCCTTCTCTCCAGAGATGCTGCCTGACTCGCTGAGTTACTCCAGCATTTTGTGTCCATTGACTCCATCTACACTTTATATTGCCTAAGCAAGGCCACCAGCATAACTAAGAACCAGTCGCACATCCTCATTCCCTCTTCTCCCAATCATTCCCTCTTCTCCCCTCTCCCATTAGTCAAGAGGTACAGAAGTTTAAAAATGCATACCTCCTGATTCAAGGATAATTTATTTCCAGCTGTCATCACGCAAATGAATCAACTAGAAAATAGGTGCAGGAGGAGGCCATTCAGCCCTTCGAGCCAGCACCGCCATTCAATATGATAATGGAGTCAATGGACACAAAATGCTGGAGTAACTCAGCGAGTCAGGCAGCATCTCTGGAGAGAAGGAATGGGTGACGTTGCAGGTCAAAACCCTTCTTCACGGGTCCACTATCAATGACCCGTGCCTGCCTTCTCCCCATATCCCTTGACTCCACTAGCCCCTATAGCTCTATCCAACTCTCTCTTAAATCCATTACTGTTCTCATTAGCGAGAGAACGGTCCTGACCTCCCATCTACCTTATGGGAGATCTTCAAGATATCTTTAATCTGACTTTATTGTACTTTATCTTGCGCTAAATGTTATTCCCTTTATCCTGATTCTGCACACTGCGGGCTTGATTGGAATCATGTATAGTCTTTCTGCTGACTGGATAGCACGCAACAAAAAGCTTTTCACTGTGCCTTGGTAAACCTGTCAATTGTAAAATGAAACAAAACAAAATCAATGTATTTTGCTCCCGTTGCAAAGCTGTGGTCCTCGTCCCGTTGTGGAGCCTGGTCAACGGCGTATTAAGGGAGTGCCTCACTGTCAGTGGTTCCGCCTTTCATACGAAACCTTCACTCTCATGTGCACCCAACGATCCCATGGCACTGCTCAGTAAAGAACGAGAGTGTTCTTCTCTGTGTCCAAACCAACATTTTTTTTCAATCGTTGCTACTGATCCAGTTATTTACTGCGTAGGAAGGAACTGCAGATGCTGGTTTAAACCGAACATAGACACAAAATGCTGGAGTAACTCAGTGGGACAGGTAGCATCTGTGGAGAGAGGACGGGTGACATTTCGGGTCGAGACCCTTCATTGCTGCTGTGTGGGTGCTCGCTGTTTGCAGGTGACACTGTACAACGTCAGTGACCATACTTTCCTGTGAGAACTCTTATTAACTTTGAAATTATTGAACAAAGCACAAAGTGTTGGTGGGACTCACAGAGCCAGGCAGCATCTGTGGAGGGAATGTGCAGGCAACATTGCCTCAAAGGGTTGTGAAGGGAGAGAGCGTCACTGTGTTCCAACAGTATTTGGCTGTGCACTTGACGAGTTGTGTCCTGCAGGGTATATGTCTATAGAGGAACTGCAGATGCTGGTTTATTTTTATTTATTTTTTGCATTATTTTTTTTAATAAATGTGAAAAATATCCATCTTCTACATGCACTGGGACACATCCTCAGTGATGTGATCTGGGGTTATCGGGAGTTTTAGGTCTCACAACATCAGACACCCTCGCCCAGGCGACCCAGCCGGGGTTGATCAGGCCCCGACTTGCGTCTCAGCAGCAACCGCCCACGGATCAGCCATCTTAATAACCACTCTGCACGGGTTGGGAGATTCTAGTGCGTGGAGGGACTGGGCTCTGTGGGGTGAGTCCTGGCCAAAAAATGGGTACCGATTATGTTGCCATATCCAAGCTCATTTTTTCCAAATGTACATATGAGAACAGAACATTTAAGTATTATACAAACAATATGGACGGGCATGTTAGAAACATTGAAACATAGAAAATAGGTGCAGGAGGAGGCCATTCGGCCCATCGAGCCAGCACTGCCATTCATTGTGATCATGGCTGATCGTCCGCTATCAATATCCCGTGCCTGCCTTCTCCCCATATCCCTTGACTCTACTAGCCCCTAGAGCTCTATCTAACTCTCTCTTAAATCCATCCAGTGATTTTGCCTCCACTGCCCTCTGTGGCAGGGAATTCCATAAATTCACAACTCTTTGGGTAAACAAGTTTTTTCTCACCTCAGTCTTAAATGACCTCCCCTTTATTCTAAGACTGTGGCCCCTGGTTCTGGACTCACCCATCATTGTGAACATTTTTCCTGCATCTAGCTTGTCCAGTCCTTTTATAATTTTATATGTTTCTTTAAGATCCCTCCTCATCCTTCTAAACTCCAGTGAATACAAGCCTAGTCTTTTCAATCTTTCCTCATATGACATCCCTCCATCCCGCCATCCCAGGGATTATTCTTGTGAACCTACGCTGCACTGCCTCAATCACAAGGATGTCCTTCCTCAAATTAGGAGACTAAAACTGTACAAAATACTCCAGATGTGGTCTCACCAGAGCCCTATACAACTGCAGAAGAACCTATACTGAAATCCTCTTGTTATGAAGGCCAACATTCCATTAGCTTTCTTCACTGCCTGCTGTACCTGCACGCCAACTTTCAGTGACCGGTGTACTTGGACACCCAGGGTCGTTGTACCTCCCCCTTACCTAACCTAACCCCATTGAGATTATAATCTGCCCCCTTGTTTTTGCCGCCAAAGTGGATAACCTCACATTTATCTATATTATACTACATCTGCCACGCATCTGCCCACTCACTCAACCTGTCTAGGTCCCCCTGCAACCTCCTAACATCCTATTCACAGTTCACACTGCCACCCAGCTTTGTGTCATCCGCAAACTTGCTAATGTTGCACCTTGCACGTTTGCGGATGACACAAAGCTGGGTAGCAGTGATAAAAAACAACATTAAAATAAATAAATCAATCAATAAATAAATAATGATGGGGGGGGGTAAATAAAAATAAATAAATACATAGTAAAGTGCAGAAGGTGACTACAGTACATAGGGAGCAGTTCTGTGCAATAAATCTTTGTGAAGACTCTTGTTTCTAAAGTTTCTAACTCTCTTGTCTTCTATCCCTTACTCATAAATTCATTTAAATGGATGGTTTAGAGTGTAGATAGGTTTGTGTTATGTGCCAATATTCTTCTGAGCAAGAAATGACATAAATGGTTGCCAGATTTTGGTTTATGCTGGTTTAAACCGAAGATAGACATAAAAAGCAGGAGTAACTCAGCGAAATGACACCCATTCCTTCTCTCCAGAGATGCTGCCTGTCCCACTGAGTTACTTCAGCATTGTGTGTCTATATCATGCAGGATATAGATGGGATTAGGCCAGGCAGCTGCTCTTGACCAGCACAATTATTATGGGCAGAATGGCCTCCGCTGCTCCTCTAATGCAACATTTTAATGATTCTTTCAAAATAAAAAAAATGTGCTTTTGCCTTTGGTAATCAATCTACTGCGACTGTTTTATCTTGACAAATAACTTTGAAATATTATTTTCAGAAGATCTATTATTTTATAAAGTTGCACATCTGTCAACTGGATGCATATCAATTGCCAATGTTAGAGCAGGTGACAGATTGCTGCGATCAATAGCCATGGAGCTTCACTACTCTTTATTTTACTGGAGTTTTTCCTAATTTTACTTTGACATTGGGTCAAGATCAAACAAACTTGCGTTAAAAATAATAGTTTTTTTTTGGCTGCCTCCAAGAAAATAATTTGCTTTTGAAAAGATTAATCCAAACTTCATTCTCTTCTTGATTTGTTTTGCTAATGAATTATGTCTTACCTTTCACAATCCCGTGCACAATATGGGAGTTCACTACACAGTTTCCCAGGTTAAGTGGGTTGTGGTTGGGTTTTCAGGATTTACTGGAATGGGGAGCATTTTCATGATGCTTCTGATGGTGCCCCAGAGATTGGAGCTACAACTGAGATGAGGAAAAACCTTTTCACCCAGAGAGTTGTGAATCTGTGGGATTCTCTGCCACAGAATGCAGAGGAGGCCAATTCACTGGATGTTTTCAAGAGAGAGTTAAGGCCCTGTCCCACTTTCGCAACCTAATTCACGACCGTTTTTACTCGTGGACATTTTTCATCAGGACGAGATAAACTCCCCGGCCTACTTGATGCCACGATTACCTACGACTAGCATCACGGCCTGCTACGACCTACCTACGACCTCCGACGACCTTGTGATGACCATGCTGCGAGTATGAGTCAAGGGCAAACTCCGTAGAGGGCATTCGATCCAATTTGTGGTCCCAGCCACAAAGACAGATGTGTACAGCAATTTGTTCTTCCCACGCACTATTAAAGCATGGAATAATCTCCACCAAACCACGGTTGCCCAGCCAGATGCAACTAAATTTAAAGTGGCACTTTCTTCCCAATAACCCTCTCTGGCTAAACCCCTCCCTTCACCACCTCCAGTTTAAATTCCAGTTGGAATATTTTGGAGGACCAAGTAACCAAGAACCAAGAGGTTGTGAATTAGATCATGAAAGTGGGACAGGCCCTTTAGATATAGTTCTTAGGTCTAACTTAGGTTAACTCTTAGGTCAAGGGATATAACTCTTAGATCAAGGGATATAGGGAGAAAGCAGGAATGGGGTACTGATTTGGGATGATCAGCCATGATCATATTGAATGGCGGTGCTGGCTTGAAGGGCCGAATGGCCTACTCCTGCACCTATTTTTGATGTCTATGTTGCTATGTCTATGTTACAAGGAAGGCTCCCTGGTGGGGTGTCTCTCTGTGGGATGTTAGTGGGAGACCCTTTGTGGGAGAGTCTAGGAGCAGAGGCCACAGCCTCAGAATTAAAGGACGTTCCTTTAGGAAGGAGATGAGGAGGAATTTTGTTCGTCAGAGGCTGGTGAATCTGTGGAATTCATTGCCACAGACAGCTGTGGAGGCCAAGTCAATGGATATTTTTAAGGCAGAGATACTGGAGTCAGGGATTCCCAACCTTGTTCATCCCGTTTACCCCCTAGTAACTTTTAGAAAGTAAATTTACCCCCCACCATGTTTTGTCAGTAATCTTAGTTTACACATCGACCATAATAAAGCAAGTAGGAATGGGGTTAAATGACAAAGGGGACATTTTAAAATACTGTTTTTAACATCCAGAATCAACAAATTTACCCCCTGGGGTTTAATTTACCCCAAGTTGGGAACCCTTGCTGTGGATAGATTCTTGATTAGTACGGGTGTCGGGTTATGGGGAAAAGGCGGGAGAGGGGGGTTAAGAGGGAAAGATAGATAGAACTGTGGTTTTGCAATGACAATTTTCTTTTGATTCCCAACACGAGGAAGGCAGGACTCATTGTTAGACCAAATTGGAGGCATTATAAAAAAAGAGCAGGAATCAATAATATGGCTCCTAAACATTCTCTGATATTCAATAAGATCATAATTCATCTCACAGTGCCACATAGCACAGGAATAGGACCTTCAGCACAACACATTCTGTTCAGTTTCAGTTCAGTTTGGGAAATCGAACGCTAAAAGATATTTCCAGTCCAGTTCAATTAATCTGCAACAATCCAAAATGCCTGCATTAGGTGGATGGATATCCATCGTGAACAGGGCGGGATAGCTACAAGGCAGTGGCGACAGTTCCATACAGAGAGACAGACAGACAGCAATGCTCAGCTGACTCTTAATGTTTTGTTGACTAGATTGGCGCATTTGTTGCTGAAAAATCACCAAGCTGTTTTACTGGATGTCGGAGGCATGGACCATGCATTGGAGATTAGATGAATTGTAAAAACAGTAATGTGCGATTGCAAAGAAGAGATGACAATGGACAGTAGATTGACTCAAAAAATTGGAGTAACTCAGTGGGACAGGCAGCATCTCTGGAGAGAATGAATGGGTGTTGTTTCAGGTTGCTTCTTCAGTAGACAGCTCTGTCAATGTTTCTGTTGATTCTTGGATTCTCGGATTCTCGGACTGAACAATGTCAGAGAGTGTCCATTTACAGGACCAGAGGACATAGGTTCAAGGTGAAGGGGAAAAGATTTAATAGGAATCTGAGGGGTAACTTTTTCACAAAATGAATGGTGGGTGTATGGAACAAGCTGCCAGAGGAAGTAGTTGAGGCTGGGACTATCCCATCATTTAAGAAACAGTTATACAGGCACATGGATAGGTCAGGTTTGGGGGGATATGGACCAAGCGCAGGCAGGTGGGACTAGTGTAGCTGGGACATGTTGGCCGGTGTAGGCAAGTTGGGCCGAAGGACCTGTTTCCACACTGTATCACTCGATGATTCTAAGTCTACTCCGCCATTCAATCATGGCTGATCTATCTCTCCCTCCTAACCCCATTCCCCAGCCTTCTCCCCATTACCCCTGACACCCATAATAATCAATAATCTCTCTATCTCTGCCTTTAAAAAAATCTATTGACCTGGCCTCCACAAACATCTGTGGCAATGATTCCACAGATTCACCATCCTCAAGACTTCCTCAACAATCTGTGACAACCAGCCACGAAAAGGTGGAGGAGATCAGTCAGTCAGTGCGTTTGGCCCAGGCTAACTATCTGAGGAGGTTCATAATTATCAGCAAAAATCTGTGGGAAGCATAATGAGAAAGCAGCTTGTGACGTATAGTTTGTGTGCTTTATAACAACGTTGGAAGTACACAAAATCGACACAACAGACATCTTATTAAAGCTATTTATTGAGGGATCTTAATTGGTTGAATAAACACAAAGTACTGGAGAAACTCAGCGGGTCAGGCAGTATCTATGAAGGGAATGGACAGATGATATTTCAGGTCTCCATAGATGCTGCTTGATCAGCTGACTTCTTCCAACACCTGATTTAAAAAGTATATACAATTATGAGAGGCAGAGATCCGGTGGATATCGGAATCTTTATCCCAGGGTGGAAATGCCAAAGACTAAAGAGAGCATGGGTATGAGGTGAGAGGGGCAAAGTTGAAAAAGATCTTTGGGGCAAGTGTTTTTTTTACACAGACTGCAAAAGCCCCCTGGAACATGCTGCCAAGGGTGATGGTGGATGCTGATATGATTGGGGCATTTAAGAGGGATGTGGATCATATGCAGGCAGAGGAGATCATTTGACATCAGGTTTGGCCATGTCCTTGTGCCTGTACCTGTGCTGTACTGTTCGATGTTCTTTACTCTTAAGTGCTCATGCAACCTTGCATTACAGCACATTGGGTAATGGGAGTTCTCCCTTACGGAATTTACACATCACTACCAAAACACATTGAGAGCTGGAATAAAAAATATTTCTCATGGCAGTTTTACACACACACACACACACACACACACACACACACACACACACAGACACACACACACACACACACACACACACACACACACACACACGACACACACACACACACGCACACGCACACACACACACACACACACACACACACACACACAGACACACACATACACACAGACACACACACTATTATATATATGTATATATATATAATGCATGATATATTATATATATATATATACATATAAAACACCTATATATATATTCAAGAGAGTTTATTGTCATGTGTCCCAGATAGGACAATGAGATTCTTGCTTTGCTTCAGCACAGCAGAATATAGTCGGCATGAATAAATGCAGAACAGAACTGATCAGTGTGACCACATACCAATGAATATATATATATATATATACACACACATAAATAAATAAACAGATAAAGTGCAATGGGCTATTAATGATCAGAGTTTTGTTTTTGTTGAGTTTAATAGCCTGATGGCTGTGGGGAAGTGGTTGTTCCTGAACCTGGATGTTGCAGATTTCAGGCTCCCGTACCTTCTACCTGAGGGCAGCGGGGAGATGAGTGAGTGGCCAGGATGGTGTGGGTCCTTGATGATGCTGCCAGCCTTTTTGAGGCAGCGACTATATATATATATATATATAAAAAAACACAAATAAATAAGGGACACAGGGTCTGAAGAAAGGTCTGGAGCCGAAACATCACCTATCCTTGTTACTACAGAGATGTTGCCTTTCCCGCTGGAGGAAGAAAAGAGACAAAGTGCTGGAGTAACTCGGCGGGTCAGGCATCAACCCTGAACAACATGGATAGGCGATGTTTTCGCTCTGGGCCCTTCTTCAGGTGAAACATCACATATGCGTATACTCCAGAGATACTGCCTGACCCACTGAGTTACTCCAGCATTTTGTTTATTTTTTGTAAACCAGCATCTCCTTGTTTATAATCTGCTGGAGGAACGTAACAGGTCGAGCAGCATCTGTAAGGTGAAAGAACTGGGTATTCCTCCGACTGTGACTTAACTAATCTTTTATATGTATCTCGGGGGGGGGGGGTCACTGTGGCACAGCGGTAGAGTCGCTGCCTTAGAGCGAATGCACGCCGGAGACCCGAGTTTGATCCTGACTACGGGTGCTGTCTGTATGGAGTTTGCACGTTCTCCCCCTGATGTGTGTGGGTTTTCTCTGAGATCTTCAGTTTCCTCCCACATTCCAAAGACGTGCATGTTTGTAGGTTAATGTTAAAATTGTCCCTAGTGGGTGTAGGATAGTGCTAATGTGCGTGGGTCGCTGGTTGGCGCAGACCCGGTGGGCCGAAGGGCCTGTTTCCGCGTTGTATCTCTAAACTAAACTAAACTCTCACATTCTCCTGGAACTTGGCGTGTAATAGCCAACACACTGAGCCCTCGGTTGTCCCCCGAGAGGCATTTATTGTATGGGCTGGTCACTTTATGGATGGCATTTGATGGATGAAAAGGATATTTTGGAATTCAAACAATGAAATTCTACGATTGCAGCTTGTTTGTACAAGTGAATAATATTGGGTTCTCTACCTAAATATATGACTGATATCTCTTCAGTTACAATTCGTATCAACTTTCTTCTTGTCTGCATTGATTTAGCAGAGTGTTATCACTGACATTCTAGTTAATTGCCTTCCATAGAAACTATAGTCTGTAGAACTGCATAGAACAGTCTCAGAGAAAACTGATTTTCCAAGCAATCATTTTGTTTTATCGTTTTATTTCTTCAAGATCCTATTGAGCTCATTGATGTTTAATACACAAATTACGTATTGCACAAGAGCGATGCCACTCTCTAGGTTAAATTTGACAACTGTTTGCAAGACTTTAGTTGAAAAAGGCTTTCATTATCTACGTTCTATCACAAGCCTCCAGGCAATTTCCCAAGAAAGTGGAGCACAACATCACTGCTGTGGACTTGTGATTAAGTTAGGATTATTATTTTTTTCATTTCGGCTCTGCTAAATCCCAGAGGGATTTGCACAGGTTGTGCAACGATTGCACCAGTTAGCTTGTGTTGGGGAGGGGGGGGGGGGGGTGCCTTGGTTGATCATAGGGGTCTGTATGTCTGCTGGAAACGGGACAGGACAGAAGAGTGGAGGACTGCGAATAGAGTAACGTAGCAAGGAGGAGACTCCGCACGCTGGCCATGGCAATAGCTTTCCCCACAGACTGTTAGCCTGCGCTTGGCAGCCAAAGGCTGATTCTCCCAGGCGGATAACAAAGAAGCTTACGTTGTATTATACTGTTATAAAATGCTGCACGAGGCTTTGCTCCTCCGTGAGTGAGAGGTCACTGCATCAAACGCGTCTGTTCATTTCCCACCGTCGTGTCTCCTGGTCGACAGCCCCTCAGCGCAGTGGGCAGAATTACTGCTCGTCTCATGATCGGAAACACAGGATATATCTCCAAATAACAATCGCACTTCAAGATCGCGTCACTAGCTGCCAAGCTCTTTGGGATGTGCACAGGTTGTGCAAGGTGCTTCAGAAATGCCAAGGTCTTTCTTCTTTGCAAGAACTGCCTTGTTGCTGAGATGCAGTGAAGTTGGGAGCCTTGAGGTGATCACTGGAGGAGAGCGTTGAATCAAAACAGTAAAGGCAACAATCGTGCTTGCTTTGAAATGTTGAGGGACTTGCAAGAAGACCAGGGATGAGATAAGCCGCCTCTTATTGAGGTCAACCTCGGAAAAACCATGATTCCAAGCAAAATCTTAGTCTACCGTGCACCGAAATGGCGCCACTTGCAGCGAGGCTGTCCAGAGCACCAGGCGACGCAAGAAGTCCCTGGGAGACCTCTTCCAGAATGGGTATCGCATCCGAGCCAGCCACGGTCGTCATGCAGACAAGGAAGAACAAGAGAGCTCTCTGGCTTCTTGCTATCAGGTTGTGTTCTACTGGGGTAAGCTCACTTCAGTCTGGAGTACCGGGCCCATCTCTCTCTCCTTCCCTCCCTCAAACACCCACCCACCCTGAAATCAGACCCACCCTGAAACCAGACTCACTGTGAAATCAGACCCACCCTGATATCAGACCCACCCTGAAATCAGACCCACCCTGAAATCAGACCCACCCTGAAATCAGACCAACTCTGAAATCAGACCAACTCTGAAATCAGACCCACCCTGAAATCAGACCCACCCTGAAATCAGACCCCCTGACCCTGAAATCAGACCAACTCTGAAATCAGACCCACTCTGAAATCAGACCCACCCTGAAATCAGACCCACCCTGAAATCAGACCCACCCTGAAACCAGACCCACCCTGAAATCAGACACCCTGAAATCATCCTGAAATCAGACTCACTCTGAAATCAGACCCACCCTGAAATCAGACATCCTGAAATCAGACATACTCTGAAATCAGACCACCCTGAAATCAGACCCACCCTGAAATCAGGCCCACCCTGAAATCAGACGCCACCCTGAAATCAGACCCACCCTGAAATCAGACATCCTGAAATCAGACTCACCCTGAAATCAGACCCACCCTGAAATCAGACATCCTGAAATCAGACCCACCCTGAAATCAGACATCCTGAAATCAGACTCACTCTGAAATCAGACCCACCCTGAAATCAGACACCCTGAAATCAGACACCCTGAAATCAGACACCCTGAAATCAGACCCACCCTGAAATCAGACACCCTGAAATCAGGCCCACCCTGAAATCAGACACCCTGAAATCAGACACCCTGAAATCAGGCCCACCCTGAAATCAGACACCCTGAAATCAGACACCCTGAAATCAGGCCCACCCTGAAAGACACCCTGAAATCAGACCCACCCTGAAATCAGACCTTCTCTGAAATCAGACCCAGCATGAAATCAGACACACCCCGAAATTGGACCCACCCTGAGTTGAGCAGTTGTGTTCATTTGATAGTCAAATGAAGGACTGGACTTGCTTCATATGTTAGTAACGATATTAGACAATAGTGAAGGAGTTGTTTGTTAAAGGATTAAAACTGTAGGTAACTGGAAGCCAACTCTGCGTGAACAAAGTTTGTGTCGGGGTGTGAGCACTCTCAGGTTTCTGACATTAAAATTTTACTGGGATTATGGCTTCTCTCTTCCTTTCCTTTGATCGAGCTTCTGTGAATGACCCCAATACGCTGAATACTCTGCTAGGTATTTGATTCCTGTATTCATATATCTGTAAAAATTAAAAACATTGAATATTGGGGCTACAAATAATTTTGTAATTTGTAATTTGTCTTTTTCCCAAGAGACTTGATGTTCCACTGGTTAATGCCCTCTGTATATTCACATGCTGCCCCCTGATAATAGCAGCTATTTGTTCTATATGTCTCTGTCGTCAGACCACTGGATTTAAAGTCCTTTAAAACATTTTTTGTTTAATTCCAAAATGTTTCTACTACCACATTTTACCAAATTCTCAACATCAGTTGCTATGATCTCATGGAGCAGTACAGCACAACCAAAAGGCCCTTTGGCCCACAATGTCAGTGCTAAACATAATGCTATCTCTTATTTGCCTGTACATAAACTGTATATATTCGGCTCGCTGCATATGCATATGTCTATCCAAAACGCTCAAATGCCTCTATCACATCTGTCTCAACCACCAGACCTGCCAGCGCATTCAAGGCACTCACCACTTACCGCACATGTATCCTTTCAACTTTGCCCCTCTCATCTTAAAGCAATGCCCTCTAGTATTTGACTTTTCCATCCTGCAAAAAATATTCTGCCTGTCCCACCGATCCATGCTTTTCATAATTTATAAACTTCTATCAGGTCTCCCCGTGAACTCTGGTGTTATAGAGAAAGCAATCCAAGTCTATCCAAGCTCTCTCTGGAGTTAATACCCCCTATTCCCGGCAGCACTTGGGTAAACCTCTACCACACCCTTTCCAAAGCCTCCACATCCTTCCTGTATTTGGGTGACCAACACTGCACGCAATGCTCCGATGTGCTAACATTAAACAAGCTTAACAAAAACCCTGCAATCTGTCGTGGGTACAGAAGTCTAACCATTGCAACTATTCGTTTTTCAATTTCTCTTGGTCTCTTCCTGTGTTTTCATGTGGCCCCCCCTTCCACATCCTCACGATGGAAAGTGATCATTTAAACTTATGTTCTTTTTAATCACATACCTCTGTTTTGTTGCAAGCCATCCTTGAGAGGTAATGGTTCCTGTACTCCTCTCGAGTTCAATCAGCGGGCTTAACATTGTCTTGTGTGATCATCCTTGGCCACATTGTCTGCCCTTCCTGTCTTCTGAACAAAACAATGAATTATCTGACCTATTCTTGCAAAACATTTATTAAGGGATTTAGTGTTTTTGTGATCGACCAGCATTCATCTTCTGAGAGATGGAGACTGGGAGCTTTTCCCTACCTGTTTAGTTATAACCTCTGTTTTCTGAAAGCAATTAGGACAGAATTGATTATATTACCGATGTCTGTGAGCACTGCGCTGCGGAGGTATTTAATCCTTTGAAGAACCGTAGAAGCAGCAGATAAGCATAATTGGCCTTCTCACCCTCCCCAGTCTTAACATAATCAACAAAAACTCTTAGAATTGTCCCTTGAGGACTTTCTGCAATGAACCCGCTTCTATCTCATTTATTTACGTGGCAGCCTCTCTAATTTGATTGCAAGGTTCAGTTACCGTAGGTTACAACTCGTGAGCCTCCAATTCCATCCAACTCTTCATTAACGTGAGCTCGTTAAAATTCCTCTCCTTTCACTTTCCTGCAACTGCCTTTAAAGATGAACTTTTGATGACTCAATAGACAATAGACAATAGGTGCAGGAGTAGGTCATTCGGCCCTTCGAGCCAGCACTGCCATTCAATGTGATCATGGCTGATCATCCCCAATCAGTACCCCGTTCCTGACTTCTCCCCATATCCCCTGACTCCGCTATTTTTAAGAGCCCTATCTAGCTCTCTCTTGAAAGCATCCAGAGGACCTGCCTCCACCGCCCTCTGAGGCAGAGAATTCCACAGACTCACCACTCTCTGTGAGAAAAAGTGTTTCCTCGTCTCCGTTCTAAATGGCTTACTCCTTACTCTTAAACTGTGGCCCCTGGTTCTGATTAAACTGTGGCCAAAGTCTTCCAAAGATTTCAATGTTACACAATATGGAAACCAGACATTGGTATTGATAATTGTACTGATTTATTATTGTCACATGTGCCAAAATATAGTGAAATACTTTGTACACTATCGAGTCAGTTCCAACTGTACATTAGTACAACCAAGCTATACATTTCTGTCTCTGCTTATCACACTTTCAGACGTGTAGGAATAAATATTAATGGGGAAGAGTTTCACCAGGTCTTGCTACAATGGAATGGTAGGAATCATTTGGAGGATGTTCAGTGTAAGGCTGGTGACTGTCTGAATTACCACACAGGGCCATTGTAAATGTTTGAGTCATTTGCCAAGGCAAGGATTGATTCCTGGGAAATCCACACTACGCCTTGTTGTATTTTACTGTTTTCACTGCTATTGAATGAAGATATTCAAACAGCGTGCTGTATCAGTGGTATTTTCTACTCAAGTTGAGCTTGCCTGCAAAGGCACCTTTAAGTGTACATCTTGGTTATGCAGATTCACACTCAAATCAAATGCTTACAACCTGGATGTTTCCTGAAAAAATACATTGTCAGGTTGTATCCTTTACTTAATTAAAATATCCTGACAGAAGGCATATTTTATTTAATTAAGGCCCAGAGAGTTTATTGAGCGAAGTGTAGCTGTTGAATTGTATGTTCCCTTATTCTCCAGATCTATATCTCCCCCAGCAAACAGTTAGCCCTGTTCTGACCATTTAATGATTGTAATTCACAGCCTAACCCAGTGGTTAGTCGAGGTCTGAGTGTTACTAGTTGTTAAATGTACCAAGCTGAGGTGTTTGGCTAACAATGTCCTTTTTCCTTTCACAGGTTTACGATTTTTAAGAGCGCTCAGATTGATACAGTTCTCCGAAATTTTACAGTTTCTAAATATCTTAAAAACAAGGTAAGAGATACAGATTATCATTCTGTAATCTAATTTTAAAAAAGCAGGTCTGTTTTAGACACAAAATGCTGGAGTAAAGGCCCTTTCCCACTTTCCCGAGTTACTCACGAATTCTCCCGAGTTTTCCCCTTGATTCAAACTCGGAGAATGTCCGTAGCGAGTCTGTAGATATATCGTAGTGGCTCATTATGCCAGCCGTAGGTACTCGGGGCATCAGGTAAGTCGGGACATTTTTTCCAGACTTACCTGATGCCAAAAAAGTCCACGAGTAAAAAGATAGTCGGGAGGAGGAGTTCGCAGATCACAAAAATCTTGTTTTTTTTTTAAGGTCCTTTCAAGTCGGCACAGGACTCTAGAAAGTGGGACAGACCCTTCTCTCAGCAGGTCAGACAGTATCACTAACTACCTGACCCAGAGTTACTCCAGCACCTTTTTTTGTAAACCAATATCTGCAGTTCCTCGTTTGTGAAGATCTGTTTTACACAGTTTTGCATGCGTGATAACTTTCAAACACTCGGGATAATACAGTGCAGACACAAAGACGCCAATATGCACGATTAATAAAAGTAATAAAGCTCTATATTACCTGGGTGAAAAATGAAATGATGATGTGTACCATCACAAAATAGTACCAAGGTAATACAAGATAAATATTGAAACGTTTCAAAACCAAAATGTTGCTGTGTTTTCTATAACATCAATGAAGAGGTATTTATATGTGTCAAAAATGTTGGAGAAACTCAGCGGGTGAGGCAGCATCTATGGAGCGAAGGAAATAGGCAACATTTTGGGCCGAAACCCTTCTTCAGACCCGAAACATTGCCTATTTCATTCACTCCAGAAATGCTGCCTCACCCGCTGAGTTTCTCCACCATTTTAGTCTACCTTTGATTTTCCAGCATCTGCAGTTCCTTCTGAAACATTTATATGTGTCGAGTCTGTAAATAGTTTCAAATGTTCAAATCAGGCTGGAATTGCAAGATTCATAAACCTTGAATCATTGCTTTGGATCGCAACACTCATTAAATAGTGCGAAGAAGGGTCTCGATCCGAAACGTCACCCATTCCTTCTCTCCAGAGATACTGCCTCTCCCGCTGAGTTACTCCAGCATTTTGCTTTTATCTTCAGTGTAAACCAGCATCTGCAGTTCCTTCCTACTCACAAACGTGCTATCCAGTCAGCAGAAAGACTGTACATGATTGCAATCAAACTGTCCACAGTGTACAGATACAGGAGATGTCCAGGGTCTGACCTCCCCAGGGGAGCATGGGTGAAGCTCAACAGACTTGGTGCTGGAGTTGGGCGTTTCAATGCCAGCGTGTGGAGATGGGGGCTCCGCCAGAGCCCAGCCTGTGAATGAGGAGCAGAACAACAGACAGCCAACCATGTCATCTCTGGGTGCCCGCTCTACCACGCACCAAATTGGAGCTCAGGGCCTGGCAGACATTGACGCAGAGACAACAACCTGGCTGCTCAACACCCGGCTTGAGATCTAACTATTCCTTTGGTTTACGTTTCATTCGCAAGAAGAAGAAGAAGATACAGGTTGAAAAGAATAACATTAAGTGCAAGATAAAGTCTAGTAAAGATTGATTAAAGATTGTCTGAGGGTCTTCAGTGAGGTAGATGGTAGATCAGGGCTGCGCTTTAGTTGGTCAAATAGTGTGTGGACTACCAGGGATGAACTGGGCAGAAACGGACTGTCCTCTATTCCAAAGATGGACACAAAATGCTGGAGTAACTCAGCGGGACAGGCAGCATCTCTGGATAGAAGGAATGGGTGATGTTTCGGGTGGAGACCCCTCTTCAGACTCCTTCTTCAGACAGTCCACTATCCCCACACCTTCCTTGCTGTCCTAGTCTATCTAACTCCAGCATCATCTTACAGATTTACCATGTTGCCTGAAGGACTGTCCAACTGCAGTTAATGTAAATTCACAGCTCCTGGTCTCTCTTGTTGGATTCAGTTTGAATTTAATCAGCAACTCAAGTCCCTGATCCAGACCGTTCACATTCTCTCCTTATGTCTGTCCTAAATGATCTGGGATTGTGTCCCCACTGTCTTAACTCTGCAGCCACAGGAGGATCCTTAATCCTTAATCCTCAGCTCAGTTTAGTTTATTGTCACATGTACCGAGGTACTGCGAGCTTTTGTCGCGTGCTAACCAGTCAGCAGAAACACAACACATGATTACAATTGATCCATTTACAGTGTATAGATACATGATAAGGGAATGTGTAGGAAGGAACTGCAGGTGCTGCTTTAAACCGAAGATAGACACAAAAAACTGGAGTCACTCAGTGGGACAGGCAACATCTGTGGAGAGGAGGAACGGGTGATGTTTCGGGTCGAGCCCCTTCTTCAGACTATCATGAATAACATTTAGTGCAAGGTAAAGCCAGCAATGTCTGACCGAGTCCGATAGTCCGAGGGTCATCAAAGAGGTAGATTATAGTTCAGCATTGCTCTCTGGTTGTGGTAGGATGATTCCAGCCCCATAAATTCCTCTCTGAATCCCTAAACCCTGAATTAAATCCTCAATGAGTCCCGATTGCTCTCAGCCATTGAGACTTACCCTGCGTCATTCATGATTCTGGCTGCCTTTACCAAGTGACCCAGCTGCACAACAGAAGGGCTTATTTTGTTTTTCCATTCATCAGGCTTTGAGTATAAATAATGTAAGATATTTTAAACAACAAGCAGTTTGGGTGAAAGGTTTGTGATTTCACTGAGAGCTGAGCTGGATTGTAATAATCCAGTTAAATGGTTTATGGAAGGAGTTGCAATGCTGCACATGGATTGAAGAGGGATTGTGGATTAGAGCACTAATCCCTTTCTCATTAATGTTGCCAGATTCAACCAGGGGAAGGGAAGCAGCTCTTTCCTTTGGAGGGGGGACAAATGAGGGGGAGAGAGAGACACACACAGAGAGACAGCGACAGAGAGATAGATAGAGAGAGAGAGTGAGAGAAGAGAAAGAGAAAGAGAGTGAGACAGAGACAGAGAGATATAGAGAGAGAGAGAGAGAGAGTCAGAGAGACAGAAAGAGAGAGACAGAGACAGAGAGAGAGAGAGACAGAGAGAGAGAGAGATGAGAGAGATGAGAGAAATGAAGAGAGATGAAGTGAGATGAAGAGAGGGAGAGGGAGAGGTTTGCAGCACATGATGTCACCACTATAGATATGTGCAGGTTGGAGAGCAAATATAATAGCCCCCCAACTTGATGCATCCAGGAAAGGCTTCACGGGAAGATGCTACCTCTCTCACTGTCAGTTCAAGAAACTATTTTATGTGTAGGCCTTCTCCACCAGCTCTTGGCCATTAGGTGAAGGATAGAATTAAAGTTTATGCCATTGAAAGTGACATAGAATCCCCTGTGTCCACCACCCCTCAGTAGCCCAACAGCATTAATCAGGCTGAAGCAAACTGCTGGAAGAACTCAGTTGGTCAGGCAGCGGGTGTGGAGGCAGAGGATGGTCAATGTTTCAGGTCAAGACAATGCTTCAGAACGTAGAATGCAAAGAATAGACATCCTGTACACATACATGAGATGGAGGGAGGCGGGTGTTGGTTAGAAATCAGAGCTAGTTGTGGGAAGGGTAGAGGCTGGTAGATCTGATGGAACCAGATGAAGACGCGTGATGTGCAGATGGAAACAGGTGAGGAAGAGTAATGAGTCTTGGTAATGAGGAGTTAGGGTTGGAAGAGGTGAACAAAGGCGGAGTGAACCTGGGAAGACTGGCGGGAATGGGCAAGGAAGGCAAGGAAAGTGGGTTGCCTGCAACCGGAAAAACTCAATGTTCACACCATTTGGCACATCCGGCTGAGTGCACCCGCCAATAATGCCTGTCCATGTAGACACTGGAGAGGCCTCCATGGAATTATTCTCATGTTTACTTTGTGCATCTCACATCATCTCAAGGCAATTGCTGTGATTGGATTCACTGATTTGCTCTTGCATTGCTTGATGCCTATGTGGAGGGAGAAAGCTGTCTATGTGTACTCGACTGTGGCCGTGCACTCTTTAATGATTGAGTCACAGGACCAGTAGCCAGTGCTGAACCATTGACTCAGAGACATGAGTCAATCCCACTGTGACCCAGGGAATTTATATTCAAGCAATTAAATAATCAATCAAAGACTTTATTGTCATTCAAAAATACACCAACAAATGCAAATCTGAACGAACTTTTCGTTGCATCTGGCTCACATAAAATAACAAAAGGTTAAAATAAATAAAAAGATAAAATAAATATAAAGATAAAATAGATAATAGTGGTGGCATATTATATGGAATTCACGAGTCTGATGGCTCGGGGGAAGAAGCTTTTGCAGAACCTGGCCGTTCTGCTCCTTATGTTGCGATACCTTTTGCCCGAGGGCAGCAGAGTGAACAGTCCATGGAGATGTGTGAGGTCTTTTTTAATGCTGTTGGCCTTGGACAAGCAAGTCTGGAACTTAAAATAACTCTGGTCGCAGTAAACGTGAAACGTCCTGATTGTTAGAAACATGCATCAGGTTCTTTATCTTCTTTCGGGAACTGAATTTTTGTTTTAAAAAGATATCGTATGGAAGCAGCCCCTTCAGCCACCGGGTCCACGCCGACCAGCGATCCCCACACATTAACACTATCCTACATACATGAGGGACAATTTTCTTTTTACATTTACCAAGCCAATTAACCTACAAACCAGTACTTCTTTTGAGTGTGAGAGGAAACTGAAGATCTCGGAGAAAACCCACACAGGTCACGGGTAGAACGTACAAACTCCTTACTGACAGCACCCGTAGTCGGGATCGAACCAGGGTCTCTGGTGCTGCATCGCTGTGAGGCAGCAACTCTACCGCTGCGCCAACATGCCGCTAATGGTCTACTCCTGTTGCTATTTCTGGTCCTGTGTTAATTAAATCTGGAAGTGTTGGAAACTGAGCAAGTCTGTCAGAGAATACAAAAAGTAGTGGAGGAGACAACCTTTGGAACTGAAAATCCAGCCATGTTCTATTAATGTTTCCTATATTTGGGCATAATAGAAGGCCAATCGCACCATTGTAGACATGCTGACTGTCTGCCCGAGCAATCTCTTCAGTTCAACCCTCCTCCCCCCCTCCATTCCACAAGCTACAAGCACTCTGCACGCCACAAGCTTTGTTCCCACCATCCAGTCAATTTCCTTTTGAAATCATTGATCCAATTAATTTCCACCACCTTCGTAGTCAATGGGTTACAGTTACTCAAGACGGATCTTGACCCAAAGCATCATCCATTCCTTCTCTCCAGAGGTGCTGCCGCTGAGTTACTCCAGTTTTTTTGTGTCTATCTTCAGTGTAAACCAGCATCTGCAGTTCCGTCTTACACAAGTCTAGTTTATTGTCAACTGCACGTAGGGTTGCCAACTTTCTCACTCCCAAATAAGGGACAAAAGGTTAAAATAAGGGACAAATTCCCGACGGCAATTTGTTGACCAACTCAGCCGTGGCTGGGTGAATTATGAGTTGGCCTGGGTGCTGGAAAGTCCGGCACCCCATCCAACTCATGTGAACAGATGGTCGGCCTTGAGAAGGAGGGGTGGTGGTGGTGCCGGCGTTCAGCGACGGTCCGAAGGTCAGGCTGCCGACCGATGGGGCCACGGGCGAGGCGCTGCTGCTGCACTCCATGGGCTGCACTACTTCGGGACGGGTGAGGCGGGGCCGGACGCAGCGCTCCGACCCGACAGTTCCCTCGCCCAGTCAAATACGAGACAAGGGCGGTTCCATATGGGACAAACCAATTTAGCCCAATATACGGGATATCCCGGCTAATACGGTTAGACAGTTGGCAACCCTATCTGCATGTGTCTGATGAGGTTTTAGTACGCACAAAAATCTTGCTTGCAGCAACATCACTGGCACATATATTCAGACAAACAAGCACAAATAAATTAGAGATAAATCACAGGTAGACAAACATGCTGGAGAAACTCAGCATCATAGATGTTGCCTCACCCACTGAGTTTCTCCAGCATTTTTGTCCACCTTCGATTTTTCCAGCATCTGCAGTTCTTTCTTAAACATAGATAAATCGTATATCAAATTAATAAAAGAAAGAATGTGTAAAAAAAAAGAGTTAAGAAAAGAAATTCACTGCATAAACACATAGGTTCTCCTTATCTGACACTCATACCCACATGTATCTCTTACCCAAAATCTGAAATTATTATCCTCTGGTCTTTATAACATCACCAGACACAGGTACCTTTTCTCTTTCTATCTTATCTAAACCTCTTTTTATTCATTCATTATTGGGTGTTGGGATATATTGCTCTTCACTAAAAGTTCTCCACAAATGATGTTACCAGATTATTGCTACACTTCCAGTCGAACTTGCTGTCAACATTTAAGTGGGAAACACCACCTGAGGTTTCTGTAATTACACTGGCTGCAGACCTAATTCCTTAATGTTCCCTCCCAGCTTGTACTAACAGACCATAAACCAGACACAATTACTAGAACTGAGTCATTTCAAAGAGCAGTTTAGAGTCACTGCATTCTCTATGGTAGAGATTTCCAAAGACTTACAACCCCCTGTCTAAAATATATTTCTTCTCACCTTAGTCCTAAATTCAAACATATTGTTGGAGGAACTCAAACGTGTCAGGCAGCATCTGTGGAGGGAAATATACCGATGACATTTTGGGTTGGCATGGTCTTGAAGAAGGGTCCTGACCAGAAACATTATCAGCCCATTTCGCTCCATAGTCATAGTGCAAGAGGCCCTTCGGCCCACATCGACCAACATGCCCTATCTATATTAGCCCCATCTGCCTGCATTTAGCCCTTATCCCTCTAAACCTATCCTTTTCATGTACCTGTCGAAATGTGATTGTACCTGCCTCAACTACCTCTTCTGGCAGCTCATTTCATATACACCCTTTGTGTAAAAAAAGTTGCCACTCAGGTTCCTGATGAGGATAGATCTTGGCAGGGTGGTAGAACTACTGCCTTACAGGACCAGAGACCCGGATTCGATCATGACTACATGGAGTTTGTATGTTCTCCCCGTAACCTGCTTGGGTTGCTCTGAGATCTTCCTTTTCCTTCCACACTCCAAAGATGTACAGGTATGCAGGTTAATTGGCTTGCTATAAATGTATAAACTAAACTACATCTGCTAAGTTCCTCCAACAGTTTGTTTTTAGCTCATGATTCCAGCATCTGCAGGTTCTTGTGTGGAGCTGACGTTCACATACAGTACGTATTGAGCAATGATTTAATTAAGCTCATTGGTAAAGTGTCTCTCTGGAGTTTTATTCTGATCTAATCACCATTCAGATGGAGCTGTTTAATTTACTGACACTAATGAACTGCTGGAAACTTTTTCATAAAGTGCACCTATTCTGGGCTTTTTTTTAAAGAAATGTCCTTGCTTACTTAGCTATTATTTTTCCTGAAGACAATGAATAGGTTTCTCTCCCCATCAATACCATGCAACAGAGTTAGCACGAGGGAATAAATCAGGGCACAATTGCATCACCCTTGTGTTACAAAGATCGTTTAGCATGAGGGAGATTAAACGCTAACCAACAGCTCTTGCTGATGATGGATGGTTGTGTTTATTCACAGTAAACTTGAAAAAGCCAGCAATATAAATAACCTTAAACCATTGTGCGATGAAGAGAAGCGAGTGGTACTGCTGTTCAGAGTCAATCTGTTAGCCAAATAAAATTGGTTCAATGCATTTTAGCTTTTGCAAGCTTTTTGGACTGGCTTACACGTATAGGATGGAAATATTGTAATGGGAGCACTGCCAGTACCAAGCATGCACTTCATCATTGCCACAGGTCAGTGGTTCCTATTGGAAGAGCTCTGAACCTGTACTTTAAGTGCACCTCTGTGTATTGTGCAGTAGAAAGGGCTGGAACAGCAGTTCATGCCAAAGTTAAAGCAATGTGATGTTGAAAGATGAAGATTTTTAAACTGTCCCTGTCCCTTCTTTGACTGAGCAAGACATCAGGGCAATGAATTTTCTTGAACCCATTTGAGACCCTGTGCAGAATCCTTGCCTCCCATTAGTGTTGAGTTCAAACAGACTGTGGATCAATCCTGGGACCAAATCTGAAGAAAGGTCCCGACCCAAAACATAATTTATCCATATTTTCCAGGGATGCAGCCTGACCAGCTGAGTTAAGGGTCTGTCCAACTTACGCGATTTTTTTCAGCGGTTTGCCGGCACCTGTCATAGTCGCAGCAGGTTGCCGAAAATCTTCAACATGTTGAAAATCCAGCAGTGACTAGAAAAAGGTACAACTCTTTGGGCGACTACTCATGACCGTACAAGCGTCACCCCAATGTCGTGCGGTGTTCGTGAATAGTCGCCCAACGAGTCATACCTTTTTCTAGTCACTGCTGGATTTTCAACATGTTGAAGATTTTCGCCCTCCTGCTGCGACTGTGACCGGTGCCGGCAAACCGCTCAAAAATTTCGCATAAGTGGGACAGGCCCTTGACTCCAGCATTTTTTGTCTCTTTATTATTACACAGTTTTGTTATTTGGACTGAACATTTTTTTAAAAGACCAAAGGATTTCATCACATGGTCCCTAGCAACGGGAATTAAAAAGAAGAATTATCCAATGTAATTAAAAATGTGCCTTTAATATTCCATTTGATTGTCTACAATTTAATCTGCAGAGGTTTTGCCAACTTAATCCTTGTAATACAGTTCATCATCCAAATACCATGGATTATATAGGTTAGATTCTTCACCTTAATCACTGATTGGGTAAGATATTGTCATGCATCACATTGTACATCCCCCATGTCACACTTTCACATGATGATTAGGTTCTGATCACTAAAACTCCCCAACCATTTCTATCAACTGCGGTTGAATTGAAGTCTCTACATTATGTGTAGGAAAGAACTGCAGATGCTGGTTTAAAGCGAAGATAGACACAAAATGCTGGAGTAACTCAGCGGGACAGGCAGCATCTCTGGAGAGAAGGAATGGGTGACGTTTTGGGTCGAGATCCTTCTTCAGACTGGAGGTTACTCCACATTATATTGCCCATGTATCCCTGTGATGTTGGGATCATCCTTCTATTGACCCAATCAAGATATCATCTTTTACCTTGGTTTTCTAAGTATCATTATTACCATATTTCAGCAGGGACTCCAGTTGCCCACGATACAAGGCGTTTGTGTATTACGAATGCCCAAGCTGCAGACACAAACACATTCAAGCGAGTTGCCATATTCTTATTAAATTAAAAAATCTGATGAATTTACATTTTTTCATTCCTATAAATGAGAAAATGGTTTCCTCTCTCTCTCCACTTATAGCAAAAGTACCTTCTTATCTCTCTTATGTGCTTTTGATGTAATTTGTTACAATAGTGTGGAGATCATTATCACCATCATGGTCACCATCATGAATGATTGTTGTGTGGCCAATTAAAGGCCAAAATCAACTTAAGGACCTCTGTGAAAATGGAACCCGTTCATCACCCAGGGATAGTCTGTGTGTGCTGGGAGCCCAGCTAGCCATGTCTGACCCTTCACATATCCCCAAGCTGTAGCTTCCCCAACCAGTTGCCTTCCCATGGCTTGAGTTCACCAGATGTATAACAGGTCCATGTAATGTCTTCAAGAGCCATGCTTTCAGTGAACTCAATGTCTGGAATCTATTGTTGATTCTTTTGTACCACTGAGGTGGGCTGTGAGCACCATCCAGAGAGTAATTTGACCTGAAAACCCTGCAACTCAATTATTACGTTATTCTTTATTGTCGCATATACAGTGAGATGCCCGGTTTTGCATACAGCCCAAGCAGAGGTCACCCAGGCAGTACACAAGTGTTGCGATGTTTTGGCATTGGCAAAGTTACAAAAGTTCACCGAACAGTCCTATCTACTGTGTCGGAAGGAACCGCAGATTATGGTTTACACCAAAGATAGTCACAAACGCTGGAGTAACTCAGCAGGACAGGTGGCCTCTCTGGAGAGAAGGAATGGGTGACGTTTTGGGTTGAGCCCCTTCTTCAGACCAGAGGGGTACTCCACTCCACAGAGGGCTGCAAGAATAATTAGATGAGAATGTCTTGGATGTTTCAGCTAAATCAGGAGTTGTATAGAGAGACAGTATATATTTCTGCTACCTACTCTCGAACAAACCAGTTAAATTGTTTGGTTATAAAATAACTCTAAAATAATTTAGGCAAGTCTAATTGATTTGTTGTATTCTACAATATTTTCTAATGGTGTTAGACTTTTAATTTCCTGTAACTGTTTTTCTCCTAAAAATTCTGATATCCCGAGGGCAGCCAGTCAGTGCAAAAACATACATTCTGACCTCAATATCGTTTTCACAAACAGTAACATTCTTTATGTATTTTTATCTTTCAAACAGTAATTCCATCAAGTTGGTGAACTTACTCTCTATATTTATAAGCACATGGCTAACGGGAGCTGGTTTCATACACTTGGTAAGTCTTTGTTAAAAGTTCACTTGAAATGGAATCTTCAACCCTATGAGTTACGTTGTGTTATCAAATGGTTTTGCGATTTTTATATATAAAGTAAATTGCTCAGGGCAGTGTCCAATCGGAAGTAAATTATTTTATCAAAGTCTGATTAAAAGAACTATATACAGTACATTGCGTCGATGGGATTAAGGTGATGCTTGCTATCTTGAAATTTTTCTGCATTTAATATGAGGCCATCTCAATTAAACGGGGTAGTCCAGTGACTTGACAAAACAAAATATTAAATATTACTTTAGAAATTGACAAGCAGAAAAAAAAGCTGTCTCGCAAATAACTACATTCTCGGCCAAAAAGTGTTTCCTCGTAACCATCTCCTCGCAGTAATTAGACACCAGTGTCATTTAAGAACACGGTCTGTCAGTGTCACCTAGAAGGCCATTGAAATTGACTGACCTGTCTTCCATTAACCCTTGTGCAATGATACCCTTCTAAACAACGTAACATGCAGCCTTTGCTATTTTTAGCTTAGGTAACAAAAATAAACTTAAAACTATTAATAAAGATAGACACAAAACTGCTGGAGTAGCTCAGCGGGTCAGGCAACATTGCTGGAGAAAAAGGACGGGTGACTTTTCACGTCGGAACTCTTCTTCAGACTGAAAGTAGGGTGTGAAGAATTAGAATTCTCTAATTTTAAGTAACTTCTACTTACACTCCCCTCCCCTCTCCCTGCCCACTTGTCCCCTTCCTCCACCCTAGTTCTTTTTACCAGCTCCACAGTTCTCCACATTGCTTCCCTCTTGAGATCACTCCTTCCCCAGCCAGCAATGGACTTACCACGCATTGCGCAGCCTGAGGTAATTTGTGGCCGGCCTAAATTGGTCCTGGTCTTTTCTTGCCACCAAGCTCTTCACCCCCCCCCCCCCCCCCCCCCCCCCCCCCCACATCCCCTACTTTCAGTCTGAAAGAAGTGTCCTGACCTGAAACATCACCCATCCTTTTTCTCCAGAGATGCTGCCTGGCCCATTGAGTTACTCCAGCACTTTGTGCCTATATTTGGTATAAAGCGGCATCTGTAGTTCCTTGCTTCTACAAGTTATTAATAAAGATATTTATTTTTGAAAATCCTGCAGGAAATAAACTTTTTATTGCATCTAATTTGCTGAAGTACCTTAATTCCCCCATTGACATGATTGCTTTTCTCATGCAATGTTCGTTAACACAAGGTTTCTTCGCAATGTGACTGTCACATTGTAACTGAACTACCCGTAAAGAAATAAATACTGACCACTTTTCTGCATTTCCCCCCTACTCCATTCATGCCTGGCCCGCCTAATCAACCAGCTGATAAAGACTATCCAGCCCCTCAATACAATTATCCCACACTCCTTGATTCAGTGATAGAACGGGATGTTAAATGCAGGCATTGAAAGCCTCAGAAAATCCAAAACATTTACAGCGTAGCAGGCCATTCGGCCCATTTTTCCACATTTGTGCTCACCTCATGGAAAGCTAAGGGCTAAACACAAAATACTGGAGGAACTCAGCGGGTCAGGCAGCAATCAATCCAAAAAATAATTCTGACCCGAAATGTTACCTGTCCATTCTCACCACAGATGCTGCCTGATCCGCTGAGTTCCTCCAGCACTTAATGTTTTGTTCAAGAATCCAGCATCTGCAGTTCCTTGTGTCTGCATAAAAAGCTAAGGAACAGACATGAGTAGGCCACTCGGCCCTTTCTATCTGCCCCGTCATTAGTAAGATCTTTTCCCTCAGGACCACTTTTCTGTACTGCCCACATTTCCCCCCCCCCCCCCCCCCCCCCCTCCCCCCCCCCACCCGATTCCCTTATCCAACAATCTGCTTTGAGTATACTCAGAGGCTGTGCTTTCACAATCCTCTTGGGCAGTGAATTCCAAGGAATTACCAGCCTCTGGGTGAATACATGTATTCATGTCTCTGATTCTGAGACTGGAGCCATCAACTCCGCAACCACCCTGTCGAACCGCTTCAGGAGAGGAGCAAGTAGAAGAGAAATAGCAGTTTGCAGCGTTTGTCTGGTTATGAACCGAGGAAGCCTTCCCAGGAAAAGGCTGCTCACTATCCGTGTGTCGACACTAGGTGGAGCTGAAGTCATACCAATGCTTCCTCACATTCTTGCATTACTCCACTCTTCCCATCTCGTGTTTAACCTCTGCTTTTCCTCACGTTGCTCGCAGGTGGAGAACTCAGGGGATCCGTGGGAAAATTTCCAGAACTCCCAACCGCTGACCTACTGGGAATGTGTCTACTTGCTGATGGTCACCATGTCGACAGTCGGATACGGGGACGTTTACGCACGGACCACGCTCGGCCGCCTCTTCATGGTCTTCTTCATCCTCGGGGGTTTGGTAAAATATCACCTCTTTACTACAGAACAGTTAGTGCAGTCTGGGGTCGCCCAAACCTGCACCAGGTGGTAAGGTGAAGGCCAAGCCAGTCTTATCTTCCCAGAATTAAAAAAAACAAACAATATTCTCTCTGGATTTCTCAGGTGTTCAATTTGCATTCATGTCATTCCAATTTGTGTGAGAAACATTTTAATTTTCCATGTTGGATCTTCAACACAGAATGATATAAAAAGCGTGGAAAATAACCTAAAGATACCATGTACTGGAACTGTGGGAAGTTTTCTCTATAGGCTCAGTTGGCATTTGCGTGTCTGGTTCTGATGAGAGTCTTTTAATTATGGATCAATTTGATCATTATTTTTGGGGCAGTTTAATCAGCCATACTGTAGCGGCTTAGTGGTGGAGCTACTGCCTCACAGCGCCAGAGACCAGGGTTCAATGCTGGCCTTGGGCTCTGTCTGTGTGGAGTTTATATGTTCTCCCTGTGACCACGTGGGTTTCCTCCTGGTCCTCTGGTTTCCTTCCACATCGCCAAGCCATGTGGGTTTGTAGGTTAATGAGGCTCTGCAAATTGACCTGATGCGAATGTGGGAAAACATTGAACTAGTGTGGACAGATGATCAATGCTCGGCGTTGTTTCGGAGCTGAAAGGCCTGTTTCCATGTTGCGTCTTTCGATCAATCAAGCTCGTCTTTCACATATATATCAGTCACCATGAGTTGTACTTCTCATGAGCGTGACATTATGTGGCAAGTCACAGAGCGTTCAATGTGACAATCTCAAAAGCCAAATCCTGTGAATGAAGGAAATCTGAGATTGAAGCAGGAAGTGTTAGAAAGTGCTGAGACTCTATCAGGCCGCATTTGAAATATTGTTTGCACCAGTGGGAGAGTCTAGAACTAGTGGTCATGGCCTCAGAATTAAAGGACGTTCTTTTTGGAAGGAGATGAGAAGAAATTTCTTTAGTCAGAGGGTGGTGAATCTGTGGAATTCTGTGGTGGCAAAGTTAGTGGATTTTTTTTCAAGGCAGAGATAGATAGATTTTTGATTAGTATAGGTGTCAAAGGATATGGGGAGAAGGCAGGAGAATGGAGTTAGGAGGTAGAGATAGATCAGCCATGATTGAATGGCGGACTAGACAAATGGCATGGGAAGGGAATGGGAAGACCCATTGGAGATTAATAATCAGCAGAAGCTAATCTAAAATTTGGAGATTAATAATCTACAGAAGCAGCTTATTATTGAGCCATGGGTTCCAATGAACTCTTGATCTATTTCTCACTCGCACACTTTTGGGCAGATGGGCATCCTCATGGGCAGATTAGCGATAGACTGACTAAATCTATGTTGAATTCGAGGATTGATGAGGAAGAACGCACAGAGTGCTGATCATCAAATTAACACTCATTTGATGCCATCTGTGGTGGTGGAGTATATACATTAGTGCCGTTTAAGAGACTTTTGGATAGGCACATACAAATGCAGGAAATGGACGTATATAGATTATGTGCAAGCAGATAAGAGTTTTAGTTTGTTAGTTTTAGAGATACAGCACGGAAACAGGCCCTTCGGCCCACCGGGTCCGCGCTGCCCAGTAATCCCCGCACATTAACACTATCCTACACCCACTAGGGACAATTTTTACATTTACCAGCCAATTAACCTACAAACCTGTACGTCTTTGGAATGTGGGAGGAAACCGAAGATCTCGGAGAAAACCCATGCAGGTCACTGGGAGGACGTACAAACTCCGTACAGGCAGCACCCGTAGTTGGGATCGAACCCGGGTCTCCGGCGCTGCATTTGATGTAAGGCAGCATCTCTACCGCTGTGCCACTCTGACCAAGTTGGTCTTGACCTCATGTTCAGACGTAATGGACTGAAGAGCCTGTTCCTGTGCTGTATTGTTCTGCGTTCTACGTTCTATCAAATTTAATTTAGCTGGACGAGCTGAAAATTAAACCCATTGTTTTCTGGATTGCTATTGAAGTTGGATAAGTTTATGGTACAGCAGAGACTTTTGCAGTAATACTTTACTTGTGGATTGGACCTTGAGTTGAAATGAGCTCCACAGCCACAGGAGAGGATTTATTTTCCATTAGTACTTCAGGCATATGTGTGTGCCTGTGGACAGCATTCACAAACCCTATATATAGTCCACATCGCAAAACTCGATTGGAGACCTTCTGCCTCTGGTCTTTCACCAAACGTATGTGACTGCCTATGAGTTCAATTTGACTTTTCCAAGCTTCATTGACCTTGGTGTGTCCTTGTGGTGGTCCAGAGATTTGTCTGACTTCAGGCAGCAGCCTAATGTTGGCGTGACCTCGGGATCTCTTCATTTTGTGGAGCATGGTGCCAGATAGATGACAAGTAACACTCGTTGCCTTGGATGCCGGGGGTTGGACTGGGCCCTCTGTGCTTCAGTCGTGGACAGGAGCACTTGCATAGTTCGCTCCAGGTCTGAGAAATATCAGTTCCTCCAGCAACAGGAATCAATGCTCCCCATGCCAATCGTACAAACATGCAACGAAGCAGCCAGTCCCACAATCACACACCACAACAGATCACATCCATTTGCCTTTCACTTAGCTTCGAATTAAATTATTGAGATGAGGGTTGACCAATGATATTGATCTTGGGTCAAGGCAACTATAGAAAGCAGAGGAGATTAAAGATTGATGTGTTAGCAGGCTGGATAGATTGATGGCTGATACAGCGCAAAGAGAAATAAAATTGTGCAGAGGAACATTTAATGATGCTTAAAACGACTGAAAGATTTAAATGAAAGTGCTTACGTTTCTAAAGAGGACACAGTGGTTTAAACAAATATTTCAGATATTTCCCTGCAACAATTCAACGGGGATTTTCGAAGGAATTACCTGATTATTCTGGGCATTGTTCCTCTCATGAATTATATTGTCAAATTTACTTAATCACTGTTGATGTTTATAGTTGGAACGTTCAGTTCTGGGAATCCTTAAATATAGGTGCGTCTCGAAACACGCTGAGAGAAAGAAATTCCAAACCATTTGCTTATTTTAAATACATTTCTTAGAAGGAGCCATTGAGTACTGCCATCTGGGCTGAGTGCTGTGGAAAAAACACAGCTCAGATTTGCATCCCATGGTACAGACAGAAAGAAATGGGATTAGGATCCATCCCAGCCAGCGTCATAAACTCATATATTATAGGAGCAGAATTAGGCCATTCCGTTCATCAAGTCTACTCCGCCATTCAATCATGGCTGATCTATCTCTCCCTCACAACCCCATTCTCCTGCCTTTGCTCCATAACCCCTGAAACCCGTACTAATCAAGCATCTGTCAATCTCCACCTTAAAAAATATCCATTGAATTGACCTCCACAACCATCTGTAGCAATTACCTCCACAGATTCACCACCCTCCAGCTAAGGAAATTCTTCCTCATCTCCATTCTAAACATATGTCCTTTGATTCAGAGGCTGTGCCCTTTGGTTCTAAACTCTCGCGTTACTGGGAATATCCTTTCCACGTCCAATCTGTCTCGGCCTTTCATTATCCAGTAAGTTTCAGTGAGGTCTCCCCTTCATCCACCATTGTAAATATTCATTCCCACCACCCCTGGCACGCAGCGTCTGTAGTGTGTACCAGTTGCAAACACTCACCCAGGCTGCACTGACAGCATCTCTCAAACGCACAACATCTGTCACCAAGAAGGACAAGGGAAGAACGTGCATGGTAATGCCACCAGCTGCAGATTCTCCCCCAAATTACACACCATCCTGACTTCAAAATGCATCATCTTTCCTTCATTGTCACTGTGTCTAAATCCTGGAACTCACTCCACAATATCTTCAACAGGACTGCAATAGTTCGGGACGGCAGTTCACCACAGACATCTCGAGGCCAATTAAGAATCAGTAATAAATGCTGCCCTTGCCTATCATGTCTCCCAAACATGGATTTAAAATTAATTAAAATGTTCATGGTTAGTATTGGAGAGATGTTAGCAGCAACCGTGACATTCTTTATATCGCTCCTTTAACATCGAAATCAAGCTAAAACACTTCAAATAATACATTTCAAACAGAATTTAATACCTAGCCACAAGTGGTTTTGGGAAAGATGATCAAGGGCTTAGTCAAAGAAATGAATGAAGCAGAGGGAGTTAGGGTTAGAACCTCAGCGCTTTAGATCTTGGCAGCTGAAGGCAAGGCCTTTATTCTGGGGCTAATGCCGAGAAACGATTTGGATGAGAATTCCTCTGGTCCTGTCATCATGAACCAGCCACGCTGGAATAGAGCACAGTTTCTGTCTGTCTGAGGACGAAGAGAGTGGGTAGCAGATGGTAATGTTATCAACAGTACCTTGCACAGTCGGAAATTAGGCTGGACGATGGATCTCTAGAACGCTTTCATGCTGGTTTGTTTCCACAGATAAGTTATTGAAATCTGTGGCCTGAGCAAACAGTGCCATCACCCGCGGGACATATTTATTCAACGCGGGTTAGGGGATTCAGCAATCATCTCCTGCTGTTGAGTGGAAAAGTCCAGGAACATAAACATCAAAGTCAGTCACTATCTCATTGAAAGAGACATGGAATGTAAGCTCTCCGGAACTAAATAAAGACTTGGTAAGGCTGCTCCTCAAGGGTTGTGTGTGCTTCTGGTCTCTGTAACTGAGAAAGGTATACTACCTTTCAAGGTACAACTGTGTAGGTTTTTTTAATTGATTTCAAGGAATGAGGAGATATTGGGCGTTATTGGTCAATATTGGCTCGATTTTACACAATGAGGTGATTTCATTGAAGCATACAAGGTTCTGAGTGGATTTCGCACGTGAATGCTGAGAGGGTCTTTCCTCAGATTGGAGATTCTACAACAAAGGGTCAGGATCTCAGCATAAAGCGTTGAGAAGAATGAGAAGAATTTTTATTACACAGAGGATTGCGAGTTGCTGTAATTCTCGACCCAGAGAGCTTGGCAGAGAAAGAGGGTTTGAAAAATTCAAGGTTGAAATCAGAAGATTTTGGACACTTTGGACACATCGGGTGGGAGAATGGTCTCAGATTAGCCTCAATCTCATTGAATAGGGAAGCAAACTTGAGGAACTTGCATTTGCTGGCTGTTGAGAACAATCCTTATCTGAAGAAGGGTCTCGACCCAAAATGACCAGTCTGAAGAAGTGTCACAATTCAAAACGTCACCCATTCCATCTCTCCAGAGATGCTGCCTGTCTCGCTGAGTTACTCCAGCACTTTGTGACTATCTTTGGTGTAAACTAGCATCTGTAGTTCCTTCCTGCACACCTTATCCTTGAAGCAGCTTTTGTGCCTGGGACAGGAGGTTATGCACTTCACTGGAGTCCATGTCTCCTTTTACTCTTCTTCACTCATATCACAACATCTGCCTTACTTCTGGGCACTGCAAGAACAGATCCATCTTCATCCATAAAGGAGCAGATATGCCTTGTCTGCACAGTTCCCTTTATCCAACAATCTAAAGAAAGGTACTCAATTGTCTTTCACACCCCATTCAGAACATCTCAAAGTGTTTTTTCAGCCAGTGAAAAATGTTAAAGCTTTGCCACTTCTGTAAATTGGTAGCCATGTCAACGGTAAATTAAGTAATGGTGAATTAGATAAAGCACAATGGAATAATGGACTGTGTGGAACAATTAGGAGATGTGGTGATAAGACAATTAGAGAAGATTAAAGGCGAATTGACAAAAGGGGAATGGGATTATAGGTAGAACTGTTGCTTCATTGTGCCAGAGACCAGGGTTCGATCCTGACCTCTGTGTGGAGCTTGTTTGTTCTCCTTGTAACCACAAGGGTTTCCTTCAGTTGCTCTCCTATGGCCTAAAGATGTGCAGGTTCGTACGTTCATTGGCCTCTATAAAATTGTCCCTGGTATGTAGGCAGAGGATAGGAAAGTGGGATAACATAGAGCGAGCATGAAGGGCCTCTTCCAATGCAGTATTTCTAAACTAAACTAAACATTGAGGGAAGTGGAAAGTCAGGCAGATACTGCGAAAAATTTATCATTTGGGATGACAACCTTCGTCGCAAATCTTTAATGAGATCTGGATTATTCCCTCAACAGGATCAAAAATGATATCTTCAGTAGTGAATGGATAAATAACAAGTGCAGAATTAGATAGATCAACAAATTGGCAGCAAAGTACTACAACTATGTGCCCACCCAGCACATCCATCATTCCAGGTTCAATCCTGACCTCAGGCGTTGGCTCTGTGGAGTTTGCATGCTCTCCCTGTGATCACGTGGGTTTCCCCTTAGTGCTAATTTCCTCCAGCTTCCCAAAGATGTGAAGGGTGGCACATTAATTGGTCAATGTATACTTTCCCTGGTATGTAGGTTAATGGTAGATCCTTGGAAGAGTTGATGGGAATGAGGAGACAGTAGAATGAGATTCATGTGGGATTAAGTGTAAATTGTTGTTTGATGTTTGCTATGGATTGAAATGCCTGATTCTAACTTGTATTTCTCTACGATGCTATTGCACAACTACTTGCCACAGTTCCCAAACATGGTGTCCTTTCAAGAGGCTTCCCAATCATGTTGGAGAGGCTAGTCCTCCACACAATAGTTTGGAAAAACTGCAAGGTCACGAGAGCACGTGGTGGGACAAACTGGATGGTGTAAGTGCGATTCGCACCTTCTTTGGCTCAGCACAGATGAACCGACAGCTCTTTCAGTTTATATGTGAAAGCCTGGTGGGTCCAGACACCCAATAACATGGATTATCAGTGCTCAAGGTCCAACGATTCCTCATGGTATAACTGTTCGCTGTTTCTCCTGGATGCACGGCCTTTATTTTACCTAATCCTTGGCAGGTTTGTAGGCAGGTTCCAGACTAACATAGCAGCAAAACAGTAAGGGGGAATGGAATTTAGCCGTTTGCGAGAGGAAAATGAAGATCATTAGTATTTGCATCTAACGGTATTTGCCATATGTTGGTTTGGCATAAGTAAGAAGAGCCATTAATTTGGTGGGTGCTATTGATTCCTAAATTGTATGTTGTTAGACACTTTTTCCCTCTGTCATGCATTTGCAATGGAATTCTGTGATGGTCCTTTAAAATCAAAGGCAGTCAAGAGAGGTAAAACTCAGGAACCACCCAATCCATCCTGTTTTATGGAGAGCGATGAGATGTGTAATGGGGGACAAGAAATGCTTTATAAAATACGATTTTATTTGAAACATGCTGCTGTTTCCAAATTGGATGGTGACTCGGCCCACATACCAAAAGGCAAAGGCCACCTATGAGAAAAATGGAACATCACAACATTCCCAAACAATAGGTTTAAGTGTTTGAATATCCCAGAGCATGGGCTAAATGGCATAGGGGAGTTGAATGACATGTTACTTCATTAGCTGGTTAGTTCAAAGGCGACTCTACTCTTGGTGACTTTTAGAAAACAGTTTTTATACTAAATTTACTGCAAAACAGCAAGGTTCTCAGCCTGTTCTGTGCAGCTGTGTTGTAAACCAGTCCGGTATGTTGAAAGACTGTATTTTATTAAACAGCAGGGGTTGTCATTAATTCTTTCTCATGCAGTTTTGCTGAGTGGGTGTATTATAGTTTCAGCATGCAGCCTTCCCACTGTCAGCCCAGAGGTAAGACAGACTTCCTAACCAATGGCCAGCCTATTCCTGCAGAGGTTTTAAAAAATATATATTTTTTTTCTCTCTTAGTTTTTAAATTATATGACCTGGAACATTCAGGCTAAGCCATTGCTGCCTCTGTTCTGTAAATGACAGCAGCATCTATGGCCCACACTGTAACGCCAAATGGGGAAGCTATTGTCAACAATCAGTGAGTGTCTTCTCCTGTATAGTCTGCTCTGTGGAGGTCTCCACGATGCCAGCAAAATTCCTCTGGCCCGCTCTCACCACAGTTGCCCCTCTTTATTGAATGAAGTCCATCTCAGTTTCCAAGACACAATTACTACTGAACGACCTCTCTGACCCACAAAAACTATTTTTGATAGATTTGGAATCTAATCCCCGAGAACATCTTTGACCCCAACAAACACTGTCACTGGATGAATTATTTTTGTTTTCAAACAACACAGTAGAAAATGTCCCATCCTTCAATGCAAATGCAAGCAGATGGGGCTAGCTTTGATGAGCCATTTGTGTCGACATGGACTAGTGGGGCGGAAGGGCCTGTTTCAGTGCTGTATAACTCTATGGCTCCTCCGGGCCTCTGGAACTACTGTCCATGACTTACATTTCCAACCACATTTGTTCCCAGGTCAAAAATTAGATTTGCTTCTCCCAACAGTGTTGGTCTTAAGTCATGCAGACACTGTTGATAGCAAGGGCACGAGAGAGAAATATCTTGGGCCATAAAACCTCACCCTTGACATTTTTTACACCATGTTCCCCCAATGGATCTTTCACTCAACCTAAGCTACTTAAACAATCATGTAAATATTATTGTGGTCTGTCAACCTCCCAACTGTTTTGGGCTTGTAAGAATCGTGACAGCTATTGCCTGTATTATGGAGTTGAATCTCCCAACAGACTATAAGGGAAAGCCTCACTGATAGATAACTGAGAATATTTTCAGAGTCAATTATGAACATTTACAATTGTGGGTGCATTAAAAAAAAATGGTGAATTTTAATCTTCATTTAGTTGGGTGAATATCAATGTCGGCAATGGAAGATTTATCACTTTAAGAACCCTAGTCTATCATTAAACATTCTGAGCTTGACTATAGCATAACCAGGTGTAACGTAAATCAAAGATATATGTTGAGCTGTGAAATACGATTTATTTCCTACGGTAGATTGGCCTGACAGCTCGCAGCTAACAATCACAGGAGATTTATAGGCACCAGCTGAGTGGGATATAGATCACATCCCAAAGCTCATCATCTGCCTATGCTGGTCGTTTTAGGTAATTAAAATCATAAAAGTTACACATAAATGTAAATTTTGCTTCAACTAAATTGATGCTTGCACAATGGCAGGCTTCCAAACCCACCACTTATGTTCCTTCCAAGTTGCTGCCTGTTTCTGATCACCATTATATTTCCATGCGACACAGCCATGATTGTTACTGAGGCAGTCGGATCATTTGTTGTGACTGCAGCCACCCTTTTTTTCCTACACGACAGAGGCCTGCAGTGACCCTCTCGGGGGTTGTGCATCTCTGGATCCCTCTGCTCCCTGAGGGTAGTGGGGTCCGGGTCATCAGATGTATTTAAGGTGGCGATGGAGAAATACTAGAGATTTGCCGTTGAAAATTGGCACAAAAGAGGAGTTGAGACCTACACAGATCAGCCATGATCATGTTGAATGGCAGGGCAGGCTTGAAGGCCAGATGCCTTTTTCCTGTATTCCACATCCCTCCATTCCCTGCTCTTCGATGTGTCTATTTTAAATGCCACCGTTGTATCTGCCTCCACCATTTCTTAGCCACAGCGGGACGATAGCCCCACTCTGCTTAATCTCCTCAGCACACTCGTGTCCCTTTTGACAATGTCCACAGACAGCCAGTCTTGCATCATGAAGTCCAAAGAAGGGTCCTAGCCTGAAACGTCACCTATCCATTCCCTCCATCGATGCTGCCTGACCTGCTGAGTTACTCCAGCACTTGGTGTCTTACTGCAGTTCCTTGTGTCTCCATGTTGACATTATCCATATCTGTTTAGCTTAGAGTCTCAGCAAAGGGAACACATCCACCATCTATGGGTATGGGGTGGATTGCACCCAGACAGTCCAACAGAAAGACTGGATAGACTTGGCTTGTACTCGCTGGAATTTAGAAGATTGAGGGGTGATCTCATAGAGACTTACAAAATTCTTAAAGGGTTGGACAGGCTAGATGCAGGAAGATTGTTCCCGATGTTGGGGAAATCCAGGACAAGGGGTCACCGTTTAAGGATAAGGGGGAAGTCTTTTACGACCGAAATGAGAAAATTGTTTTTCACACAGAGAGTGGTGAATCTGTGGAATTCTCTGCCACAGAAGGTAGTTGAGGCCAGTTCGTTGGCCATATTTAAGAGGGAGTTGGATGTGGCCCTTGTGGTTGAAGGGATCAGGGGGTATGGAGAGAAGGCAGGTATGGGATACTGAGTTGGATGATCAGCCATGATCATATTGAATGGCGGTGCAGGCTCGAAGGGCCGAATGGCCTACTCCTGCACCTAATTTCTATGTTTCTATGTTTCTATGAATAGAGTCGCCTTTAAACAGATCAGGTAATTCTGCGGTCGTTCTTAAACTCGGATAGAAATAATTTAATTTTGTTGCTAAGATTATATGGTTAAAATGTTTATTTCCAGTTCTCAAAATTGGGTTGGTTAAAATTAGAACGTTTTAGTTAATGTACCCGGTCTTTGTTAAAGCAGATAATCTAGGAAGAACACTGCCCTTGTTTTATGCACTGGGTGCCGGGATGATTCCAACTGTTGTGTTTTGTGTAGCAGATTTGTACAAATGTCGCTGACCCTAATCCCTGCTGTTTGATTTGTTCCTTTCCAAGAAGCGATGTTTTAGATTTTTAGTGCGGTTTCAAGAACCCATCCCTCCTGTGTTCTGCTCCAACTACCAACAAACACGTGGCTATGGGATGCACCACAGAGCCTGTCCCCTGGATGAGAGCCTAGTTATTTCATGAATACCTGACACTGGTTGCTGAATCAATGAGTGGTGGAGAGTAGCAATAATCCTCTCCTGCTCCCATTTTTTTGATCTTGGGGGTGACCAGTGGTGCAAGTGCTGAGAGGACTCTTGGATCACAGACATTCTCATCCTCCAAACTTGGGCAGCATGGTGGAACGGCAGTAGAGTTACTGCCAGAGACCCAGTTTCCATCCTGACTACGGGTGCTGCCTGCACCGATTTTGTTCATTCTCCCAGTGACCGTGTGGGTTTTCTCCGGGTGTTCCGATCTCCTCCCACATTCCAAAGACGTACAGGTTTGTAGGTTAATTGGCTTTTGTAAGCTGTCCCTAGTTTGTAGGATGGAACTAGTGTAGGGGTGATCGATGGTGGGCCGGGACTCGGTGGGCTGGTGGGCCTGTTTCCACCCATTCTGTCGCTGAACTAAACTAAAACATATACTAAACTAGAAGGTAGACAAAAGTGCTGGAGAAACTCAGCGGGTGCAGCAGCATCTATGGAGCGAAGGAAATAGGCAACGTTTCGGGCCGAAACGTTGCCTATTTCCTTCGCTCCATAGATGCTGCTGCACCCGCTGAGTTTCTCCAGCACTTTTGTCTACCTTCAATTTCCCAGCATCTGCAGTTCCTTCTTAAACCTATACTAAACTAACTTTGACACGGCAGTGGGAGGAATCTTTCACTGCCGTTACGCTCAGCCATTGCACACACGCAAGCCAAAAACCTTTCAGGCCAACCAGGAGCCTCAGTCATTTAAGCTTAGCACGTTTAACTGCAGGTTTGAGCCTTGGAAATCCATTTAAAGTGATGATTGCAGCTGGTTTTAACATACTGGTTTCATCATCGCAGTTCATATCTAACATATAGTAGTCCATCGAGTCACTTAGCTCTGAGATATAACTCATGCTTATGTGTCCTCTCCGTCCACCTTTTAAATAGACTTTGCAATAAAAATATTATTACTTTAAAGGACTCGGTAGTCAGATAAAGAGCCCTCCCCTGGGTTTGGTCTTGTCATTGTTAATTCTGCTCCTCTGTCAGGAAAGGGACTAAAGTTATGATAAATGACGCCCGAGCCTTGGTGTTCAAGACTCTAATCGTAAAGTAAAACCCATAATTTATTCTTCACCTTATTTCTTGTCCTGACAAAATTTAGAATAAAAGTGCTTCACCAGCTTCACCAGTTCCTTCCACCCATCCACAAAACACCATATATGTCTTGGTTCATGAGAGGAGTCTCGATGTGACTGGACTTGTTCAGATCAGTGAGCTCTCGTGTTTGGTCTCAAGCACTCATTTAATCACAATGTGTAAAAATAGTGCTCCAATTGGCCTCAGTTATTCGGGGTGAGTGAGGGCCAACCAGCCATAAGCATGGAATGGGTCCAAAGTCAGAAAAGAACAGAACTAGACTTGGCTATAACCACTCTCTTCCCACCCAGGGTAGGACAAACAGCTTATGGAGACCACATGAACTTAGAGGTGGGGAACAGCCTAATCAGCAGCGTTGAGAGAGTCTTGTAGAAGCCAAGGTTCCAAGTACACAAGAAGTAGAAGCATAAGAGACCATCTGCTCCACCCCTTCATCTCCGACCATCAAACAATCATGCTTACCTTTTCCCAGAGCAGAACTTTCTTGCAATAACTCCACATCCCTTATTTCCTTAATACCCAATGATAAACTATTGATCAGCCCTGAATACATTGAGCAACTGAACCTCCCAACCCCTTAGATAGGGAATTCCAAAGATTCATCACCCTCTTGGTGAAGAAGTTACTTCACATTCCCAGTCCTGAAAGGTCTTGGGACAATCACCCTGAGAATTAAGGGCCTGTCCCACTTTCACGACCTAATTCACGACCTCTGCCGAGTTTGCCCTTGACTCATACTCGCAGCATGGTCGTCACGAGGTCGTAGGTCGGTCGTGATGTTAGTCGTAGGGACTCGTGGCATCAAGTAGGTCCTGATGAAAAATGTCCACAAGTAAAATAGGTTGTGAATTAGGTTGTGAAAGTGGGTCAGGCCCTTTAGTCATCCCTTTTCTACCCTTTAAGATACCCTGTCAGTACTTTATACGGCTCATTGAGAATACCTCCGCCCTTTCTCATCTCTGGACCACGCCTACCTAAACTGTCCTGAAAAGTCAAACTCTCCTTGTCAGAAATTAATTGTAAGTATTATTCCTTGGATAATGCAGACAAGGTATTACAATGCAATCTCACCAGGGCCCTTCTAATGAAATATTAATTTAATTTAAAACTACCAGTCCTTCGCCTTTAACATCTTCCACAGTGAAACCCTGATTATGGGCATCTGGTTGTTTGGAATTCCTGATGAGGTGGAATCTGGCTCAATCAGTTGTTGGGACTGTGAGCTCGGAGTCAAGGAGAGGAAGCCAGATTCCCAGCTGGAGTCTGGAGCACCAGAGATCAGGAATGTGTTGGGTGCGTGGCTGAAGTTGGGATCCAGACTACTTGTATATTTCCCACTCCTTTTAAATTCATGGGCGGTGCAGCTGATGGAGCTGCAGCTTCACAGCGCCAGAGACCCGGGTTCGATCCTGACCTCGGGTGCTGTCTGTACGGAGTTTGCAAGTTCTCCCTGTGATCACGTGCTCCCACGTCCCAAAGATGTGCAGATTTGTAGGTTAATGTGCCCTCTATAAATTGCCTCTTGTGTGTGGAGAGTGGATGAGAAAGTCGGATAACAGAACTAGTGAGAACAGATGATCATAAGATCATGTGATAGGAGCAGAATTAGGCCATTAGTCCCATCAAGTCTACTCCGCCATTCAATCATGGCTGATCTATCTTTCCCTCCTAACCCCATAACCTCTGACATCATGATGGATGGTCAGTATGGACTCAGTGGGCTGAAGGGCCTGTGTCCATGCTGTAGATGTAAACTAAACTACACTAAACTAAACTAAACTCTGTGTTCATTAGAAAAGGTATCATGCGTTTGCATATGTATAAATAATGAATTAGAAGTGCGCTTAGGTATTACTAGGTGAAACTTCCAATAGTCTGGAAAATCCACATGAGGCACAACCAAAGTAATACAAGTGCCAGATCATTGGCGTTCTACTGTACTTAGCAGCCCCACTAGTCATAGTCAGTGGAGCCACAGGTCATCAAACAGTGACGGTGCAGCATCAGGCCATTCATGCCATCAAATCTGTCCCCGATCTTTCAAACAACAATCTCCTGAGTCTCGCCACACCCTGATTACTACAGTCAGCAAAGTCTATTAATTTGTGCGATGCATACTTTCAATTGAATGCCTTTATGCTGAATGGATTTCAGAATATAACCTCCAGCGATACTTGTTCACAATGTGAACCAAACGCTCCGCTTTTTATTTGGGAGCTCATTTTGTTGGGATTGTGAGATTGAGATTCCTTTAAAGTCCGGCGAAAGAACGCACTGGGCTGTTGCCTCAAATTTGGGCCCTGAGTTTGGGTGAGAGTGCATTTGTTGGGATGAATCGTGAGTTAGTTCCAAGCCAGAAGCTCATCCAGTTCAGGCTCTTGGATGGAACCTGCCACAAGCAATGTGTTTGTTGCACTAAACATGGCAGTTAGAAATTTTCTCTTAACTACTTTTACATTATTTTTTTCCCCCTTCAATGTTGGAATCTGTAATCAAACTATTTGAGCTTGTTTGCTGTTACACAATCAGCTCTGTTTATCTTTCCCGTTTTTTTTCCCTCAAAAATGTTGTAAATTTTGATCCGCACTAGTTTTCATTGTAAACTGTCCTAAAACTCACAAACCAAACTGGTACCAGCTCTCCTCCGCCCTTTGTCTCGTTTGTTCTTTTAGACGATGTAGTATTATTAGTTGCCTTTACTGCACTGTTGAATTCAGTGGAAACCTCCCACCATCTAATTACAGAGAGCTCTGGTTTCTTTAGTCTGAAAAAAACGTGCAATTCCCCTTGTAGCACCTAAACCCTTTTTGCTTTGTGAGTTGTAGTTTCAGCAGAGCTGATTTTTCCTTTACAGATCTGACTAATTCTTTTTTGAGCCTCAGATCTTAAGAACGTCTCCTGAACCTTGAAACATTAGCATCTTCTGGCCTCTCTTTTTAGTCTATTCTTCTGTCTCCTATCTTCTTCTTAGGCCATGTTTGCAAGCTACGTCCCTGAAATCATAGAGTTAATAGGGAACCGCAAGAAATATGGTGGTACCTATAGTGCGGTAAATGGAAGAAAGTAAGTATCTGATGGGGCTCTGCTGCCTCTTTTGCAGTAGAACACTTTCTGCATGCCATTCTCTTTTTCTGTTCCATGCATGTAGGCAATGTTTGCTCGCTACGTACCAGAAATTGCTGCTCTCATCCTTAACCGGAAGAAATATGGAGGGACTTTTAATGCGACCAGAGGCAGAAAGTAAGTCGAAGTGGACAAGGTGTGCTTGTGAGACCTCTGACCCTCGACCCTTCCACACCCCACTCTCTTAGCACTGACCTCGGACCTGCAGAGACTTTTTTTTAAATTTTAGAAATAAACTTTATTTGTGATGAGAAAAATTATATACAAAACCAAAACTCTTGGTACATTCTTCGTGTGTCTATACCTTAAATATTGGTTGTTTTATACCCAGTAGTGTTAGCACCTCTCTTTTCTCTTACACATCGCACCATTGTCACTCATGGGGCTCCCGAAGTTGATATCCCTTCCCTTGTTTGAGGGGTGTGCCCACCAGACTCAACCCCTCAATGTCCAGCAGTGCAAGGATCTTGAAAGTGGTGGAGTTGGGTTTTCACATTCGGAGTAGAGGCGAAGGTTATGTTAAGTCACTCATCACCTTTGTTTAAAAAAATAGACACAAAGTGATGGAGCAACTCAGTGGGCTAGACAGCATCTCTGGAGAACATGGAAAGGTGACATTTTGGGTCAAGAACCTTCTCCAGACTGAGGAAAGGTACCGACCCAAAACTCCACCTATGGCAACCAATTTTCAACCACAAATGTGGCAACCAGCCAAGTGTCTGGTATTACTGAAGCAAACTGAATTTTCACACTTGTTTCAACCAGAATGATTTATTTCAGCGCCTTTCTTTTTGGAAGTGTTTATCCTGGCCTAGCAATCCTTTCCATTGCCTGATGGTTCACTTCCTGCATGCCGCCTGTAGTTCACATTTCCGTGAAGTCCACATGATACATCCACAAAATCCATGACTACAGACCCCGTCAGAGTCTCATCTGTCGCCAGATCTCCATCTGGAGACAGTGCGTGGTCGGAAAACTTCTGCCGTTGATCCCAACACCTCTTCCACTTATTCCTGATCCTCTCTTCTGCTAAAGACCACCTCTTCCACACCCTAATGGGCCTGTCCCACTTACGCGACGTTTTAGGCGACTGCCGGCACCCGTCACCGGTCGTTGCAGGTCGCCGAAAATTTTCAGCATGTTGAGAATCCAGCGGCGACCAGAACAAGGTACGACTACTCACGACCGTACGGGCTTCACCCCGCGACATGTCGCCTGTGTGGTCGTGAGTCGTCTCCTCAGTCGCCCAAAGAGTAGTAGCGTCTTTCTGGTCGCCGCTGGATTTTCAACATGTTGAAAATTTTCGCTGACCTGCAACAACCCATGACGGGTGCCGACAGTCGCCTAAAAAGTTGCGTAAGTGGGACAGGGCCATTATACCCAGAATACCTTTGACTTACTCTGCAGTCTCTGTTGACAGCCTCCTCTCGGATGCAGCCACTTTCTTGTAGATATCCCGTATTGTTTCTACTAGCCATTGTCTTTGTCGATTCCTTCACAAATCCAGTCCTGCTCTACCTGAACCATGGATCTTTCATCAGCACACAAATTGCCCACGGAGATAAAACTCCTCGGAGAAAATTCCTAATTCATGATTGGAATAATCATTTTAAGACCTCTAGTCACTTAGTCTTTGGCTGAGTGCGTGTACAGTTGGGAAATTCTATGTGAACATTAGCATCCTTTGTTTTCAGACTAATTTCCCCATTAAAAGAAAAAGATTGATGATATGTTATTTTTGGCCAGCAGTTTGCTTTTCATTTGGAGCCCTGTGTTGAGAGAACAAATTGTCAGAAGGTTCAAACTCCATGCCCAGGAGATGAGCACCCATGTGGTAGTAATTTCTAACCAAGCAATGTCTTTACCAGAGCTGGCAATGTGGCTTTTTAGTTGAGCTTGCTGGCACAGGATCCTGCCTTTCATTTAATTGCAGCTTTTTAATCCTTAAACGAGAAAGTTGATGCTATGTGGTATTTTATAAACCCAAACAATTTTCTAACTTACTAATTCTAGTCCATCAATCTTGCACGCACAACAAATATTCAGAACGTATTGCAGCATAATCTCTAAGGCTGCTTGCACATTGTTAGGTGCCATTATTAATAATGTTACAGATTGGACAGAGAAAACCTCGTAAATTATATTCTCACGAATGCAGTCAATCAAGGGTGCAAACTCTTAGATTAGCCATCTTCTGTGACTTTTGCAATCACTGCATTCTTTACCAGGCTCCTTCAATACATCATGGGGCAGACAACTACGCTCTATTAAAAGGGTTATGCTTAGGGTAAACCAGCGAGTCAAGGATCAGAGCAGTAGATGAAGGCATGGCTAGGTCTGGTGCTGATGTTGGGGCTGCTCTTTACCTGTTTGTCCTTCGATTTCTCTGCACGCCTGCATTTGCACGCTGAATCACTGCGACCCTGTTTGTTTTGTCTGTGTTATGTGCTTGATGTTCAGCTATGGCTGTGTTGTTGCCTGTTACTGTAAATGCAACCTGTTTTTGAAGCTTGCCTGCTTCTTATAATGCTCTTGGCCTGCCCATCCACAGTGAGTTGTGGTCTTGGTCGCTCTGTCCTGCATCTCTAATGGAGGCTCAGTGATCATTTTAACTAATGCCTTTCCTCAGTTAATCCCCAAATCCTGTCTCCACCCACTAGAGTAAGTAAATCGATTGTCAAGTTTCAGCCACACGTGTCCCATGTGGTGTCTACCTACCTTGGGTTGCCAGACATTATTTGTCTTTCTGTTTCATTGCACCCACTGTTTCCACGCTGTATGTTGTCTTTGCCAGTGGTACTGAGGTTCTGGGAATGACTTCTGTTGAGAAACAAAATGTGTACGTTCCAGTAGTCTCCAAATTGCCCATGGATGAATTTCAATGAAAACTTAAGCTTAAGCCAGTGCTGCAAGAGAGAGTGGGTTAAATATTGCACTTGAGATGATCATTGACCAGCAGAAGTCAGTGATCAGTCGCTAGTGTTCCTCCTCTATGGCAAAGATGCTTTTGTTGCTTTATGGAATGTTCACCGACGGATTTTCAAGACTGAGGTCTCCTCTACCCTCCATCATTTTGGTTGCAATGGCTTTGCATCTGGAACATCTATGTCGGTGCAAAGAAGGCACCTATCATTACATGACATTATCCCAATCACTTCCTCCACAATCTTTGACCTGATGCCTATGTGATGGATGAACGGCATTCAACGTTGGTATTTCAGAGTGTGCGCTGATTTCTGACAGTCCAGTTACATCTCTCACTCTGGGTGGCCTTCTTATGGCTGTGTGTATAGTGCCTGGTGCTACATGAATGTACAAACCTTAACGGGCCTGTCCCACCAGCATGCAATTGCATGCGTCTAGCGCGACCAAACGTGGTCGCTTGAGGCATACGGCCTCGTGGGGCCGGTTCCAATTCAGACCGCGGAGGCGTATGGAGTTGTGCAGGGCTGGTCCCGACATCGCGTGGGGCTCCAAAATTCTTGCACTGTCCGAAAATCCCTCGCGCCAACGGCCTGTCGGCCCGCAGGCGCATGGAGGTCGTACGCAGCGTCTCAATGGGCGTATGCAGCGTCTTGACGTTGTACGCAGCGTCTTGACAGCATACGCCTAGCGTGTGGCGTTGCGCGATGACGTCACCGCCCGGTGTGCCGTTACGCGATGACGTCACCGCCAGACGCCGTGCGACGTCCAAATTCAGTCGGCCCGCCTCCTGCCCAGCTGATTGGTGAGTATGATGTCGGGGACCAGCCCTGCACAACTCCATATGCCTCCGCGGTCCGAATTGCGACCGGCCCCGCGAGGACGCACGCCTCAAGCGACCTCGTTTGGTCGTGCTAGACGCAGGCAATCGCATGCTGGAGGGACAGGCCCTTTATGATACTATTCAAGAGCTTATTTCAGTGTGTTGTGTATTTCAGTGAGTATACATCTGTATCACCTCCTGGTACAAAAATAGTCTTCTGCCTACCTTTCTTCAGATGTCCCTGCATGTTGCCTCCATTAGAGGTATTGACTGCCCCTGTGGGTCTTGACATACAATTGGAACCCTGGATTTACAGGGAGAACAATTGGTGGCAACTCACTGATGTTGCAAGTAGATTTCAACCTCTCCCTGAGGACCAATCCCTGCACATTGCCAGAGCCACTTCCTTCTGCGTTCTGACTTCTACCGAGTTGAGGAAGGCAGTAAATATACTGTACAAAAAAATATATCATGGGTTACTAAATAATTAAAGGCAATCTCTTCTGGCCAACTCATCTGGTTTGTATTACCATTTCAAAGTGATTCTATCCCCATGGGATTCTTCCCCAACACATTAGGATGGCAGGGCAATTGGCGAAAACTGGGGGAAGATTATACAGGCTTAGCAGTGTGATTAACCAATGCATGTCCAGGACCCAAGTCTGCCAGTGAGAGCCTCCCTGATCTCAGCCAACCATGAAAGAGAATGGTACAGAGGGAGGGCAGCAAATCATTTCACTCCTCGCTGAGTTCCGCTTGAACAGGCACCACAGTGGCATTTTCGAGGTTTGCATGGAGTAGATTTGGCTGCTGCAAAACCTAAAGGGATCAGAACCAAGCGAAAATGAGGTTCACCATGGACGGTGGCCTTTGATATGTTATTCATTATATTATACACGAGCCGTTTCTCTCTACACTGGGAGCTGAAGCTAATACACAAGCAGAACTAATATATCCTGGTTTTGCTCCGAATGATGTTCCGTTAGATTGGAGATATTTATGTAGGGTCTATCTGACCGCTACTAACGGTGAAAGTTACGTCACATGTTCCACATAATCAGCCACTCTCAATGGCCAGATCACTTCAGAAGTGCTTCTGTCTTCTAGTCTGTTACACAGATTCACACAACTAAACATTGTTCAACGTTCTGTTCAATTATAATAGGGTATTGGCCACCATACACTTCTACTGACTATTGTTCTGAATCCCTGGATATTTGAATTAGAGAATGGATGGAATGTTTTGACCTAAGTTTAATTGCTACTTGTCTGACCATCCCGCTGCACAAAAATGAATCAATACTCCATTAGTAGCTTATCCTGGGGTTGCAACACCAATTTTTTGCTTTTTAACTAATATCTTTCCAGCCCCTTCCACCTTTTCCCATCAATCCTAGTTATGCTATTGAATTGCTGGCCTGTTGGTTCATTCTGTTCCTCTTGGAATCTGTACTTCTATACTTGTGAATGCAAATTTTCCATTTCTGTTCATTTAAATTTGATGCTCCCTCTCTGGAAATGTTCTCTGTTCTTTAATGAGAAAGAGAACCTCTTGATATTTGCTATTTTAGCTGCTCATGAATGGTCAGACTGCCACAAAGGAAGTGTGGACTTCTGTCTGCAAACACATGTGGGCTTGGGGAGACAACCAACTGAAGTAATACAGAAGTTTTTGGTCTCCTTATTCAAGAGGGGGTAAACCTGCATTGGAGGAAGTTCAGAGAAGATCCACCTGGTTAGATCTTGGATGAAGGGATTGATGTATGATCAAAGATCAAGGATATTGGGCTCACCGGAATTTGGATACATTGGAAAGGATGTAATTTAAAGATGTGGGGTTCCCAGAGAGCTTAGCATGGGAGATGGGAGTTGTTTCCCTGAAGGAAGAATCCAGATTTAGGGGGGCACAATTCCAGAATCAGAGGGTCACCCATTTATGATGGAGATGAGGAAGAATTTCTTCCGCAGAGAGTGAGCAGGTGTGAGTGGGTGATAGAGTGAGAAAGTGTGATAGTGAGAATGAGCAAGTGTGAGCACTTTCTTCTCCATTTGTCGATGACATGCCGATCAGTGGCAGGGTATGCTGTTGAGCAGGGTATTGGTAATTGATTGAGTGAATGAAAAATGAAGTCGTTGGGGAAGGTATGAGGGCATGTATTCCAATTGGAGCATCAATAAGCAGACTATTACCTAAATAGAGAGAGGTTGCTAATGTGACAGTGTGGGGGTGGAGGTGGGGGAGATCTGGATGCTCCTTGCACAGACACTAGGAGTTTACATCCAAGTGCAGCAAGCAATGGATAAGACAAATGGCACATCAGCCTTTATTGCAAACAGTTTATCATGGAGAAGAATTGTTACAATTGTTCAGGCTGCTAATCTGCATCTGTAGACTGCATCTTTCCTAAGAAAGAAAATATTAGCATTGGAGGCAGTCCAGAGAGGATTCATCAGGATCCAAGCATGTCAGTGTTGGCCTGTAATGAAAGATAAGATTTTGGACCTGCATTCTTTGGCATCCAGAAGAATGAAGGGTGATCTTATTGAAACAAACAAGGCCCAAGGAGGTAGAGAGGGTTTATGTTGAGTTGTTTCCGTTTGTGTGATAATCTCAAACAAGGGGAGATGGAGACGATGGAGACACAAAGTGCTGGAATAACTCAACAGGTCAGGCAGGATCTCTAGAGGACATGGATAGAACATGGGGAATTCAGACTGAAGAAGAGTCGCGAGCTGATATGCCACCTGTTTATGTTCTCCAGAGATGCTGTATGACCTGTTGAGTTATGTCAGCACTTTGTCTTCTTTTTGTAAACCAGTGTCTGCAATTTCTTGTGTCAACATGGATACAAGACAAAGGGGCAGTCATTTAAAACTGAGGTGCGTTGAATTTTTTTCTCACAGAGAGCAGAGAATGTCTAGAATTCTCTACTTCAAATGAGCGTGGAGACTGGATTACTGGGCGGCATTTAAAGAGGTGGTAGATGATTTTTTTTTCAAAGATCAGGGAATTGAGTGTTATGGGGAACTGGCACAGAAGAGGAGTTAGGGCCTGGGGTAGATCAGCCAAGATTTTGAATGGCTGGGCAGGCTTAATTGGCCGAGTGGCCTACTACTGCATCTGAGTTTTGAGTTATTCCTGTGAGCTCACTGAAAGATAGACTGCACACTCCAACAGCAGCAGAAGACAAGCTGTACGGTTAACAAGACCCACACTTGCTTGGCATTTGCAATCTGCATATTGCACTTCCCATTTTTATTGCCCTGGCAGGTGCTTGTTTTGGTCAGGGTAACCACACACAGCATGGCCATGTTTGGATTGGGTAACTCAGGTGCTGCAGGTAAATTCCAACTTCAAATGACTTCCAGCCTGCTGCTAAGGCAGCTGGGTGGACCTCTGATCTACACCAACACACTTTAACATGCCCTCACATCTTCCAAAAACCTCGGTTTTCACTCACTCAATCAATTAGCAATACCTTCCTGCACAACCCAAATATCCTCAACAACATATCCTCCTACTTATCTCCATGTCATCGGCAAATGGAGAAGAATGTGCTCACACTTGACAACTGCTCAGGTGCCAACTATTTGATTAATTCTGGGGAGTCGAAGAGAGGATGGTGACACTTTCCTTGTGTGCCTTAATTATTTTTAGGTGAAACACCCAGTATTGTTTAGACCAATGGACACTGGTTAGGAAAGGTAACTTGGTCAAGATTGCGTGAGGAAGTTGATCAGAGTTAAGAGGATGCGTAGGAAGAAACTGCAGATGCTGGTTTAAACAAAGATAGACACAAAAAGCTGGAGTAACTCAGCGGGACGGGCAGCATCTCTGGAGAGAAAGAATGGGTGACATTTCGGGTCGAGACCCTTCTTCAGACTGAAGTATGGAGTCTGAAGAAAAGTCCCGACCCGAAACGTCACCTATTGCTTCTCTCCAGAGATGCTGCCTTTCCCGCTGAGTTACTCCAGCTTTTTGTGTCTAAGTCAATACTGGACATAGATGTATAGGGAGAGAGAAAGATTGAATAGGCACCTGAAGAACAGCTTTTTTTTCACTCAGAGGGTATATGGAACGACAGACACTCCTTTTCTGATGCACTAATTTGTTCTCTCACTCATCTTCTTGCACTGCCACTCGCTCATTCACTAACACACTTACCCTTGTGCATGTACACACAGATGCACACCGCCAATCATTCATATTGGCAATCACGTGCTCACTCACGCAGTGACTGCTTCACTCTCACGTATTTCCAGTGTGAGGCGATGGTGCAGCAGAAATACATTGGTGATAGTTGTTATACCGTTGTTATGATGGATTACTTCTAATAAAAATATTATAACAAAAATAAATACATTGGTGATTAGCGCTGTTTCACGCCCACGTTTGATGGACGGCTGACGTGACCTAGAGCTTTGGACCTGAGGCAGACCTTTGGTTGCCGACTGTGTTGTGTGTACCGGAAGCTGATGATCCTTTATGCATCTGGTAGTCCAGGATTCATGTTTATGTCAGCAGCAGCAAAGTGCACCCCTTCCCCTCTGCTACCTGGGTTTCAAGATTGCCAAAATTGAAGGCTAGTCTCTGAACAACAGTAAATGTCCAGTAGCCTGACATTACCTTGTTCCAAAGTGCCTATTTGGCTTCTTTCTCACCAGGGTCCACTCTCCCACCAAACTCACCACGGCCCCTTTTCCATGCTCCTTTTAAATTCATTAGGTAACTGTTTCCTGTGCTCCCCTTAAACTCACTGTGAACCCTGAAAAGTTAATTATAATTTTAAATGAATTAAAAGTGTGTTGGTTGGGGTATTAATTGGAATAACATCTGAAGGTCTGGAAAATCTGCTTGTCTGGCATCACCAAAGTCCAAAGGGTGCCAGATTAGCAGAGTTTCCCTTTGCTTTGGTTGAACTGATACTGCCGATGTTTAGAAGGAGAGTCCTATTGACAAGAGAGGGCTGGACTGGGTGGATGCTGAAAAGATATTTCCCTCCATGAGGGCCTCAAGAATGAATGAGCCAAGTTTCAGAATCAGAGATTATCTACGTAAATTGGAAAGATGTTGTCAAGCTGGAAAGGGTGCAAAGGAGATACATGACAATGTGGCCAGGACTTGAGGACCTAAGCTATTGGGAGTGATTGTGCAGGCTAAGACTATATTCCTTGGAGTGCATGAGGATGAGGGGTGACCTTATAGAGGCGTGGAAAATCATGAGAGGGATGGATCGGGTAAACGCACAGTCTCTTGGCCAGATAAGGGGAATCGAGAACCAGCGGACATAGGTCAACGGTGAAGGGAAAAGACTTAATAGAAACATGAGGGGTAACTTTTTCACACAAAGGGTGGTTGGTGTATGGAATGAGCTGCCAGAGGAGATAGTTGAGGCAGGTACTATTGCAAACGTTTAAGAAACATTTGGGCAGGCACATGGATAGGATCAGTTTCCATACTGTATGACTCCATCACTCTACAACTGCAAATGTTCAAACTTCCTAATGGACTTTGAACTTTAAAGGTTGGCTATCCCATTAGCTGATGGGATAACAGAGGGAAGGGCTTTGATTTCCAGCCACAGGAAGCGAGGATTGCTTCTGCCAGCCATCTCAGTCTTGCAGTCCAGCATTTGAAGTGGAGTTGAGGAATTTGCTTCCTTTTCATGCCCTGGACAATGTGTTGGGTTGCCCATGAGTAAAGTGAAACACGACTCTGCAAACCAGTTGGGGCGGGTGCCTCACATGTCATTTTAGGGATCTTGGAATCTGAATTAAGGGATGAATTTGCATTCACATCCTTCTGTATGTTGGGAATCTGCTGTTTCTGCTGCTTCGCCTTGCACGGATACTCATCACCTTCTATCAGAACACTTTTTTCTTTCATTGGGAGTGGGTGCTTTAACAAGAACGTACAAATGTTGGGATAACTTTTGATCTTAGCTATGGTACCAAGTGTTAACCTGACCTGCTTTTCATTCCCAACAGGCACATAGTAGTGTGTGGGCACATCACACTAGAAAGTGTGTCGAACTTTCTGAAGGACTTCTTGCACAAAGACAGAGATGATGTGAATGTAGAAATTGTCTTTCTACACAAGTAAGTAACCACTCTGATCTACGTCTGAATAGCAACGTACACGAAAAACCGGAATTCGCCCTGAAACAGGTCCATTGTTAATACTGATTCTGAGATGGAATGATGTTTGTTTATCAATGGTTTAAAGGAATATGGGGACAAGGCAGATAGATGGAGTCATGACCCATGGCCTTGGTGAATGGTGGAGCAAACTTGAGGGCTGAATGTACTACGCTTCTTCTGACTAAGATGTTCCATGATTATTCCTAGTCCAGGAGATATACTTCTAAAATCTTTGTAAGTGTGAATCTGTGTAATTGGAGACAGGAGAGAAGGAGAGAAGATATCCTAAATGCAAGAGCAGTGTGCAACAGGGACCCGAGTTCGATAATGATCTCCGGTGATGTCTGTGTGGAGTTCGCACGTTTGCCCTGTGACTGCGTGGGTTTCCTTCAGGTGCTCCGGTTTTCCTTCCACGTCCAAAAGATGTGCGGGTTTGTTGGTTAACTGTCCCTCAGTAAATTGTCCCCAGTGTGGAGGGAGTGGATTCTAAAATGGGTTCCATCCCAACCTCTGGTGTTGTCTATGTGGAGTTTGCATAAACTCACTGTGACGTGGTGTGCTTTTTCCAAGTGCTCCATTTACTTCCACCTGTGGGTTGTAAGGTTACTTGGCCACTGTAAGTTGTTTCTAGTGTGCAATAAGATGTCGAGTCTGGGGTGATGAGAATTTAAAGAGAGATCAAAGGGATTAACATGGGATGGGTGTAAATAGGTGGATGATGCATGACATGGGCTTGGTGGGCCAAATGTCCCGTTCCATGCTATTTGACTCTATTACAATGACTCTTGAATAAAACATATTTTGAATCAAATTTAATTTATTTTAAAGATGAAGCTGCATAGTTGAGTTCCATGCCAATGAGTTGCATTATTGATAGCAGCGATGATTTGATTTATTGCCTGCGGTTGCAGTCTTCTGCTCTCTAGATTTACACATTCGGTAGGAGAGCCAAGCATCTTGCGCGCTCTGCATCTGCAACATCTGGAACTGCTGAGTTTTCTCAAAGTGTGGATGTTCTTTGGGTGGTTCTCCAAGCTCCTTGGTAGTCAGAGTTCCACGGCGGCTAGAACTTAACTCGGAAAAACTCGGGAAGTTTCCATTTCCGCCCACCCGCTCCTAATTCCTGTTGATTGGGAGTCTTGAGTCAATGTAGTGAATCTACGGTCTTGAGTCAATGCTTGGACCTCAAACCAACAGAAGCTGCAAAGAGGACAAGCCAGCCCAATGTGAGCCTGGAAGGAGGAATGTGCCTGTGACAGAGTGAGCCTTGGATAGGATTGTGTTTCACCTGAAATGGATGTAACATAAGAAAATAGGAACGATAATCTTTGTCCTTCCAGCTTGCAATTCAACATGATCAAAGTTGACCAATCCAAGGCATCATCTTCATGTCAATAAGTGATAGGAGCAGAATTAGGCCATTCAGCCCATCAAGTCTACTCCACCATTCGATCATGGCTGATCTATCTCTCCCTCACAACCCCATTCTCCTGCCTTCTCACCGTAACATCAGACACCCATTCTAATCATGAATCTATCTATTTATGCCTTAAAGATATCCATTGACTTGGCCTCCATAGCCTTCTGTGGCAATGATTTCCACAGATTCACCACCCTCTGACTAAAGAAATTCCTCCTCATCTCCTTCCTAAAAGAACGTCCTATAATTCTGAGGCTGTGACATCCTGTAACACCCTTCACGATCCCATGAGGTATACAATTCCGGACATCCATTGTCCTCTGTGAGCAAATGTCCCGACACACCTCAGTTTGAATTGACTGCACTCTGCTACTCCCACCACCACTCAACTCATGCAACCATGCTGCTTCAAGTTGGCATTCTCCCACTTATCAACATCTACTCTCCCCGTCACCTAAGAATCTTTATACGCTTTTCAATAAGATCACCTCTTTTTCTCTTAATATCCAAAGAAAATAAATCTAATTTCAAAGCATATAGGTCCAACCCAAAGGCTGTCTTTTCCCAAACATTTATATTGACGAGTTTGGTTTGTGATCCCATACGATGCCCGGGATCACTATGGCCATGGAGCACGCAGTTTAGATTAGTTTATTATCATGTGTGACGTGGTACAGTGAAAAGCTTTTTTATACAATAATCCTCCAATCAGTGGAGACACTATACATGATAACAATCAAGCTGTGCACAGGGTATGGATCAATGATAAAAGGAATAACGTTTAGTGCAAGATAAAATCTAGTAATGTCTGATTAAAGATAGTCTATGGGCCTTAAATGAACAGATAGTAGCTCAGAACTGCCACCTGTTGGCAGGATGGTTCAGTTGCCTGATAACAGCTGGGAAGAGACAAGAGTTAGGAAAGCAGTCTGAAGAAGGGTCACGACCCAAGTAACTCGTAACATGGAGCAAGTAGAACCACTCCTGACAGACGAGTAAGCGGAACAGTATTACAAGGAATAGATCCAGTGTTTTAAGCTTTTCACTGGAAGCTTCTTATAAACCAAATGCCCGTGCACTCTGAAATTGTATTAAGTCTGGCACAGGATATACCCTTTTCCCTTGAGGCTCCAATACTGAGTCGTTTCTAAAAATATAAAACAAAAGTTCTTCCCTCAAATAACTTTTATTTTATATTTTTAGAAAGGACTCAGTACATTGATCGAGCCTTTCAGAACCTGACCCAGGATCTATAGCTGAATTCCACTATTGCTGAAAAACAATTGTCGATCTCTGCAGCTTGCCATGGAACCACTGGATGGTGCTGTCTTGGTTAGATTCCAAACGGCAATGTGCTTTGAGATTACAATGACTGAAACCCAGCTTTTGCTCTAAATCTTCCCCTGCAGTGTTCCCCTTTCTCTCCTAGCATCCCCCATTGAAAGGGGCATGTCCCTGTCTCACGGAGCCAGGACAGTCCAGATTACCCCCTCCGTCACTCCCCTCTGCATGGTGAGGGACAGCCTAACCCCAAGGTCCAAGCGTGGCTTTAGCCATAGAAATCTTTGTCATATATCTGGATGGCATCTCCCTCACTGCTCCACATTGTTAGAATGTCTCCCTAATTTCTGAATGTGGATCGTGGAACATAAAACATAGAGGAGTACAGCACAGGAACGGACCCTTTGGCACAATAATTGTGATGCCAAGTTAAACTCACCTCACATATCTGTCTGATTCATATCCTATTCATTTGTCCCTACACCTATCTAAAAGAATGTGTGAGTTCTGGTCTTGGGAAGTGAGAATTCTCATGAACACTCCATGGAGCCAAGGTGCTATGAACTGGGCATTGTGATTGGTTAGGTAGACAAAAGTGCTGGAGAAACTCAGTGGGTGAGGCAGCATCTATGGAGCGAAACAAATAGGCAAGGTTTCGGGCCGAAACCCTTCTTCAGACTGATGTAGGATCGAGCTGCAGTTATAGGTTGCACCTTGCCTTGGGACAAAACAGTGCTCCAAAGGCCGCGGACATCTGCCTTCTCTCAAACGCTGAAGTGATCCCATGGTGTATTTCTGCTCAAATATGCCTTCCAGCAACTTTTCAAAGTGTTGCTTTGCTCTTGCTCCAAGAGACTTGCATTATTATAGAACCTTAATGCAGTGAAACATCCCAAAGTGTTTCCAGACAGGAACTTGACACTTGGCCAGATGATGAGATATTAGAGAAAAACAAACAAAGGCTTGGTCAAAGCGGTGACTTTAAGAGACATTGTTTGTGAATACGGTATTTTTCACTCTTTGCGTTTGTGCTTAACTGGCCGAAGATCAGGTGCGTGACCTTGTGTCACACCGCCCAACGTGTACCAATATAAATCAAAAGTCATTTAGTGCTAAGCCAATATCGTTGTAATTCTCTTGTCTGAAATCTTGCATTGTGTTTGAAATTACTAACCGTCTCATATTCTTTCTTTTAAAATCTTTCTCCAGCATTTCCCCTAACCTTGAGCTCGAAGCTCTTTTTAAAAGACATTTCACTCAGGTGGAATTCTTCCAAGGATCTGTCCTAAATCCTCATGATCTCGCCAGAGTCAAGGTAATGACTGTATCCTTTTTCTGACTCTGTGCTCTGATGTGTTTTGTCTTCCAGCCAGGATAGCAAGTTTGAATAAACTCAGACAAGTCTCCCATGGTTGCTGATTTATCAGTCGCTGTGGGTGGAAGTGGTCTGGTTTCTCCTTGGTTTGTTTGGAAAGCTGCATCTCATTTACTGCAAGGAAAGCAGACAAGGTGTGGTGAAATGTTATCCAGGATCAATTGCTCAGTGATCGAGTCATAGAGTCATACAGTGTGGAAACAGGCCCTTTAGCCCTCCATGCCCTATCTACACTAATCCCACCTGCCTACATTTGGCCCATATCCATCTAAACCTATCCTATCCATGTACCAGTCTAAATGTTTCTTAAATGTTGCGATAGTACCTTCCTCAACTACCTCCTCTGGCAGCTCGTTCAATACACCCACCACCCTTTGCGTGAAAAGGTTCCTATTAAATCTTTCCCCTCACCTTGAACGTATGTCCTCGGGTTCTCGATTCTCCTATTCTGGGCAAGAGACTCAGTTTCTTGTGTTTATTCAAACTATTCCTCTCATGATGTCAAGATAGCACGTGTTGGATGCCTTAAGAGGAAAGTCTTGAGGCTCTCCATTAAATACTTCGTAACTAATAATGGTCGGTGAGAAATTTAAGTTAGTTTGGCTCCAGGACTAGTGGGTCATCATGTCGAGCTAGCACCTGAGGAAAGTGGCTGCCCATTCAGCGGTGCTGCCCAGAGGTGTCACACCGAGATGTACGGAGGCCATTATTGGACTCGGCTACTGCTCTATGAAGGGCAGCACGGTGGAGGAGCGGTAGAGTTACTGCCTCACAGCACCAGAGACCCGGGTTCGAACCTGTCCACGGGTGCTGTCTGTGTGGAGTTTGTACGTTCTCCCTGTGACCTGCGTGGCTTTTGTCCAGGATCTCTGGTTTCCTCCCAAGACATGAAGATTTGTAGGTTAATTGGCTTGCTAAAATTTTAAATTGTCCCTAGTGTGTATAGGATAGTGTTAGAGTGCGGGGATCACTGGTCGGCATGCTCTCAGTGGGCTGAAGGGCCTGTTTCGGAAATGTATTTCCAAAATAAACTAACCTGAACTAAACTAAATCTCTGTCTGTGAGAATACTTTCTCTCCTACTGGAAGGAGACATAAAGAGGAATGTGAAGATTGGAAGATTAAAATAGATAGATCCAGTAAGATAAAATAATTAAAAAAATCTCTCACAACTATTTGCTGCTCATGTGACTGGGACAGGGCAGGACGATATTGATTCCAGCCATGGCAAGAATATCAAACTTGTCCTTGCGATTTTACACACCAGCCCCAACCTGCCCCGGATTTTCCCAACGGCGTCTGAGAATTGAAGCTCATTGTTTTCACAATGAGATGGGAACCGGCGATTGTAGCAGTTTGCAGCTTGCATTGTGTCCCTTCCTCACTCAGACACGACTCACAACGCAAAGTTGTAAAAGACCGTGTAAAAACTCTGACCACTGCCAACAAAAATATTGTTGCTCTAGGCTTTTGCTGCAATGGAACTATATACTGATAAACTACTTGTGTCCTGCAATCTTCCCACACCTCGTGCCCATTATGTGGCCCATACCTACCATCTTGTTATGTCTCACAAACCTACCGGCTACTTGTGTATAACGTTGGATCAGTGTAAAGGCTACATTCAGATCTTGACGACCACTCCAGGAGCCACCCAAATTGGCCGGCAATGCAGTGCGCTAATCTGCAGTTGACCCGCCCATACAGTTATTTGTTGATCAGTTTAGAGTAAAGGGCCTGTCCCACTGTACGAGGTAATTCAAGAGTTCTCCCGAGTTTTCCCCTGATTCGAACTCGGAGAATGTCCGTAGTGGGTCCGTAGGAGTTCGTGGATGTCTCGTAGCGGCTCGTACGAGTAAAATGTAGCCATTTTTTTCATCATGAGTATTTTTTCGTGGACATCTTTCACAGTGTTGAAAAAAACGTCACGAGTTTACCGGATTTCCCGAGTACCTACCGTTACAGACCTGCTTCGGACATTCTCCGAGTTCGAATCAGGGGAAAACTCGGGAGAACTCTTGAATTACCTCGTACAGTGGGACAGGCCCTTTAGCATGCACAAATGAAGGAAGTTAATGACTCCAGTCATTACAAAGATGTAACATATATGAAGGTGGCAGATGATTTCAAGAAAGCTATGATCCCATTAGAATAAGGCCTCCAACATACACACAAGATGCCCAGATTCCCAGGGTGGTGGGTGTGTGGAATGAGCTGCCAGTGGAGGTGGTTAATTGCAACGTTTAAGAAATATTTAGACAGATACTTGGATAGGACAGGTTTAGATGTATTTGGGCCAAACGCAAGCAGGTGGGACTCGTGTAGATGGGACATGTTGGCCGGTGTGGACAAGTTGGGCCAACTAGCCTGTTTCCACTCTGTAAGACTCTATGACTTCTTAAAGAACACATTTAACAAGTGTTAATTCCATTGTCTTGTTACTGTATGTACCCAATGTCTATTGGGCCTTTCCATGTCTCACCTCTGCTGTCTCGACATGTTTTGTTGTGTGCCTCACATCTGTGGTCCTGTAACATCGCTGTTGTCATGTTGCATCCCACACGCCTGTAGTGACCTATGCCCGTTGTTTCGTTACATGCCCTGGGACTATCGTCCCATTATATGGCCCAAGTCGAATGCCTTGTTACATTCTCCCTAATTTCATCTCATCGTGTATACTGTGTCTATTACCTCATCACGCGCCCATCCCACACCTATTCCCTTGTGTCAACCCTATCGTCTCTTTACGAGTTGCGAGTCTATAGTTTCGCAGTTGCTTTGGATTCGACACAATCACAATATTCTCTCTAGATATGAGTGGAATCTGGAGGAGGTCAGATAGTTGTTCCAGTGAACACTTTCATTTACCAGGGTAATTCTATTTCGCATTCTCCTGTTATTCTGCCTTCTGATCAAAACTTGATGTGGTGACTGTGATTCTGTGTCGAACTTGGATTATTGTTCTACGTTGAAGGTTTAAACACAGTTCAGCTCAATCCGATGCAAGATAGTTTACAGTAGGGGCTTGTGTGTTGCAATGATCCATGACTTTCATGGGCTTTTCATGTCTTTCCATGTCTCAGATAGAGTCATCAGACGCTTGCTTAATTCTGGCGAACAAGTACTGCCCTGACCCCGACGCTGAAGATGCCTCAAACATCATGAGGTAAGAATGAAGGATGGAGCATTACTGCCAAGAGAGTGCTGATGGGCCAAATGGATGAGGTCCCAGAATGTGTCCGGGCTGGGCTGAGGAAATTGGCTCAGTGTGTGCAAAAGCAAAAGACTGCAGATGTCAGAAACCCAAAGTAAAATCGGGAATGCTAGCAACACTCAGCAACTCAGTTTTAAAGCGGCACAGTGGCGCTGCTGGTAGAGCCGCTGCCTCACAGCACCAGAGACCCGGGTTCGATCCTGACCTCGGCCGCTGTCTGTGTGGAGTTTGCACATTCTCCACGTGACTGCATGGGCTTCCTCCGGGCGCTCCAGTTTCTTCCCACTTCTCAAAGATGTGCGGGTCAGCAGGTTAAATGGACAGTGTAAATGTGTGCTGATGATTGGTAGAGTCGATAGACAATAGACAATAGGTGCAGGAGCAGGCCATTCGGCCCATCGAGCCAGCACCGCCATTCAATGTGATCATGGCTGATCATCCCCAATCAGTACCCCGCTCCTGCCTTCTCCCCATATCCCCTGACTCTACTATCTCTAAGAGCCCTATCAAGCTCGCTCTTGAAAATATCCAAAGAACTGGCCTCTACCGCCCTCTGAGGCAGAGAATTCCACAGACTCACAAAAAGTGTTTCCTCAACTCCGTTCTAAATGCCTTACCCTTTATTCTTAAACTGTGACCCCTGGTTCTGGACTCCCCCAACATCGGGAACATGTTTCCTGCCTCTAACATGTCCAAACCCTTAATAATCTTACATGTTTCAATAAGATATCCTCTCATCCTTCTAAACTCCAGAGTGTACAAGCCCAGCTGCTCTATTCTCTCAGCATATGACAGTCCCTCCATCCCGGGAATTAACCTTGTAAACCTATGCTGCACTCCCTCAATAGCAAGAATGTTCTTCCTGAAATTAGGGGACCAAAACTGCACACAATACTCCAGGTGTGGTCTCACTAGGGCCCTGTACAACTGCAGAAGGACCTCTTTGCCCCTATACTCAACTCCTCTTGTTTTGAAGGCCAACATGCCTTTTGCTTTCTTCACTGCCTGCTGTACCTGGATGCTTACTTTAATTGACTGGTGAACAAGGACCCCCAGATCCCATTGTACTTCTTTGAGAACTGATGTGAATGAGGGGAGAATACAAATAAAGGAGTACTGTCGGATTAGTGCAGATGTCCTGCATGGAGCTCAAGAGCCTGTTTGTGTGCGGAGACTCCCGATGCCTCCGTCTGCAAGTCTATGTCAGACCCAATAATGTGGTTAAGGTTTCAGGTCGATGATCTCCCTTGCAACAGGGAAAAGTTAGAAATCAAACAAGTTTTATGCTGCAGAGAAACAGGAAGAGAGAACAAGAGAGAAAGTCTACAATGGAATAAGTCGCTTGAATGATATAAGTGGTGATAATAGGGCTAATGATTAATTCAAGCTGTCTGCAAGAAATTAAAAAGGCATGACTGTATTCTGAAATAAAACCTATTGCTAGAACTGATTATGTAGGAAGGCACTGCAGTTGCTGGTTTATACTGAAGATAGACACCAAGTGCTGGAGTAACTCAACGGGTCAGGCAGCATCTCTTGAGAAAAAGGATGGGTGGTGTTTTGGGTTGGGATCCTTCTACAGAAGACGTTTGCACGTTCATAGAAGGGTTTCAGCCCGAAACGTCGCCTATCTCCTTCGCTCCATAGATGCTGCTGCACCCGCTGAGTTTCTCCAGCATTTTGTGTACCCTCGATGTTCCAGCATCTGCAGTTCCTTCTTTAACAAGTTTGCAAAGTTCGTTCTGTGACCACATGGGTTTCCCCCCCTCCCCCCCCCCCCCCCCCCCCTCCTCCTCCCCTGGTGCTCCAGTTTCTTTACACATCCCAAAGACATGCGGGTTTGAAGGTTAATTGTCCTTGGCAAATGGCAGCCCGGTGTGTCGGGAGAAGAAGAGTTGGTGTGACTGGGGGGTTGATGGTCAACATGGACTCAGTGGGCTGAAGCACCCGTTTCCATGCTGTATCCTGCAATCAATCAATTTGTATCTCCAAATGTTCCTACGAGTTGTGGGCCTGTCCCACTTACGCGACTTTTTCGGTGACTGCCGGCACGCGTCATAGGCCGTTGCAGGTCGCCAAAAATGTTCAACATGTTGAAAACCCAGCGACGACCAGAACAAGGTACGACTCTTTGGGCGACTACTCACGACCCATACGGGCTTCGCCCCGCGACATGTCGCCAGGGTGTCGCCTGTACGGTCGTGAGTCGTCTCCTCAGTCGCCCAAAGAGTCGTAGCATCTTTCTGGTCGCCGCTGGATTTTCAACATGTTGAAATATTTCGGTGAACTGCGACGACCTAAGACGGGTGCCGGCAGTCGCCGAAATAGTTGCGTAAGTGGGACAGGCCCGTTAGGTCTCCATTCAGCCTATGCTGATGCTCAACTGTTCCCCACTGATGTTCACTGCAACATATTCCTATCAAACAAATGTAATGCAGCAGTAAAAGGGGAAAAGTGAACAGAAAGGAAATTCTGTGATTGAGTGAAGGCTCGGAACCCCTTGCTCCTGCCACCCATATTAAAGATAGACACAAAAATCTGGAGTAATTCAGGGGTTCAGGCCAGGCAGGTTGCAGTGGCCAATTCGCCGATCGACTTGCATGTCTTTGCGGCGTGGTAGGAAATTGGAGCAGTTGGAGGAACCCGCACTGCCACAGGGAGAATGTACAAACTACTTACAGGCAGCACTCGTTGTCAGGAGTGAACTCAGTTCACTGGAGCTGTGAGGTAGCAGCTCTAACATTATGCTGTCCCATCTTCCACATCAGTAGTTTTCCCTGAGAACCCATTCCAAGACTCATACTAAACCTGGATGAAACTTAAGCCTGACTCTCGTCCTCCCTGTTAACTTTACAAACTTCAGCTTACATCCTTAATATTTGGATGCTTTACAAAGTCAACCTTCCTGGTGCAACTTTGCCAATTAACCTGGAAACATCAATTCACAGTCTCACTTTTTCCAAAGAAAACTATCCCAAGTTCCTGAACTCTTTTCCAATAACTTAAATTCCTCAGCCCAAAAGCCACTCACATCCTTCATCTCTGAGATCTTTGCAAAGTAGTAAATTATATGCAAGAGCGAAAACCCAGCTGCTGAAGCAGCTCAGCAGGTCAAGCAGCATTTGCAGAGGCAACGGGATAGTCGACAGATAGGGTTGAGACTCTGCATCAGGACTCCAGTAGGGAATCTTCTTCATAGCAGGCATGCCTTGATGAGGCTTCACAGTGGAGCAGTGAAATGGACACACAAGAGACTGTGAATGGTGGAATCTGGAATGTGTATGTCAGTGGCATCCCTGTCCCTCCACAGATGCTGCCTGACCTGCCTGAGTTCCTCCAGCAACTTGTGTTCTGCTCCAGATTCCAGCATCTGCAGCATCTTGTGTCCATTATATGTTAAGGAGGTCATTTTCACTAATATGGGGAGAAAACAAGTTTCAGGACCCCCAGTGTGAGGGGAGAGTGCCCCCACTATGGGGAGAGCACCCCCACTACACCAAGACTGTTCCCACCATCTCACGTTGGGGAAGTCCAGAACAAGGGGTCACAGTTTAAGGATAAGGGGGACTGAGATGGGAAAAGAAAAATTCACACAGAGAGTGGTGAGTCTGTGGAATTCTCTGCCACAGAAAGTAGTTGAGGCCAGTTCATTGGCTATATTTAAGAGGGAGTTAGATGTGGTCCTTGAGGCTAAAGGGATCAGGGGGTATGGAGAGAAGGTAGGTACAGGATACTGAGTTGGATGATTAGCCATGATCATAGTGAATGGCGGTGCAGGCTCGAAGGGCCGAATGGCCTACTCCTGCACCTATTTTCTATGTTTCTATCACTCTCTTACTTTGTATAGAAAGAGGCCATTCATGCCATCGAGGCCAGAATCGGGGGTAATCCCATGGGTCCCATTCCCCCTCTCTTTATTTCCCTCTACCCCTGCAACATATTCTCTCTCACCCATGCCATTAACTCCCCTTTGATTATATTAACCATTAACGTGCACTCAAGAGGTAATTTACAGTAACCAATTAACCTACTAGTAAGCCTTTGGGATGAAACTAGAGCACCTGGAGAAAACATATCAGAGAGCATGTACACAATCCACACTGACTGCACCCAAGGTCAAGATCAAACACAAGTCCCCACAGAAGGAAATGGCAGAAAAATTAAACAAACGTTTTGTTTCACATGAGGAGGCACAATGGAATAATGGGGAACAATGCTCAGGGACTGGGAGCTGAAAGAATTTTGAGTTGTGAAAAAAATATAGTTGGAGAGTTTAATTGGACGGGAAGTGTATAAATCTCCAGGATCAGATAACCTGTAACCCTGGGTTTATAAAGAAGGGGGGGGGGGGGTGATAGAAATTGTAGAGGCACTGATTATCGTCTTTCAACATTCCATGGATTCCAGAAAGGGCCCAAATGTAAACTCGCTGTTAACGAAAGGAGGAAGAGCAAAAAATAGGGGACACCAGATGGTCTTCACTGGCATCAGCAATGAGGAAAACACTAGTGTGGTTTATTAGGTGAAAGTGATCACAGGACACTTTGGGGGAAAAAAACACAATGAAATTAATAGGATGAGTCAATATGGATGTATGTGTTTTGGAAATTTATTAAGGGCCTGTCCCAGTTAAGCGATTTATTTTAGCGACTATAGGCGACTAGGCTGTCACCCCATAGTTGTGGGGTGAAGCCTGTATGGTTGGGCTGGATTTTGAAAGGTTCAAAACTTTTCAGCAAATCTGGGCTTGACGTAGCTTGTCTTCTCCTGTCGTAGGTGCTGCCGTAGGTTGTCGGCAGGATGACGCAGGTTGTCACCAGCTGACGTTGGTTGTCTCCGGGCGCTGACTTTGGTGAATTCCATTGGTGACTACCTGCGTCAACCTCCGTGAACCGGCGGCAGGTACCGACGGCTGCTTTGTCTTCAGTTGTCGCCGACAGGGTTGTTGTTTGTCGTAGTTTGTCGCGGGTGGACGAAGGTTGACTTTGGTTGTCACAGGTTGTCGACTGTGTGGTCGTAGGTGGACGTCCTAATGGGTTGCCGATTGTCGGTAGCTTGCCATAGCTTGACGTCGATTAGGTGGTAGGTTGTCGTAGACATTGTCGTGGGGGGGGGCCAGTCGCCGCTTTTTCAGCGACTTGTGACAGTCGCCAAAAATATCGCCTTAGTCTATTGAGGTTGTTATCAGGCAACTGAATTATCCTCCCACAACCAGAGAGCAGTCCTGAACCACTATCCACCTCATTGGTGACCCTCGGACTATCCTTGATCGGACAATGCTGGCTTTTCCATGCAGAAAAACATGATTCCCTTATCGTGTATCCAAACACTGTAAAGGGCTCGATTGTATTCATGTATTATCTTTACACTGACTGGTCACACGCAACCTCAGTGCACCTGACAATAAACTAAAGGGCTTGTCCCACTTGGTGATTTTTTTCGGCGACTGCCGGCATCATGGACTGAATTATCAGGTCACCGAAAAATACGTGGCATGAAGCGGCGCGATGATGCATGACGTGGTTTTTGAAGTGTCGCAACATTTTTTTTTGTCGCCGCTGGATTTTGAAATGTTCAAAATCATTTGGTGACCCTGATATGACGCTGGCAGTCAGCGAAAAAAAAACGCCAAGTGGGACAGGCCCTTAAATGTTCACCTATTGTACCTGCACCTGTTGAGTGAGAAAAGGATCAGTTCAGAGAGGAGGAGCCGACAAGAGTCCATCCACAATGACAAAGACAGAAGATAGATGGAACTTAAATCATGTTCTTCTTTACACCACCATGTGTTACTTTCGCTGCACACCCTTTTAATTACATTTCATCTATTATTATTGCCAGAGATGTCTCGAAGAGGGATTGGTTTGTTGGAAGCAATGCTTTTAATTGCTTCAACAGGTTCCGTGCTTTAAAACCTTATCGTTTTTGTGGACATAGCTGGGCTGGTTTGAAGAGAATATTGGTGGATTGTTCTCTGGGGTGAAACAGTATGAGAGACCGTGTGCTTCAATCTCACTTCACCATCCCCACCCACGACTGGGGATGACACGATCTTTGTTGCCAATAACTTGAGTACATTTGCGTGGAATTGTGCAACAGGGGCATGTGTAGAATTACACACTGGTGTGGCACATTTGGTTTAGTGACACTGTGACAGATCAGTGGACAGGGAGGGGGAGAGCGACTGGAATCACTGGCAGGTTATTGAACCGCAGACATGGATAGAGTGAGGGACTGGCTGGCGGTGAGAGTGAATGATACCAGTGGACAATGTGTGACACCCACATACAATGTGTGACACCCACATACAATGTGTGACACCCACAGACATGATCTACCTCCAAGATGGTGTCATCAGAAGATAGGAACCTTGCAGGTATAAATTAGCAAATCAAATATCACTGTACACGTTGTGAAGTGTTTGATCAGGTGACAGTCTCAGGGTGTGGAGTTGCATCTTGCACCAGTGCTCAGGACAGGGGTGGGGGGCGAAGAAATCTCAGCAGCGAGGGACTTTGGATGTTGCGATGTGAATGCTCCAGGATAGTTAGCTGACAGCTTGGGAGTAGGTAGGCAGTGTGGACAGGTGAAGCTCTGAAATAAAAGTTCAGTGTGTGTACATACACATTCACACATACTCAATAAATAAAAAAATAGTCTGTTATAATAGTCTTGGCTTCTTTGTCATTGAAACTAATTTTTGTCAAGGTCTTAACCTTAAAAAGAGAAAGAAAGATTGCTGACTGACCATTTTTCCTCCGTTTGTTTCAGGGTAATATCCATAAAAAATTATAATCCAAAGATAAGAATCATAACACAGATGCTACAGTATCATAACAAGGTAGGTGTGATTTAACTTCATGAGTGTTTGGATTTTACTCCTGTTGCGAAATTTTCCTCTTAAAATGTTCCACAACTCCGATACAGCACTGGAACTCCCATGCCGACCATCAGATCCCATCTCTGCACATCCCATTTAGTCGAACTTGGCACAGATCTATGGGTTTCTACGCCTTAGTGATTCCAACGGTTTCACGGCATTGAATCTCTGCGGAAAAGGAAGTCTAAAACCTGATGGTATGGGCTTAAGATGAAGAGTGAGAGGTTTCGAGGGGTTTGAGGAATAAAAAAAAGTGTGGAAACAATCTTGAATACACTGCACTTGAAAGCATTGGAAACAAGTATTCTCACAACACCAAAGATGTATCTGGACAAATTCTTGAATCACCAAGGCATAGGAACCTGTGCATCCTGCTAAATCCCACCAAGTCCTACTAAATAGGATGAACAGGAAATAGAAACAACTTTTCGATTTGTGTTGGAAACCCTTCAGCAGATGAAATGTTTTTAACCTGAAGCGTTACCTTTGGTTGTCTTTCCACCAGTTCCGCATGACCTGATGAGCATTCCCAGCACTATATTTCAGATTTCCAACATCTGTAGTATTTCTGTTTTCATTGTTTTCATTTTGTTTGCTCTAAAGATGTGTAGGTTTGTAGGTTTGGCTTCTGTAAATTGTCCCTTGTGTGTAGGATGAACTAGTGTGCAGGGATGGTTGGTTAGCGCGTACCTGGTGGGCCAAAGGGCCTGTTTCCACACCGTGTCTCTAAATTAAACAAAATATATGTTGGTTCATGGCGCATTTATCTAAGTCCAAACCATTTCAACTGGAAAGATGAAACAGCATATACAGGGACAATCACAACTTATAGATTTCCGTTCTAGTTATAATCCATCCTATCTTGAAAATATACTTTCAGTCATTCAAAATCACCGATCCCATATCCTGGGATGAGGGTGAATGATCAACGTTGGACTTGCCAATGGCCTCCCTGTCCTAACTATGTCTTAGAAAGGGACGCTAGATGCTGAAGAGTTGGATTGTGATGGGAAACTAACTAGGGTTTGGCGTTGAGTCCAAGACTCCAAGAAACTTCGAAGGATCCTGCTTTAGGAGTGTTTTCCAGGTGCCCCCGTACTAAAT